>JAGFMF010011608.1:1836304-1993669 GCA_019455555.1 Galemys pyrenaicus | reverse complement strand
CCCGCTCTGTCTGTGGTGAATCCTCTCACCCCCCCCCCACACCTCTGGCCTGTACCCCAGTGCTTGTATGCATAAATAAATAAATCTTTAAAAAAAAAACAATTATTAAAGAACAGTGGCCTCATTTGAATACACAATCATTAATAGCTTTCCAATAGTTTGCATAAGTCAGCACTCATATATCATACAGAGATGTGTCTGGTTATTTTTCACCACCACAATATCAAAACCACCATTACAAAGGAAGCCCCTTTTGCTAGGAGAGTCATTTCTCTTACATTACTCAAGTTTTCTTAGCAAAATAAAATGGCAATGACTATAAAACGCATTAACTATTAAAACTATCTCTACATTTTCTCTACTCCTAGATAACTAATTATCTCAGAAATTTTATTCAAGATATAAATATCAAAAATTTCCCATCTTGTGAGATACTTTGGACTAGCATCTAGTCACTATGTGTTGATAACAAACACTAAAAGTGATGAGTTAGTTTTAGAATTAGAAGCACTACCAAAAAAGTCTAGTACTTGCTGACTGTCACTTAAGTTTTTCAAAAATAAAAGCAGGATGCACAAATTTATCTCAGTGTTTTCACAGGTAATTTTCACTGACACTGGCAGAACACAGACTTTCTGTACACTGTATTTACTACAGCTAACAAATCTTTTTGAATCACACACTTAATAGGGTGTGTGACTTCAGTGAAGTTACTTAATTTCTCTATACTACATTTTCTGAGTTTATTTACTGAAGATCCTTTCACCTTATTTTCCCTCCTACATTCTCAGCCTTTCCTTTTACTGTTTTTCCTTGATTTTTCCCTTTAATGTTGTTTTTCTTCAGAATTTGGTCCTGATCGCCAGTCTAATATATGATTACCAATTTATGTCACCACATAAATTAGGATGCCTGTGCTCCAAGTTTGAATGAGAATGCCTTAAAGTAATAGGAAATGGACTTCACCACACCCTGTTGTCTACCACATTCCCTACCAGGCTCCCCAAAGTAACTTCAAGATCCCAATTTTACTTGTAGTCTGTGAATTTAAGTCATGTGGTGGGATTACAGTAAAGAGCAAAAATATAAACATGTTCTTTATGCCCATTAAGTTTGCAAATAAATGAAACAGTAAATCAGAGAAAAATTTTTTTTTAATGAGGTTTAGTTTAGGACAACAGTGAGCTGAACCACACTGCTTGAGCCTCAGACAAATCTTATATTACTCTTTTCAGTGCTCATTTCATTATTCTGTGCCAACTGTTCCATTCTGGTTTTTAATTTTATATTGAGTGACAGCTGAATTTTAAAAAATGTTCAAGGTTTTTAGCCTCCTCAACCTTTTAAATATGTATAGGGTTTCTCACAAATGATAACCTTAGTAAGCATAGGTTAACATGGAAGAGCATTTATTATGGAGGGATAAATGCTTTATACAGATCTTCTATGAATACTGTAATTATCTTCATTACATCTAGAACAAAACATGAATCAAAAGGAATATCTCAAGTCGTATGGTTATTTTATCATCTTTTTTCACACAATATCATTTAATCTTCACAATCTTGTGAGATGATTTGACAATAAATAATTCCATTCAAATAGCAAACCAAAAATCCATGATTCTAACCTGTTTGTCACTCCAAAAGTCACACAATTCATTTTAAAAGTGTATCCTAAGCCCAATTACAGAAAATTAAAATCCCCATCCATTAGTATTTTTACATACCTAAATTAAGAGCATTAAGAAACTGGCAACGTCTCAACACCCATAGTGAAGCCACTATCGTAGCACCTCTGGATAACTGCAAAAGCCTCCTAACTTGTCTTTCTCTACCCTCTCTCCTTCAGTTTATTCTAGATAGCAGTCTGAGAGACCCTGTTTAAAAAGTCAGGTTTTTATCACTCTGCTGCTCAAAAGCATCCAAAGATTTAAATGGCTTCAAGTTCCTCATGACCTCTTCCTGCTCTCTGATTTGTCTCCAATTTTAATCTTTGCACTCAACTCTCACGCACGTTTCCTCCTGTTCAGGCGACTTTCTGCCTCGCAGCTTTTGCAATGGCTGGTTCCCTGGCGTTAACGCATTTCCCCAAGATATGGTTATGGTGAATTCTCTCACTATTAGTTAACTACAAAGGCATTTCTTCAGCGAAACTTCCCTGATCACACTAAATTCCAACCTAAAATTTCCTGCTTCATTATTTTTTATTTTCAGCACTTATTACGATCGAAAACATGAGCTAAAGGAAAACAGGAATTTCTGTTCTGTTTACTGTTCTTTATACAACGCCTAAAATAGTGTCTGGAATGCAGTGGACACTTAGTGATAATTCCTGAATTAAGTCCTGTCACCCGTGCCCTCCCCGCCCCCACCTTTCTTCTCTCTCTCTCTCTCTCTCTCTCTCTCTCTCGCGCTCTCTCTCTCTCTCTCTCTCTCTCTCTCTCTCTCACACACACACACACACACACACACACAGCTGTGATTTTTTTTCGTTTTCAGTGACATTTTTTTTCCCTCAGCCCCATACCCCATTGCTCGGACTTGGTTCCCTCAAAAAGTCCCAAGCTCTCCCCTACTTTCCCTGAGCCCAACACTGCTGCTGCTGCGAGCAGACTCCAGACAAGCAGTTGCAGGCCAGGTCAAGCTCCCCGACTCGAGGAAAGGAAAGAAGGCCGCGAGGACCGCCAACCTCCTGCCCCAGGCCCCTGGGCGAGCGTCACTCACATGAAGCGCTGGACGGGTACTCGCCGACTGCAGCCTCAGCCCGCAGCAGGCAGCGAGGGCCTCGCACACGCGACGACAAAGGGAAAGGACCCAAAGGCCTGTGTCCACCAAGTGCCTGAGCGCTCCGCAAAGTGGACACCAAGTAACGTTGCCTCCTTTCCTGGGCGCAGCAACGCTCCCCGTTTTCCACGCCCTTAGTCAATAATGTCAGCCCACCCGCACCTCTTTTTGACTCTATTTGTTCGCCAGTTTGGGCACAGAGATAGACGCCGCAGGTCGGGGTCTTTGCTCACTACTGTGTCGCGAAAGCTGTGATGTCAGAGGAGACGGCCTGACTGAGCTGAGCTTGAGGGACGGTGCTGGGAGCTGTCAGTGAAGTGGGTCGGGCACTTGCTCCTGGCCACAGTCTGAGCTCGGAGTCTTGGGTGATTTAGTTCGCCTGTGAAGGGCAGTCTTCCCGGCGCCCCAGGAGCCGGGCTATTGTAGACGTCCCTGCATGCGGGGCCTGCTGCACTGACTGTCGCGGCGGTCACAGTTGCAGCGACAGGCTGAGGCCCTGGGGAGACGCTCCATCCCCTTGTCTTTGTGTCCGCCTGCATCCCCAGCCTCAGAGGCAGGTATTTGGGTGTCCCAGTTTTCCGTGTCTCGTGGGTGGGGTCGGCGGGAGGTAGCGGGACAGCAGCCGCAGCTGGTGGCTCCCGCGTTTCCGCTGTGCGAGGCAGAGCCCACCGGTGGAGCTGTGTGCTGCCTAGTCTGCCTAAAATCACACGTTCCCCGGCTCTTTGTAGGTTTGAAAGTAGCCAATATATCACCGCTTAGAAGTCAAAAGCGATTAGAAAATGAGAACATAGCTCTCCCTTACTCGCCTCAGAGCAAACTCATCATTTGTGCCTAGTTTTCAAAGATCAGGCAGTTGTCAAAATGTCACATTCCCTTGTGGAGTGGAGAACGTCACGAAGCGAAAGGAAGTATCTTTCGAATTGTCAGTGGTTGTTTTTCAGGGTTTCTTACTCCTTTATTTGTGACAAAGAATTTTGGAGGGAAAGCATCTGACATAAATGAACTAATTTTTATCTGCCTGTTGAAGAAATTTGTACACCGTTCTTGGTGAAATCTTTTCTGTTATGATGGACCTTCCCCTTTTGAGTCTCGATTCCAAGTCCTTTGAGGACAGAGAATGTGTCTTTTTCATTGTTGTTAGCCCATGAGCTGGAAGACACCTGACTTAAAATGTGAGCTTCAAGGTATTTGTTAATTGAATGAAGCTTGAAACCCAACTACTTACATTGTTTTTCCTCAACAAGTGCCTCACCTCAGATTTTTTTCCCGGGGGCAACCTTCTTCCCACTCACCAAGTATAGCTAGTGTGTGTGTGAGCCTTTGTGTCGCTGTTGTAGAAGTACTTGAAGCACAAAAACCATAAGTGTTTTATCATTTTGAATCATTAGCATTTTTATTTGGTTATTTTATTTTTAGTTGTCTAAATGATAGCAATGGCTAATTGAAAATCAAATAGAACGCTACAATATAGTGTGATTGCATAATAAAAAGTAACAGTACAGAATCTCCCTTTCTGCCATCACACTGTTCTTCAGAAACAACCATGTTTCACCTTTACTAATTTTCCATCTGTATGTTTAATAATAAATTAAACTTCTCTTTTTTTAATGCTTTAAGTAGCCCACATCGCCCAAATTTTGAAGTTACCACATTTTTGTTTTCTGGATGCTTAGTTTTTAATTCCAAATGATATATATATATAAACTGTGTTTTTCACATCAACTTATGAATATACATATTTGTGGTTATATTGGTTTACAGCACTGTATGTGAGTCAGAGGTGACTCGTATACCTTTCCAGGTGTATGTTACCACGCCATGCCCACCACCAAGGCATCCATAGTTCCCTCCCACACAGTCCTGATATGGGATGTCAGCAAAATCGGACCCCCTCCTTTTGCTCCCCACCCCTCAACTGCCCACTCTGGTAGGCTCAATTTTAAAGATTTCTAGGGTTTGTTTTTTGATTTGTTTTTTCTTACCCATTGTTTTGTTTCTGTATATTCCACATGTACATGAAGCCATCTGGTATTTGTCTTTAATCTTCCAGCTTATTTTACTTAGCATGATCCCCTCCAGTTCCATTCATGCTATCAAAAACGGCAAGAGTTCATCTTTATTTCATGCTGAGTAGTACTCCCTTGTGTATGTACCACATCTTCCTAATCCATTCATCTGTAGTTGGACACTGAGGTTCTTGACCTGAATCGGCTATTGTAAATAGTGCTACAGTTAACCCAAGGTTGCATATACCCTTTCAAGTGAGTGTTTTTTGGTCTTAATGTCAATTCTTCGGAGTGGAATTCTTGGGTCATGCAATAGATCTGTATTTAATATTTTAGGAATCCTCTGTTGTCATCCATTGGAGCTATTCCTATCTACATTCCCAGCAACAGTGTACAAAGATCACTTTTTCTCTACATCTTTGCCAACATTTGCTTTCTCTGGCCTTTTCCATAAGAGCCAGTCTTACAGGTATATAATGGTATCTCATCGTGGATTTAATTTGTAGTCTGGACATTTTAGTTTCCAGTTTGGAGGTGTCAGCAACAGTATCACCCTAATGTATCCGCTGCCTGTGTGTGGTAGCTTCTGCAGGGATAGAACAGAAAACAGTAGCAGACTGTTCTCCAGAGTGATAGTATGAATTTAATTTATGTTTCCACTTACAGTGAAGGTGGAGTTTTATTTTTCCATATACTCCTAATAATATGATTTGCCTAATTTCCTAACCTTTATTATCATATGCATAAATTCTCATGTGGTTTTAATGAACTTTTCTAGAAATATATACATATATTAATTATTCCTCTTTATACTTATGTGAAATTTATTTTCCCTAGCCTTCTATTTTATGCAACAGAGATAATATCTCCTTATAAATACAGATTTTTTTGCTTTTTTATATATAGATTATATCCATTAGTTCCAGGGTAGACTTTTTTTTTAAGATTTATTTATTTATGTATACAAGAGCTGGGGTATAGGCCAGAGGCACAGGAGGTGAGAGTATTCACCAGAGGCAGAGTGGGGAGCAGAACAGGCAGACTGACTGAAATACCCTGCTGGGGGGAGCAGCGGGCAAGGCAGAAGAGGCCTGCTGCATCATGTGGTCCCCTTCATAGCTGGGGATCGAACTCACATCGCTGTGCTGTGGATGCTTCACAGTGTGATGCTCAACCCGCTGCTTCACCAGGGAGGCCCCAGATTTTGTTTGTTTCTTACTTTATTCCTCGTCCTTTATGTGTAGTCTTTCCTCATCTATGTTATGTTATGACTATTAAGTAATAGTCATTATTTAAGAGTTAATAACACTGTCTAGATGAAGATAGTGAAACCAATATTAACACCGAGGGTATAAAACAGAATAGCTCCAAAAGCACTGTAGTTTGTTTGCAAAGAGGAAGTTATTACTTAATTTGGATATCTTTTAAATATCCCACACAAAACACAACTTCAATAAATATTGGTTGATTTTTTAAAAATATGATGTGTTCCAGTTGTCTTTTCCTCCAAGTTGTGATTTATTTAAGGTGAGAAAATGCTGATTTAATGTTTGGTTGATCTTTCATAAGATTCTCTTTTTTTCTAGATTATCTTGGAAGACTTAGAACCCTGGAAATGTTTCCTTTGAAGGATGCTGAAATGGGTGCCTTTACCTTCTTTGCTTCAGCTCTGCCACACGATGTGTGTGGAAGCAATGGGCTTCCTCTCACACCAAATTCCATCAAAATTTTAGGGCGTTTTCAAATCCTAAAGACCATTACCCATCCCAGATTGTGCCAGTATGTGGATATTTCTAGAGGAAAGCATGGTAAGTTGGATTTTTTTCCCTCCTATGTCTTCCCTTCTGTTCTCTACTATCTGATCACAGTTTGGTTGAAATATGTAGTAAATACTGTGCAGGCACACACACATTTTATGCTTTCCCATTTATGTGCAAATCTGCCAAGAGAAATACCAACTCCCTAGCAGGGTGTGGCTTGCGAGGTCCTTCTTGAGCTAGCCCCACTGTATTTAGGTGTATTTCTGTAGTGCTTGCCCCTCATCTTTCCTCTAAGCCAAGTCA
Organism: Galemys pyrenaicus; assembly: GCA_019455555.1. Classification (NCBI taxonomy): domain Eukaryota; kingdom Metazoa; phylum Chordata; class Mammalia; order Eulipotyphla; family Talpidae; genus Galemys; species Galemys pyrenaicus. The sequence goes on along the minus strand of JAGFMF010011608.1, from coordinate 1,986,814 downwards.
GATGAGTTTTCCTGACTACTATCTCCTCTCACATATCCTTCTTTTCAGACTTCGCTGTTTTCTCTCATGAGTTTTGCTTCGCCCAGTTCCCTATAATCTGAGCTCCATCTTTTTCTTCAACTCTCCTATACTTTTTATCATATTTTTTATTTTACTTAATTTGTCTCTCCCAAGGGTTCTTAATTCTTGGGGATTGGAACTAAGTAACTTTAACCTCATTAGATAGAGCTGCAGTGCTGCACCTAGTATACAAGAAACATACAATGAGTGTTTGTTTGAATGAGTGAATGAATGAACAGTCACATCTGATTGGTTGATGTTGTTCAGATCTGAGAATCCAGACTCTTACTAGTTTCTCTTTTTGGGAAACCACCTGTCCATAAGGGTATTTCTTTACATCTAAAGCAGTAAATGGAAGTTCTGATGTTACAAGGGACTACAGTGATGATGCACGGGTGAATTGGTGATGGGAATTCCACAGGGACGAGAAATATACACTGTAAAAAAATGAAAAATAATGTAAAATATATATAATAATAAAAGAAAATTCTGATGTTAGAAACTTTACAGTTTTTCTTATATTTCATGAATGAAAATAGTAATTTGGGCTAACTCTCTGCAATGGAAGTCAGTAAATTGTATTTTTATGAAATCTCTTTGTATAGGACTTCACTTAGAGGAATGAAGTGAAAATGATTGGTTAAGTAGTCAGTGTTTTCACTAGCACTTGTTTACTTCTTGTTCAGTAGTATAGATGAGTTTTCTAAATTGTCATCTATTCAGGCTGTTTTTTAAAATCACTATAAACTGAGTAGCTTATAAACAACAGACGTTCATTTCTCATAGTTCTGGAGGCCAGAAGTTCTAGATCAAGGTGCCAGCAGATTTGGCGTCTGGCGAGGCCTGCTTGCTTATTGACAGCCTTCTCACTGTGACCTCACATGGTGGAAGGGGCAAGTGAGCTCTTGGGCCTCTTTTATAAGGCACTAGTCATATTCATGAGCAGGTATCACCTCCAAAAGGTCTTGTTTGCAAACTCTATCACATTCTCAACATATGGACTTGAGGTCAAGGTGGGGCACAAACGCTCAATCTGTGGCACCTCACTAAAGACTCTTATGATGGCAGTCTTTTAGTTATTTTTACATTATTTTTGGACATTTAACTGCATGCTGAGATTCCATTTCTTAAAGTTATTTTAATGCATCCCAGTGAAATACACCTAATTTTGTAACAAAATAATTTGTGAGAATTAATCCTACACACTTGCTGATATTGAAGTGTTTTTCCCATATAAATAGCAATTTCATGTTTTAGCCTAATATTAAAGAACCTGAAAAAATGCATTTTCCTTTTTTAAAAAAAGATTTTATTTATTTATGCATACATGAACTGGGGTACAGGCCAGTGGTGTGGGTGGTAAGAGGAGTCACCAGAGACAGAATGGGGAGCAGAGCAGGCAGATCGACTGAAATCCACTGCTGAGGGGAGCAGCGGGTGAGGCAGGAGAGGTCTGCTGTGCCATGTGGGTCGCCTCCCTGGCTGGGAATCGAACTTGTGCTGCAGTGGCTACAGATGCTTCATAGTGTGGTGCTTGACCCCTTGCGCCATAGGGAGGCCCCCCAAAAATGCATTTTCCTAATTGTTTTGCTGAAAAATAGGCTAAGCAATTCTTTCAAGTAGTATGGGTTATTTCTTTTAAAAATATTTGCTCTGAAAATACTTTTGTTTTATAAACTTTGAGTAGAAAGTGGTTTTTGTAATGAATGTTATTAATGGCTAGTATTTATTGAGTGCTTATTATGTATTAGGCAGTAGTCTAACGCAGTAAGTATTTTAATCATCTTCAGTCTTATAACATTACCATGAGGTAGGAATGATTACTATTCTCATTTTACAAATAAGGAAACTGGGGCACAGAGCAACTAGGTAATTAATCCAAAGTCACACAACTAGTAAGTAAAAATTTGGAAAACTAATACATTTTATCATGTGCTGAAAATTTTTTAAACTGAAATGTGTCTATAATAAAACTATTGACACAGTCTGTAGTCAGTACTAGTCAGTGCTTCGACACATGATACCCCATCACATCCATACCCTTAAACACTAGTTGTACCAGGCAGCTGGTAAGAGACATGGGAAAAGATGGTAAAAGTGATTGTCTAGCAGATGCAAACAGTGCTTTACTTTTCATATTCACATGTGCTCTTACACACGTGTGGAAGTATGCATCATTCTACTGGGGCTTCTTCTACTGTGTAAGGTTGCCTTTCATCAATCACTTAGCAAATATTAGTGATGAGATTTGGCCTAACCTCTTAAGTGGGTGGAGCCATTTTGAAGACAAAGAGCAAACATGTAGGGCAGAGCTAATCAACAACTAGAATTGAAGCAAAGTTAAAAAGATGCAGATGAGTTAAAATTTTGTTTAGGAAGCAGTCTTTCTTGCTCATTGTGTTTTTGCATATATAACCTCAGTCTATTGGGGCTATAATATTTTAAGAAATTCTTGCCCAGTACCACATTCCTTCTTTTGCTAGGTATCAGAAAAATGAAGCTGAGTAAGACAGGATCCCAGTTCCTGATTTAGCTTCAGAAGTAGAGAAGAAAATGTAAACATGATTATAATGAAGTAACAGTTGTTACAATAAATGATTTACAGTGTGCTCTTCAATACCATACAAAGGAAGTTAAATTCTTCACTAAAGAATGTTGATTTATCAAATTCCTGTATATACATTTTTGGCCTGTTAGGGATTCTTGAACAAAGATGGTTCCCTCTTCTGGCTGTGCAGTTTCATAAACTTACATTCATTTGTTTTAGTAGTACTGGAGATCCAAAAGGATTAATTATTTTCAAAAGAAGTACTGAGGGCCTCCCCTGGTGGCGCAGTGGGTTGAGCAACGCACTGCGAGGCAAATCGCGGCCACTGCAGCGCGAGTTCGATCCCTGCTGCCGGCCAGAGAGGGGACCCACATGGCGCAGCAGACCTCTCCTGCTGGGCCCGCTGCTCCCCTCAGCAGTGTACTTCTGTTGATCTGCCTGTTCTGCTCCCCGCTCTCTGTGGTGACTCCTCTCACCCCCCCACACCTCTGGCCTGTGCCCCAGTGCTTGTATGCATAAATAAATAAATCTTTAAAAAAAAAAAAGACGTACTGATCTTTTATGACCAATATATTCATAAGAAACCAAATCTAAATATTAGTACCATTCTTATTCTTTTTGAAGGAAGTCATATTTCATAATAATAATCTCACTGTTTTCAAAAAATTTTCAGAGAAGTGAGAGGCTTACATATACTTTTATATATATAATACATGAAAAAAATGGAGTTAGGATGGGAAAAAGAAACAAAGTTAGATTGAGATGTGAGGTTATTGATATTAACATGCAGTTTCTTCGTGTGGACCTACACTTGATTTAAATTTCTCGTCGTCAGGACAAAGAAGGAGATCCATCTGCTTCAAATTATTTTTAAAATGAGGCAATATATTAAGAAGTAACTTCTACGTATTTACCTAAAACTGAAAATATGATCCTTTGCAAGCTTTGTAATTTCACACAATCTTTTGTCGAGGTGAAGTGTAGACATTGGTAGACTTTGTCTGGAGGAACTGAGATCGCCTACATGTGTTGTTGTGGGCAGTGTTCTCAACACATCTGGTTAAGTTGGCTTTGTTGTTCTTTTTGGTGTAGATCTCCGAGTTGGGAAGTCTTTGTAGTTCTTGGATGAACATCTAAGAAAGCTAAATTTGACAGTTTTAAACTTATGCACTTAACTCAGGAGTTACGGGGCCTAGAAATGGGCATTAGAGGTCTGTGACTCTCTTGAAATTACATATAAAAGTGTGTGTGTGTATTCATTTTGCAGGAAATGAGCCTATCATTTCATCAGATTCTCAAATAGGGGTCCTAATATAAAGAAAGGATTTAAAAGCACTTACTCAAGGGCTATGGAGAAAATATATCTTCTTTATTACAGAAAAACTTGAAAACGTCTAACGCAAGGTCACAGACCTTCCAAAGTTGATTTGACCTGTTTCTAGGTTTCTGGGTACCATATCACATACTTAACAATGTAGAGAGCCACAGTTAGTCCCACTGCATAGAGTATTACAGTTTGTGCACATCCTGACAGCTTCTGATTAATAGAATAAGTAGTACTAGAAGTTGGATTCTCTAGTAACTATTCTTGTGGGGTGGGGGGTCCTTTTTCTAATTTAGTTCACATTAATCATAAAGACTAGTGGTAACTACAGCATGCTCTAAGGTAGTTCAAGCCACTTGCAAAAGTTTATAAAGCAACTTTTGGCAGGTTTGTTGCTGTTAAAAAAATTTTTTTTAACCAAACCTTTATTCAAGTTTATACTTGGTAATTCATTTTGGTGAATTGTGTGATTATTTGGGGATTTTTCATCACCGATTATAAATATTTTCAATCTCTGACAATGTCTCAAACACACCCTCATATCCAATTATAAATCCTAAATAATTTCCTGTTACTGAGTTGTCCTGGTTTCAACCTTTCCCAACTAAGTTTGGTGATATCCCCATCATCATCTGTAGCTGGAGACTATAGTATGTGGTATACCTTTCTTCCCAAACTCTTGCTTCTGTGCGTGATTCTTTTTTTTTTTTAAGATTTTATTTATGCATACAAGAGCTGGGGTACAGGCCAGAGGTATGGGGGGGGGATTTGGGGTGGGGGTGATAGGGGATTGAGAGGATTCACCAGAGACAGACTGGGGAGTAGAACAGGCAGATCGACAGAAATACAGTGCTGACAGGAGCAGCGGGCTAGGCAGGAGAGGTCTTCAGCACCTTGTGGGTCCCCTCCATGGCCAGGGATGGAACTCACACTGCAATGGCTATGGAAGCCCCATAGTGTGGCGCTCAACCCTTTGTACCACCAGGGAGGCCCTGAGCTTGGTTCTGAAAAGGTCTTCATTCGCTCATCCTAAAGCATTCTTGCCTGTTTCACTGGAAAGCTTGCTTCTTTTGTCTGGAAGCTCACTTGCAGCTTCACTTCACATGATTAGGATCTTCCCTCTGTCCAGGTTTTCCTGGGCATGCTTTTCTTAGAATAATTGATTCAGTAATCCTAGAGATGTCTTCAACGCCATGTTTACCTTCCTCCATGTTTACCTTAAACTCCATGTTTAAGTCCTTTCAATACCAAAGTAAGAAAAACCATATAATTCCTTTGCAGAACAGAACTGCCAGTTTCACACGCAAACCTTTGTAGTTCTCAAAGGAGGAGCTGATCCCCTTAGACACAGTTAGAGTCTGTTGGTATTGAAATAAGCTTACTAGTCTTGGTAGACCCATGAGACCCATCCACCATATTGCTAGTTACTCTGCTCCCTCTTGTTCCCCTGCCCCTAGATCTCAACAGTCCTCTTTCCTAAAGCGTTATGTATGTCACAAACAGCTATAAAATTTATTTATTTTAAGTTTGACTGCCTGAAATAAAATTATCAGTGATTCTCATAAAGTTACAGAATTTAATTAGCTTGTTTATGTTGGCAATACTCTTTCTTCTACAAAGTTGTAAGCATTAGGAGTAAATAGCTGAATTAGAGTGAGTATTTATGTAACGGTCTGTTTGTTCCAAAATATCATAGTCATTATAGTTGCATGTAGTTTGGAAAATTTGAAGTTTCTACTCAACAGTCTCCTGAGTGAACAGCTCATTTCTCAATGATGTAACACTGCATGATTTGGGTTTGGATTCCACTTGTCTCCTCAAAAAGTTTGATTCCCTTTTCTCCTCTATTTTGTTCTTGCTATGCAGATAGCTCACATCTTGTCACTGCCTTACTTGGAGTTCCATTTGACATGTGGTCTGTTTTCATAACACTATGTTTTCACATGTTAGGTTAGCTCAGAAGCCAGGCTTTCCTTTTTTCTATATACTATTCAAAATGATTCAGGATGACTTTAGTTTCTTGTTAAGTCAGCAGGATAAAGTGTTTAATCTCAAGAATATTCACTGGACTTTCAGGATTTATTTTATTAAATGAAAAGTTCAAGAAAATGTATTTAAGAAAAAAAAGGCCAATAAAGTGTGAAAACACTTCAGTTGATAACTTTATTTTTAAACTTGAAATCTCAGCAGTAGCCAGAAGCAGAGTGAAGATTATGACAGTGTGTCCCAGTTTATTTGGTGTTGATTACCTGCAAATATTTGGTCACTGCTAGTGAAATCAGAGTAAAATTATTTTAACTTACAGATTCAAGTAGAGAGCAATAGAATTGTTAAGGACGTATAAGGTAGTTTGTCTTTTGTTTTCAACTACATGTACATTTTAACCTTAATGTCTCTTTTGGTTCAAATTTCCATCAGGCATACAGACACAGTGAACTAACTACACATTGTAAGAGATGATAATGCCAGGAACTGGCTTAGGTGATGGTGGGGGCACGGCATAGGTCTGAAGCCAAAAAGCATGTCAGTCCTCTGGGAGAATGCACTCAGGCTTAGACAGGTAAAGAAGTACTTAAAGGCAATTTCTTCTACCAAAAAGCCTCACTTATGCTCTTGAACCCTTCAACAGATTAAGCCAAGATCACCAAGTTATCTAGTATATCTTGACTTAAAGTAAACTGTAGATTTTAATCATTTCAAAATATCTTCTCAGAAACATCTAGATTAGTTTTTGAATAATGTAAGACTACAACCTCTCCTTGTTGACTCAAAACCTGGATCAGCTTAGAATTTGTCATTGTCAGTCTTAAGGATAAACGATCAGCTTAGAATTTGTCATTGTCAGTCTTAAGGATAAACGTTTATTTAGGTGTTACTTAAAAAATGATGAGCTAATCTCTGTTTTTACTGGAAATGACAAGACAGTGATACAGTAACTGCATTCTAATAAACCTTTTATCTTATCGCAAGACAGTCTCAATTTACCTCTTTTATCTTTCTTTTAGATCTTCTCTTTGATCTCTTTTTAAAGATCAACTCCTTTATTGTCTTTCATGTTTCATATTGCACAGTTCAGCTACAGCAATACTTGGCATTCATGAAATGTCTGTTAGAAATAAGATTATTTCATGACTCTTGTATATTTTTCTCTTTAAAGTTCATCTTAGTATCACATTTGTTTTTTATAAATAATGCCACTACACTGCCGACATATTTGGCACATTATGATTCCCAGATACTTGTGTCATATTTTATTCTGTGAAACTATAGTTTTCATAACAAACAGAAGTTATTGTCAAACAGTGGTCCAGAGACTGAGGATGAAGACTCTAATGATTTCTGGAAAAAAACGGGTTGACATCGGAAACATTGTTTTGTATACATGCCGTTACCTCTGGGAGGCTTTTCGGTAATTCTGGCAAGGATTGTGACTGCTGAATTAAAACAGTGCTTCAAGGTCCTAGAGAATCCCAAAACTCCAGCAAACTCTGGTTTATGTTATTTTGAATGGTTTTCCAGAAAAAGCTTGCCTGATGGGTTTTTTAAAAATCATTTTAAGATTGATAAATTTTAGTCTAGTGCCAAACACTTTGAACATCTCACATAGATTGAGATTTATGAATATATAATTTAAAACTATTACTGGAGTGTGGACTTTTAATGCATTCTAATGGTTTTTGTCTTATATAGAAAGCACTATTAATGTGCTATTAAAGTTAATTTACAACATAGGCTATCATTTCTGTACTGGACAGATCTCTATTTAGATAATTACTGTCATCATATAAGGCTCTTACTTTTTTCTAATGACCACAAAATGCCTATGCGCAAGTTAGCTCCTTTAAGAAGTGTTTTTATATTAGAGATTTATATGTTCAAGGTGCCATTCTGTACACTGGTAATGAAATACTGAAGAATACCAACACCATTTCTGATATCAAGAAATATTTCTTCTTCTGACTTACTTTGCTTAGCATAATGTCCTCCAGTTCAATCCATGTTGTCACTAATGGCAAAAGTTTTTCCACGTCCATGTGGAATATAGGGAAATGAAACGAAGGGTCAGGCAAAACAAACCAATAATAAAATGAAAATTCTGACTGTAGGACTGTGGGACTGTAGAGGAGGAAGGGGGTGTAATGTGGGGAAGAAGAACAATAGACTACGTTGGAGGACTGTGGGTACCTTGATGGTGTGTGTGGCGTCATGACATACAACTAAGGGGGCGAGCCCATACTCTGTCATGCACAGTGTTGTAAAGCAGTGTCGTCTGAATAACAGCAACCAAACAAATGTATTAACTAGTGGAGAACAACAGCATATACTCTTGAAATAAGTTCCACAAAAGAAAAGTACCATGTAGAATAGGCGAAATTGACCTGGGAGGCTAAAAAACTATTCCTTGAAGAAGTCATCACATTTCTCTGGCACCTGAGGAGTAAATAGGAACAGTACTTGCTAAGTACCAGGCACTAGTCTCGGTCCTTGTTTCAACCTCACAGTAACGCTGGCTTTCTTGGTTTACAGAAGAGGTCACAGTGGATGGAGAGGTTAGCAAGCTCCCCCAAGGTCCATGGTTAGCGAGCAGTAACTTGGTATCTGCACCAGGCACAGTAGTCTGTGCCCTTGACCACTGTGTTTCACGGTAGGAGTTAACTGGGAGAAACAAACATGTCAGTCATTTCAGGCAAGGGGAACCCATGTGCCAGTTAACCTTTAGGCAAGTTGGGGGAAGGAAGACAGTGTGACTGGAAGTTAGTATGCTAGAAATAAAGTAAGGAAAGGTGAAACCAGAGAAGGAGTTACATAATTAGATTTATTTGTTATTTTATCACTTAGACATGTTGGAGGGAATAAGAATTACCTTGAGAAGATTAGTTACGCAATGGCTGCTCTACGCTATTAGAAGATGTTCACTTGGACTGAGATTATAACAGTGGAGCAACGTATATAGACTCTGGGAAAGCTGGGAAAGGAAATAGCAGGACCTTTTGTTTGAATTTAAGAAAGGGTGATTACTCCTGAATTTCTAGCTGGAGCAGCTGCCCAGACAGTACCATTTACTGAAATAGTACTAAAAGGAACATATAAGGGAGAAACTGTAAGTTTAATTTGGGTTCTGTTGAGTTTGAGATGACTTTTATGTTACAGTAAGAAATTGCCTAAAAAGGCCTGGAGTGCAGAAGAGGTTAGCCTTCAGGTAAAGGTTGAGAGCTTTTCAGCCTTGGGAGTAGAGGAGGGGAAAATGCAGGAGGGAGACCCAGAATCACAGAAGAGCTAAAGTACTGGCATGCACACAGAAGAGGAGCCGGTCTGTGGAGGACCCTCAGGAGAGGCGCCCAGATATGTGTCAGGAAATCTGATGAGGTGGGCAGCTCCCCACTTTGGTTTTCTGACAGTATGGTTTGCTTTTTCCTTCTATAACTTCAGTGTTGCACTAAATTGCTTGGAGTTCAACTTTGCATGCTCTTGTATTTAATTGAATTTCTTTTTATTTAATTATTCCAGTCTAGGAACTATGCCTTTTATTTCATGATTTTCTTTCCTTTTTCTCCATTTCCTTTTTTTCCCCTCATTAAGTATTCTTTCAAATTTAATTTTCTTTAAGTCCCTATTTAGAGCACTGAGTAGCATTCATCTGAAAGTAATAGCTTTTGTTTAGAGCATTTTTCAGTTCATTCTGTATAATGCCACCACCTCAGACCATTTGAACTTCCAAGATACAGTCCAGCAACCTCCTGGCTTAGTCTCACGCATCCACCTCACCACTATCCTTCATCTTGAACCCCACACCCCAATGTCATACTTTGAACCAGTCAGTACTGAGAGTTACTCCTTTTACTGGATCTCCTACTCTGCAATTCCCTTTTGTCATCTTCTGTTCATTTTTCTACCTTTGCTATTTTTCATTTTCTCTTTGCAGTAATCACTATTCCCAAATTCTCTACACCCTACTTCTTTATCACCACAGTCTGCCATCTGTACTTCGTGTTAGCTTTCCTCCTTATCTAACTTAGAACCTATTTGCATGAATAGTCCAACTATGTCCATTTCTTTTAAACCCATGATTGTCTCCTGAGGCAACCTTATTAAACCCCCACTACTTATAAGTCCAATTTTACTTTTTTCTCACTCCTTTTATACTCATTCAGTAGAAACAAAAATACCGCTCTGCCACCATACCATGCAAACTGTTAGTCACTAGGGATAATTGATGAGGAGAAAAATGAAACAGTATGGGCTGACCCTCAGAATAGTGCTGACTTATTCTTTGACAGTTCCTCTGATAGAAAATTAAACTTATAATAGTGATTGATGTGGTGGCACCATTTTATATTAATCTTATGTCCCACCTCTTTTCCCATGGCATGGCTAGCAACCCCATGTAGATATTCTGTTCTTTCTTCAGAATCATGATTCATTACATTGTTGGTTTTCTTTGGTTCCTGAACTTAATTTCAAAAACCTTGTGTCTGACCAAACTGTCAAGTCAGTCTGTCCCTAGTCCCTTATTATTCCCTTTATTTCAGGAATTCTGTATATCTTCATCTAAACTTTCCCTTCTCCTAGTCTGTTTCAGAATGAGAAACCCTTCTTTTTTTCTGAATGTAAACCTTTCCATTTGTTTTTCCAGATAAACTCTATAGAGAAAAACACAGGATGATAAGAAATCGGTATTTATTGTACATGTATTGTTTTACTACATGTTTACATCTTATGAATTATGGTAATAGTACTTAATGTTATGGTTATTATGTAGGTGACATCAAGTTTGCCAAGGTCTTTTAAAATATTATTTGTAGTCTGTATTGATCTCTTTAGTGTAGCTATCAAAACTGAAGTGGATTTGTTCTGTTTTACTCAGAGAGACTGGTGGTGGTGGCTGAACACTGTGAGCGGAGTCTTGAAGACCTTCTTCGAGAAAGGAAGCCTGTGAGGTACTGTAGAACATCAACACTATTGCATGGACAGCAGAAATTATAAAAGGGCAAAAAGACATTTTAATGTTTTTAAAAATTTTCTTATTTATTTATACATACAAGAACTGGGGTGTAGGCCAGAGATATGGGGCCAGGGGTTGAGAGGATTCACCACAGACAGAGTGGGGAGCAGAATAGGTAGATCTATTGAAATACTGTTGAGGGGAGCAGTAGGCAAGACAGGAGATGTCTGCTACGCCATGTGGGTCAGCTCCCTGGCCAGGGTTTGTACTCATGCTGCAATGGCCGGCAACAGCTTCATGGTGCTTATGCCAGCAGGAAGGCCCCAAAAAGACATTTTAACTAGAAACTTCAGGGTTTTAGTTTCTCCTGTTACTTGTTTAATGATAAAATCAGGTGCAAATTTTCTTCTTAGGCAATCTAATTCACAGGCCTCATAGAAACTCAACACTAACATTGTCCAGTACTCAACCATGTGAGGTAGGCATTCTCGAAAGTACTTGATGTAAAAATTCCTAAAGAGGATACGTATGGAAATGTGTCATCTTTTTAGTACTAAGCATTTCAGTAACAGGTTTGAGGTTAAAAGTATTTTTCTGAGAGGAGCACCAGGTAACTCCTCACAGGATGCTCATATCCCTAGGGATGTAGAGAACCATGTGAGGTGAAAAATCACTGAGGCTAGAGAGAGATGATAATCACAGTTCAGGTGGACTCTAATGGTCTAGTTTAAATTCAGTTATTTCAGTGACTCAGTAAACTTACTTTTTATCTCAGTAGAGCATATGTTCAAAACTTTTACAAATATATTATGTATTTTTCACAGATTTTTTTCTGAAATTATCTTAAAATCATCAAAAATATTTTTTCAATGAATAAAGAAAATTGTATTTGGTCAGTGGAAAATGCTTGTCATGACTCTATAATGTAATTATCTGCTCCGCTTTAAAAAATATTTTAATTTTCATTGGCTTTTCTATGACAGATATATTTTAAATGAAAATAAATATTTTTCAAGAGACAAAAAAGTATCTTACTGAATAGTAGTAATGTGATGAAAGCAAAACAAATAAAGTGCATTCCTTGCTACTTTAATTGCTTTGGTTTTAGTTTTCTGTGGAATGAAACATGGACAAGTGTTCCATTGCCTTCTTGTTCCTGAGTAAAGTCAAATCTGACCTTAGATAATAAAAGTTACTTTTCTCTGTATTTAGAAAAGCTTATTTAGTGAATATGTTTTTGATAATTATCATTTTTGCACATCACAAATCTTGTATTTTTTTTAAACATATTACTCTTTGTTCACGCTTAAGTTTCCACTTTAAGTGACTTGGCTGAAACCAGTTCTCTGGGAAAATCAGTTGACTTTAAAATTAAAACTAGCTGCAACTTGATGAAAAAAATACTTTATATTAATTCAACCTGAGTTTGATTTGTATAAAGATTGAAAACCAGGGATAGGTACATCTTTCTCTATGAACTTTAACGAAGTCTGACTTAAGTTTATATAAAGCTTTACAGTACACTGTGTATGATTGAAAGGGCCACGTACGGCTAGGCAGGCTTGACAAACTATCTTAACAATATGCCTTGTCTATAAAACAAGTTTTACTTAATCTCGGGACCATTCTGAAGAATATTATTCTCAATTAGTATTTTATTTGTATCTGATAATAATTTAATGATCAAGTGTATGTATTTTTCTGTTTTCCTTTACCAGCGTTCTTAACCCCTCCATTGGTAGCTTAACACACACATTTTAATGGTTTAAATGGTAGATTTCTTGACAGAAAAACTCATGACAAATTTTAAGTGTTAAGTTTCAGTACTATATTTTGAAAGGCTAAGTTACTGTAGGAACATCTTCTTTATGATCCAGCAACCCCACCCTGATATACTGGATCTTCTTCAGTTTTGTGCCACAATTCACCTCGCACACACCTCATGTTAGTCCAGCTCTGCTCTTGTATTTAACCAAAGAAAGGAAAAATCCACTCCTACCTGAATGTTTGCTCAAAGTGTTTTCAGAGACATTACTCATAGCAGCCCCACACTGGGGAGACCTCAAAGGCCCATCACTGGGAAGTATGTAACCAAGCCCAGGAATGTGATTCAACAGTAAAAAGCAATGAACTGCTGATATAACACCATGGACGGACCCAGCCTGAGTAAAAGTAACTAGACCCAAAGATTAGCCTCCTCTATTTGTGTGAAGGTATAGAGCAGTGCAAACTCTTCTGTGGTGACAGATAATAAAAACAGTGCTTGGCTCTGATTGGGGTTGGGGATGGGTTACAGAGGAACTTAAAATATCCTTTAAGGAACTCTCTGGAATCATGGGAATTTCCTACATCTTGATCAAGGTATTATTTTCATGTACATGCTCTTGCAAAACTTTTCAAAACATGTTGAAATGCTCATTTAAGATATATGCATTTTATTTGTGTCATTTACACTGCAATTAAAAAAAAAAGTCTGTTGAATTACTTACCTGGCTTGGGAGTCTCTCATATAGCAATAGTAGTATGTTAGTAAAGATGCTTGATTCATTGGCCTACTTGTTTCTATAAGAAATAGTATGAATTAGTTACGACTGCTTAACCAACTACCTCAACACTTAGAACTTAAAACAACAACAAGCATTTATTTTGTCATCAGTTTCTCTGGGTTAGGAATGCAGAAGCAGTGTAGCTGGATGGGTCTAGCTCAGGATCTCATGAACTGATGCTCAGTGTATCAGCCATTGTCTGAAAACTTCACTGTGATGGATGACCTGTTCCTACGACAGCACACTGTGGGCAGGAGGCTTCCGTTTCTCCCTACCTTGAGGACCTTCCACTAGCCTCTTGTCTGTCCTCACAGTCTCATTGGCTTCTCTCGGAGTACAGAAAACCAGATGGAAGCCATGGTGCCTTCATGACCTAGATTTGTCAGCATGCTGCCACTTCAGCAACATCCTCCTGCCTACAGAGGTCAGCCATGAAGTCTCTGCAATGCCAGGAGTTAGGCGTCATCGTTGAGGTAGTCTTCACAGCTTCTTAGAGATCATGTACGTCCTTTAACAACAAACACAAAACAAGAGTGAGGTTCTAATCTGACACTGAACTAATTGGAAAATAACTCAAATTCTTAAAATTATTCAGTACTCACTGGGATAAAATAGAACAGAACAGAGGAAAGTGTCTATACTGTGAAGAGAAGGTAGAGTGTTAAGGAAATATCCTCAAGTGCCAGAGCTGAAATGGGGTGTTCACAAACATAGCTATGCTGTCGTCTCATTGCTCTATACACTGAAAGTGGTGGCTGTTGTGGGCTTGTGCTCACAGCCACTTCAGGACCCTCTACTCACATGAGAGTAGTTTTCTGGCCAGCTGGATGGTTGTGATAGTAAAATGTTCCTTCCAATTGCTACATTTCCCTCTCTGCCCATATATGTCTTCTGTTTATTAACTGAGATAACTGAAGCAGAAGACAGAAGCTGGTGACTCAGAGGAGAAATTTCTGGGTTTTTTTTTTAACTTTCAATTTTACCACATATGGATACACTCAATATTGTTTTGCCAATAAAATCATATCCATTAGCTCATAAAACCTTCGACATTTCTGTGCTGGTCATCCTTCACCATTCTAGCGATGATAAATCCTGGGAACATAGTAGTTTTTAGGATGTGAAGGTGTGAAGGAGCCTCCTTTCGGCTATGCTTTGCGTTGTCTTCATGTCAATAAAACATTATAGATGGAAGCATTTTCCTTGAGTAGGGAGATGAACAAAAACAGGGCTAAATACTAATCTCACGTCTTTTATGCCATTTATATTTTCTTACAGTCTTTTTCATTTGTTTAAAAGTACTTTTATGAATGTTTGTCCTCTTTTCAAGTAAGACACTGGAACATTTATATAAATAAAATATGGTTTTTTAATCATTCTGGTAATAGACTCAAGTTCAGTATTTTCCTTGTACATTTTGGGAAATAACATTGAATACTTACTGCCTTTGAGTAAAAGGATTCAGTCAGGTTTGTTCCAAGTTGTTATCTGATCCATCCATCTAAACTAGCTTTGTTGAAAACTATTTGACTTTCCACATATTTGGATTACATTAGTCTCCAATAACACAGCAGTTTCATGTGCAGATTGATGTGCTGCAATTTTAATTAATTCTGTAACCTGTTTATGGAAAGTGAGAAGATGTTCTTATGGCTTTATAAATCAGTTCTTCCCCTACTGCCAAAAGTAAGCACCCTGCACCTGTAAGAAAGGCTGATGCAAAGTAAACAGGAAATCTATTTAGATGGGTTGCCATTTGAGACCCACGGTTTTTCCTTGTCCATCTGTGTCTAACTGTTGCAATACTCTAAGCTGCCAGTTGTCTGGTAGTTATTTGCAATGACTGTGTAAACTTAAGCATCATTCAAGGCATCTATCTTAGTGGATTTACATTTTGAAAAAGATGTGAAAATTTTTAAACTCGCTGGGATGGGGAGCAGTGGAATGAAAACTGTAAATTTAAAGAACATGCTTGTTACTATTTACTCATTTTTTCATGGCAAATTTATGATTGAATAAGCAAAATTGTACTGAAACATTATAGTTGTAATTTACAAATATAACTCAAGATTATCTTGAGGTTTCAGATCCCACAAGGAAATCAGGCACTTTTTCTCTTTACAGTTTTAATGGCCATAAAATCCTTTCCTAAATTCATGTTTTCCAAACAGAAAATGGTGATTTGTGCTTTGTCCTGGAGGAGTATTATCAAGGTAGTCCATCCATACGATAATGTTATTTGTATAGAGACTTGATTTGAAAGAGAAAACTCCCCTCCATTTTCCTCAGAGCCTATCCAAACTCGAATATAAGGAATTAACTTTTGGAGAATGCTACTTTCTTTTCAGTGGCTTTTATAGGTTCCTTGTGCCAGATTTCCTTCTTGCCAACATTTCTCTCCAGTTTCAGTTAAATGATCAAAATTATTTGTTGGAAACATTGAGACTTGGAATTCAATTAAACTCCTATAACCATTTGGTCTCAAGGAAAAAAAGCACACCATTTGGAAGATCTATTTGAAGTCATCTCGTATTTGGTGCCCATGAATCTGCTTAATTGCTAGCCTGAAGCCAGATTCAAATTGGAGGAATTTAATTCTCAACTCCTTTCTGAAATATTTCCAAAGAATGTCAAACAAGAGATACACCTTCGTCACTCCTATGAAAGCAAGCATGAGGAAATGGTTTGCCTTTTAAGCCTAGTGCTCTTTGGAAAATATTCCCTTTTGTGTTAGTGTTATTCACAGCATGTACTTTTTCTTAACCTATAAAAGTGCCAGCAAGAGTGGCTCAGACACGGATACTCAGCAGAGTCCTGGCACTTGAGTAGAGTTTCTGCATTGTCCTTAAATTTGCAAGTGAAGGCGGGGTGAGTAGTGCAGGCATGTTTCTTTAATAAAATGTAGTTCGTCATATGTTTTTAGGGTTAGGGTTTTGAAAATTTACCAGAGAACCATCAGCTTGCAGAGGTTATACATGGAGACTTTGATGGGAACCAGGCTGTGTCTGCAGCTGTTCCTGGGCCTGATGGAAAACATGATCTGACTTACTCGGATGAGTAAGTTTTATTTGCCCCTATTAAAAGATTGCCTACTCACTGCATTAGATACTCCAAAAAACTTTGGACACATTCTAGAATGCAATCCAGAGTTGGTTAATGAGCCACAGGACATAGTCATCAGAAATAGATGGTAGATACTCTTTTTAGAACACAATCTGATGGTGGAATTTGAGGCCGTCATACCTTTTTTGCCTGCAAAGGCTACATTTTCAAAAGAATTCAAAACTCTCACAGTTTAGTTAAGTAAATTAGAGACTTGTATCACTAATGTATATTTTTCTCCCTGTTTCATTTAAAAATGGGGGAAAAAAGCCAAAGTTACAAAAGGTGCTCTTTATTCAGAGTAGGACTCTTGAAGTTGTGTTTTGTTTGCTCCTTTCTGGTACCCTGTAGATACCCTGTTAGTTGCTGTGTGGCCTTGATAGAGCTTTGCTGGTATTTCTCAACATCCCTGTTATTCACTACATAGTTTAGTTCAGGCCTTCACTAACAGCTTGACTATTGGATCCCAGCATTCTACTGATTGGTCTTCCTTCCCTTAGTCTTTCCACACACAGCCACTCCTATTCTTTACTGCTAGATTAGTATTTTTTAAGAGCTGTCTACCCTGCTCAAAACCATACCGCATTCTCCATTTGTGTGTGTGTGACGAAAATGCATTTTAGAAGCATAGGCCCTCATGTCATTCTGACTCTCCTAATTATTTTCAAATCATGTCTAAATTGTGAAAGAAGTTCCATTGTTACCAGTGTCTTGTTGAGGAGAATAAATGCCAGAGAACAGAAGTGCACCATAGAGGTGGAGCCCTCTGCTGTCTGTTTACCTAATAGCACATCTACTCCATCTCCTCCTCACCCTCCCACTGAACTGAAGCAGAAACTGTGCTTTTCCTCCAGATTCCTGCATTACATTCTACGTCCCTAGTCACGTAAGCTAGAACTTCTACATTATCATTGTTTTCTCACAACTACAGAATTCAGGAAGGTACAGTGTAACTTCCCTAACCAACCAGATATATTTTGACATGCATATTGTAATTTTTCACATTTCTTTTTCTTAATGTTACTAGGATAAGAGTTTCCATATAGTTGACATGTTGGTAAATGAACTATTATAAACTAATTGTGTTCTTAGTTTAGTCATGCACTTTGGATTCTGTTTCCCTGTTACTTTCCTTTAATCATGTGCCATAATTTTATTACCAAAACAAATGAATTTTGATGAAAGTATTATGTACACAGTATCTTAGTAATTCATTTTACTTTTTTGGAAATTTTTTTTAAAACTCAGATGATCAGAGGAATCAAATTGTCAACTTCCCTTTTCTTGATTTTGGAGAGGAATCTACTTCTAAGCTTTTTCAAGTTGTTGGTGGGATTCAGTTCCTTGCAGTTGTAGGACTGAGATCCCCATTCCCTTGATTACTGTCACCCAGGGGCTGCCCTCAGTTCCTTAAGGCCTTCTGCTCTCCTTGTCACTTGTCCCTGCCCGCGCCAAAGAGGCAGTGGAGGCTGCCCCTCAGTCACGCCCTGCACATGCCTGGAACCGCTCATCTTTGCTGTCTGTAGCCTCTAGATCTCGGCTCAGGGAGGCCTGTGACAAGGACAGGCCCACTGGACAGTCTCCCTTTCTTGCAGTCGCTGTGCTGTGTAGCATATATGTGATTATGGGACTAAACTCCATCACATTCATGGTCTTTTTTTAAAAAAAAATGATTTATTTATGCATAAAAGAACTGAGGTACAGGTCAGAGGCATGGGGGGCGGGGGTGAGAGGATCCACCAGAGACAGAGTGGGGAGAGCAGGCAGATCCACTGAAATTACACTGCTGAGGGGAGCAGCGGGCGGGCCAGAAGAGGTCTGCTGCGCCCTGTGCGTCAGCTCCCTGGCCAGGGGTTGAACTCATGCTGCAGGGGCTGCAGATCCCTCATATTGTGGTGCTCAACCCCTTCTGCCACCAGGGAGGCCCCACATTCATGGTCCTGAGTGTTAGGTGAGGCATGCGCATAAGAGAGCCTGGATCTTGGCAGCTATCTTGGGATGCTGTTTGCCACAGTCTGGTGAGTAAAGATTTAGAATTAGAATTCTTTTGTGAAATTTATGAATTTCTAAGCATTTTCCACTCTTTTAAACACCATGATCCAGACAAAAGATAGCGGCAAGCTGAATTTCATGAATGGGCAGTCAATCTGCTCTAACAAGCTAAGAGTTATTGGTGGAGGAAGGTAATAGTCTATGCTTTATCTTGACTGAATAGCATTGTTGTCAAAAGGAATGAAAAGTAGTAACTTTTGAAAACCATTTGCTTATTTTAACACATTAGAAAGAAAAGGTGAAATTTTGCATTTTGTAATTCTACTAGTGAGGTGAGAAACGGTATACTTTTGAAAGACAACTTTAAAAAATGCAATGTTTCAAGAATGATGGAGTCATCTGATTTGGAATTTATTTCCAATTATGAAAATTTTGTACTAAAAAAATCATCTGTGTATAGCCTCAGTGGTCAGCTGTCACAGAATTTTATTCATTTACTCATATTTTTTTCAGTCCTGTGAAACAAATCAATTCCCTCAGTCCATGAAAACACTTGAGCACGTAAGGCAGGTAGAAGATCTGTGCGTAGGAGTTGCAGTAATTTCAAAGGGACACAGAATCTCATTTTGTGCAATTGTCTATACCCGTAAAAGACCAACAAGGGGTAAGATATTAATGATATTCATCAACACATTTTCCTATTGGGAAATGTTTGAAAAGCAGAAACTACTAGTTGATACATTGCAAGTTTCAACACATACAAGAATAAAAGCATTATGATGAAATAAGCACTACGAGCCAGGCTACATGAGGGTCAGTGAGCTCATTCTCTTTCATTTTTGTTTCTTAGCAATGCATTTTTTTTTTTTTTTGCAGTGAATAGGTAGGGATGAAAGTGCGCATCCTTGATTCATCACAGGCTCCCACAAGTCCATATTTTGCCAATTCACATAGAATCTAGGAATCTTAAAACAATGTACTTCTGTTACCTTTGTCCCATCCCCTGGTATTGTCATAGATTGTATAATTTATATTTACTTTCACATATATTTTAAATCTCACCATATGTTGTTACTGCTTTGTGCTTTAGACAATTTCTTTAAAGACTTTGAGAGATGATGAAAAAAATTCTGCTGTATTTAGCCATGTACTTACCATTTCCTGAGGCCTTTAATCCTTTGTTTTGATCCCAGTTTCCATATGGCATCATTTTCCTTCAACCTGAAAAGCTTCCTTTAAAATTTCTTTTAATGCAAGTCTCATGTTGACAGATTGTTACAGATTTTGGTCATCCTAAAATGTCTTTTTATCACCTTAATTTCTTCAAGGCTAACATTTTATCATAAAAAAAATTTAAGCATGCCAAAGTTGAAAGAACTGTACATTATACTTACATAGTACAACTAGCATTTTGCTGAGCTTTGCTTTATCACATACCTGTCCATCCCTTTGTCTGCTCCTTTACCCATCTTATTATCTTGACGAATGGCAACTTAAGTGGAAGATGTGAGTGCCCTACATCCCTAAATGTTTCAGCATGTCCATATTACTGAGTGTTCAGAAAGCAGCTATGTTTTCAGGTGATACTTAACCTTCATTGAAGTACAGAAACTGTGCATTGTTTGATGAATTCTGACAGATGTGCATACTTGTGGAATCCCGGTGCTCATCAAGACTAGATCACTGTCATCATCTTAGAAATTTCCCTCACTCCCCGTCCCATAAATTTTTGCCTATTTTGGCCTCTCAGCACTGCCCCCACCCCCCAAGCTCCCAGAGGCAGCAGCTTCTCTGATTTTCCACCTAAGATTGGGCTTGCTTATCTAGCCCTTTATTTGTAGGCTTTAGATAGTAGGTGCTCCCTGTGTAGGCTTCCTTACTCAGCTTCATGCTTCCGAGTTTTATGTGGTTTCATGTATTGTGGCTCTTTCCTTTTTATTGCTGAGCTGTTTTCCATTTCATAACTAGGCCACAATTTTGTTTAGCAGTTTCTGTTTATGAACCCCTGAAATGTTTCCAGGTTTTATTATACCTAAAGCTGTGAATGGTCTCATCTTTTTTTGTGGGTATATCTTTTGCTATCTCTGAGTAAATGTTTAGGAGTAGAATTGATGGTCTGTAGAGTATGTGTATGTTTACTATTGTTAGAAATCACCAGGCATTTTCCCAAAGTATTGTACTTTATGCTTTTCTACTAGCAGTGTATGAGAGTTCTAGTTCCTCTACATCTTTGCCAGCAGTTTGTGTTTTCATTCTGTTAACTTCAGCAGATACCTCATGTAAGGTGTTATCTTCTTGTAGATTTAACCTGCATTTCCTTGGTGATTTAAGGTGAGTTCTTTTTATGTACTTATAATTTACTAGATTTTTAAGCTATTTTTTTAAATGTATTTTTTTTATGTAACATTGATTTACAATACTATGTATGTTTTAGGGGAATAGGTTCATGCCTGTTCAAATACATGTTACTGTGCCACACCATCACCTAAACACACATACCCTCCATCATAGTTCACTGGGTCTTTCCCCGCCTGGCTCCCAGTCCTCCACCTTCTCCTGCTAGCCTCAGATATGCAGTCAGGTTTCTAGTGTTTAGTTTGGTTTGTTTCTTTCTCTTTTTCTTTATAGTTTACATATGAATGAAGTCATTCAGTATTTGTCTTCCCTCTTCTGACTTATTTTGCTCAGCATAAACCCCTTCAGTTCCATCCATGTTGTTGCAGTTGCCCAGACTTCAACGTTTTTGTTGCTGGGTGGTATTCCTTTGTGTGTATTATCTTTATCCACTCATCTGATATTGGGCACACAGGTTGTTTTCATACCTTGGCAGTTGTAAACGGCGCTGCCAAGAGAAAATAGAAGTGCACAAATCCCTTCAAAATTGTGTTTTTGTCTTCTTCAGGTAGATGCTTACGGGCCAAATTGCTAGATCATATGGTAGATCTATTTTTAATAATCCAAGAAACTTCCATACTATTTTTTTTAAGATTTATTCATTTATGCACACAAGAGCTGGGGTACAGGCCAGAGGCGTGGGAGGTGAGAGGAACCACCAGAGACAGAGCGGGGAGCAGAACAGGCAGATGGACTGAAACACACTGATGAGGGGAGCAGCGGGCGAGGCGGGAGAGGTCTGCTGTGCCATGTGGTTCCCCTCCCTGGCCAGGGATCGAACTTGCACCGCTATGCCGCAGATGCTTCACAGTGAGGCACTCAACCCGCTGCGCCACCAGGGAGGCCCTCCATACTATTTTGTATATGGACTGGATTAGTCTACATTGTCACCAACGGTATACAAAGAAACGACCACTAAAACAAAAGTAGAAGATCCTGAGGAATCTGTAAAAGGACTCTTGGAATTCATAAGTGAGTTAAGTAAGGTCACAGGCCAGTATTAAAATATCAGCAATAATGGACCTCCCTGGTGGCACAGCGGGTTGAGCACTGCACTGTGAATCATCCGAGGCACAGCAGCATGTATTCTAGCTCCAGTCAGCGAGGGGACCCACATGGCGCAGAAGACCTCTCCTGCCTTGCCCACTGTTCTCCTCAGCAGTGTATTTCAGTCCATCTGCCTGTTCTGCTCCCCACTTTGTCTCTGGTGTCTCCTCCCACCTCCCATGACTCTGGCCTGTACCCAGCTCTTGTATGCATAAATAAATAAATAAATCTTTAAAAAGTAAATCAGCAATAAGATGTTAGAATATATTACTTAAGTGGCAATAAATCACAACTTGTTTAGCACCTCTTTATCTGACATGCATTTGAGTAAATCCCTCTTTGAAGAGGCACTACTAAGAGAAAGAGCAGATCCACCAGCTTGTACTCCCTAGAACTGCATGTGAAACTATTCTAGGTAGACAGGTGCCAGAAGTCACTAAGTGGGGTTTGTGCTACAGACAAGTGACTTGCCATTTTCTATCCAGTGATCCTTTCAGGTGACGTATTCAGGAAGCTAGAGAGACCTGTTATCAGGGATGACACATGCACCCTTAATGTGGTAGCTGGAGCAAATATTCTGACTGGAGGGAGGGCAATCCTGTCTCTTTGTGGACTGGGCAGCGGCCACAAGTGCCAGCAAGCCCCATATAGTTCTCAGAGAATGAGACTGAGTCTGATCAGATGCTTAAAGAATTGCTTGATTTGTACAGTGAACAGCAACATAGAGCAGAAAAGAAATTATCTTTGAAAACAGAATTGAGAGTGGAAGTTGTCAAATGTCCTTCTCTATCAGAGAATAAGCTAAGTGTATCCTCCATAAAATGATAAAATTTGAGCTCTTCTGCACAGTGACATTGTCAAAACAGCTGAACAATTCCCCAGATACCTAAATCAGTTAACTTGTTAAAAAGCAGTCTTTAAAATGTTTCATCTGGATGTCCTTGTGCTTTCCAAAACAACTTCAGTTCAGTATAATTAAATACTGGACATTTTTTCAAGCAATAATTGTCCAAAATTTATTGAAACTCTTTAAGAACAATGGTCATGCCAGCTGTACACAAAAGACTTCTCTTACATCTTGTTCACCAAAAAGCCGTCTGAGGCAAGAGGCTTCTTGTCTCTCCCTCATCAGATTTCTGCACTGATAGAGAAGGCTGCCTGCAGCTTCTTATTCTTAGCCTTAGACCTTATAAAAGCCCTTTACAGGCTTTCTGAGCAATGTTAAAAAGTCTTGAGCCAATATTTGTGTTTTAAATATTTGGCATATAAGTGACCGTCATCTAAGGTGTCAAAGCAGATGACATGGCAGAAATTCTACCAAAAGATTTATTAACAGGGACTGACTTTAATAGAAACACTAAGACAACAGTCAGTGATAATGATAGTTGTAACTTTTCGTTTGCTCTGTTAACTTTGGAAAACTATGTCTATGATTGAGTAACAACATTCTTTAAAAGCTCTCTTTTCTAAACATTTTTTCTGCATTTTTTAATGGAATATACTATACATTTGTTATATACTGAAGGAATCAGAGATAAGGAGTTAAATATAAAAGTAAAAGACATAGGCAACAATTTTAAGAGCTTTGGGACTTTGCTTAACGGGACACTTTTAAACAAGCCATTCCATCAAGTCATCTTTAAGAGAAGGGAGAGCAAAAAGGCAGGGATGCAGTGTCACTAAGCACATGCTGTGTTCTAAGTGCTTTTCATAGGTCTCGCCAAGCTGGTTGGTCCTGGCTAGTGAGCAGTGAAAGGCTTGCAGAGCATCACATGCCTTCTCGTGTCAGGAACTGTGAGCCCCTGTAGCATGAACAGTGAACTGGGCCTCACAGGCGTCTCTCACTGTGATCGCTCTTTGAGCAGCAGTGCTCCTGAGGCTGCCTCTGTGAGCTTGCTGCTGAGAAGTACCACGTCTCTGAGCTGAGCTGTTGTCAGTTTCCAGGTTCTGATACCTGTGGTTATCAGACTGTCTTGCTGACTTGGTATGGGAGTTTCTTTGTTTTATCTTAAAATTTATCCTAAATCACTCAGGGCCTCAGAGAGGACGGGCTACCCCTTGATAGCTGGCTTGATAACTGCAACACCAAAGAGGGTAAGAGTAAAGAAGAAAGGAAGTACAGTGGGCTGTGGTGGTTGGCTACGTGTTAGTTGGTGGTAGGTGCACTACTGTGCTACTGCTACCTGATGGGAGTACCCAAATACTGCCTCAGTTAAGAATAAAATAAATAAGATAAAGAGGAAGCACTAAACAAAAACAGTGAGGATGATAACAGAGATGTAATCACCAACACTTTGTGTAATGATTTTGTGCTGAACATTGTCTTAAGCTCCCTGAAATGATTATCTTCCTTCCTTCCAGTGGGAGCGCTATGCCATAGTTTACTATTATTTCCACTTGTTTCTGAGGAAATATAGGCTTGTACGAGGGATCTCAAAAAGTCAAGTTCGTTTTCCCCTGGCCATCGAGTTCCAGGTTCACCCTCAATGATGGCAGCGTGATGGTCCTCGCCATCTTACAGGCAGGCAAGCCGTTTGTGTTGGTTGCTGTGTACGTCCTGAGATCGTCAAGCAGCTTCTGTGGCCAGGGGAACATGACTGGCCAAGGCCTGAGCCACGTTACCACTCCTGAGGCGGGACCTCAATGTGGTTTGGGGAGAATAGGGGGAGAGTGGAGCCTGGAGCACATATTGTAAAGTACCACTGCCAGAACGGGGCAGGACAAGTTCAGGGATGACAACTGCACTTGTCTGCTGCATTTCACAGATCAATGGCTGAGGCTGAGAGCAGCCACTTTACCTCCGCCCATCCTAGTGTGGTCCCCTCTCTCAGCTTTACCGTCCACAAGGTGCCTGTGCTGCGGGCGCTGAGCCCCAGCGCAGCACAGGGGCCAGAGAGCGGGGGCGTGCTGCCTGACTCCAGCCTGTCAGACTGGATGTCCACTCTGCTGCTTACTTAAAGCCTTCTGTGTCTCAACTTTCTCAGCTTCTAGAACAATGGAAGAATTAGAGAACTAAAGGGTGTGGTTTTAATAACGAAAGGATGTGGTTAACAATAGTACATGTCAATATTTCCTATAAAGATCCATGATGGTAATAGTGTTATTATTCTAACTACTATAATATACTAAGTGGTTACTGGGGTCTTATTATCAGTAAGCATTACGCATGGAACACTTACCGTCGTTTTCTTACGGTGACCAATCATGACTTAAGTTATGACTTATTTATTCAAGAGTCACTCCATACTTCATTAAACACAGTATTTTCAGACACTAGTAGGTGGTGGTAAGTCCAAAGATAAAAGTATAACTTCCCGGCCTTTAGAGAGTTTGGTGGGTAGTGAGTAGACAGTGTTTTAACAAGCGGTTCCATCATAGCATTTTTTGGTAAGTACATACAAGAAGCGTATACAGCTTATTTTGGTACACAGAATAGATCACAGCCAGGAGAATCCAGAAAAGTTTCACTGGTATAGAATCGTAAAGGATAGATAGGTATCCGCCAAGTGGACCAGGCAGAAGGACAGACAGGACAGCACATGCAAAAAGGTATTGCTGGGGCCTCCCTGGTGGCGCAGTGGGTTAAGCAATGCACTATGAAGCGAACCGCAGCCACTGCAGCACGAGTTTGATCCCTGCTGCCGGACAGGGAGGGGACCCACATGGCTCGGCAGACCTCTCCTGCTGTGCCCGCTGCTCCCCTCAGCAGTGTACCTTGGTTGATCTGCCTGTTCTGCTCCCCGCTCTCTGTGGTGAACCCTCTCACCCACCCCCACACCTCTGGCCTGTACCCCAATGCTTGTATGCATAAATAAATAAATCTTTAAAAAAAAAAAAAGGTATTGCTATGCAAGCGTATGGATAAAGCAGCAGGTTCCTGCGAGGAAAGGAGAAGATGAACTGAGAGACGTAAATCGCAAGCCCCACCACACTGAGAGTGCGCTGGTCTCCCTTACTGAGGTAAACAGTCTGAAGGTGGCACGGAGCACTCTGGGTGATGAATCATGTTACAGCTGCTCAGTCAGACCGTCCTGTGAAGAATGACTGATGTACCCTGCCTAGGTGTTCCTCCCAGGGCCCCAGAAGAGAGGCTGTGCTTCTTGCTGCCCTGGTCATCTGGTCAGTGAAGGCACCAGCTGCCTTCTCCAGGCAGCCTGGCCAGCACGCCTGGCCTGGGCAGGAGCCTGGTTTCCGACTGTCCATTTGCTCCTCCTGTTGGGGAGCCGCCCCCTACCCATTTTGTCTGTTGTCCACAATGTTTGGTGATAGCCTGTAAAAAAGCAACAGTGCTTGTTTGTTTTTTACAGCATTTAACTCTTTCAGATGCAAATTGAGCACTTCAGATTGCCAGGAGAATAACTGTACATCCCAGATCTGCTGTATCTCCAAGCTTTAATCTGCTTGCTTATTAGTTTATGTCCACAAATTTTCCTTTGTTATCCCATACTGACAGTTTTAAGACTGTAAGATACCTGGAAATCTAGGAATCTCAGTGCTTTTTATTTCCTCGGGAAATTTCATCTTAAATTTGTCCACAGCTTTCCTGACAAAGTACTATACTGTGTTTAGCTATTAGAAGTCTGTAGGAGGAATTGCCCTTCCCCACAGTAAGTCCACTGTGTGACATACTACTCAGAAATAAAAGAAATGAAATGATAATGTAGGCAACACCTAGAGGAATCCTTAGACATCAGGCTGGGCAAAGAAGCTAGACCGAATATTACTGTCATTCTGGTTACCTGAAACTCTCAAAAAGACACACTTCACCTTGAGGGATGGAAAGTAGCTCCGTGGTTGCTTGGAGCCGGGGTGGGAGAGGGGTCTGACTGGCAAAGGGGACAAGAATGTTTTTGCTTGATGGTAATGTTCGGTTTCTCGACTATGACAGTGGGAATCCTGATGGATACATTAGTCAAAGCCCTCAAATGGAAATAATTGGAAAGCCAGTTTATAGTATTTGTTAGTTTATGGAATTCATGCATTGCGTGCCATACCTATCTCTCTAGATCATACAGACATAGCTGTAGATAAAATGTATGTATATATGCATGTATACTAGTGGTGGCATAACAGAATGGTATTCCATATTATAAGGATCCTGCATTGATTTTTTTTTTTTTTTTTTGGCAGAGAAATTTGACTTTTTGTCTGGTTGCTTTGCTGATGGTCAGGACTCTGTGCAAGACCAATAGCTCATTCCTCTCCACTTTACCCCTGTTTGGTGTTATATTTCCCACTTTATAAATTTGCAAACTGAGGCAGGGTGAACTTGGAACACTCCCCAAGCAAAGCAAATCAGCGCTGGAGTCTCCAGGCTTTTTGTCTGAACCTCAAACCACTAGACTATGTTTTCCATATGTATTTTGATCTTATCAAATTTACTTTCTGCTGAAAAGGAAAGTTATCTAATATTCAAGTTGGAAAGTTAATTTCCCAGTGTATTGTATCCCACTGAGAATTAGTCACATTCCAGACTCACAACTTTCAACTTTGCTTGTTTTGGAGTGAGAATTGAATTATAAAATATGCCCCATTCTCACACCTTAGACACAGGTGGATTTTTTTTCCTCTCAGAACTGTTAGAAAGCACTCTTTCTGTAAGCAGTTCATGAATCCTTAAATGAGTCTTGAGTGGATGTCTTCCTAGGCCAAAACATGTTCACCCAGTAGTGAAGTGAGTTATTTCTTCTTACAATTTTAGAAACTTTAATTTTTTTCTTTAGAAAAAAATTCTATTAAATATTATAATTTTTAAGCAACATCAACATTTAGTAAGTGATAAGTGGCAAATTAAGAGCTTCAAAGATATTAACTCATTACTCAAATACTCCCTTTCCAAATTCTGGAATTGTAAATCAGTGAATCATTAAAAGTTATATACTAGTTGAACTCTTTTTTTCTTGAAATTATGAGAGAGTTTAGGTTAAAGACAGCACAAGATGATACAGTTTCGTTAGCTGAGCATTTAATCATTAGCATTTTGCTTTTCCTCTCCATTTCATAAATCACACAGTAGCTAACAACGTCTCTCATCTGTGTTTCCTCTCCTATAACATTTTGCCATGACTGATACCAAATAAGGAAAGTTTTAGACCAAAAGGAAAATTTCTGTGGAGTGATCAGGTTTTATAAGGAGAAGGAGCATCTTGAACTCATCGAACCCAGAAGTGTATTTCCTCCCTTGGTTTGCTGACATTATGGGTATTTTGGCTTGTGGAGTGGCCCTTCGAATGATCGTGGATCATGGCTCTGAGGAAATAGCATGTGTGGTTTTAGTTACCACCTATATGTGAATGCCTTCCAAATCTCTCCGCAGCAGTGACCTCGCATTCTCTCGCTTGGCCTCTATTTCTTACAATCTGAATAACATCTCTTCTTGGAAACACTGCAAAAAAAAAAAAGAACTGATGGTTTGAGGTCTGAAAGAATTTCTTCTACCCTTGAAACCATTACCACGATTAAGGTAATAGACTTATCTGTCACCTCCAAAGTTTTCCCTTTGTCCTTTTAATTTGTATGTGTGTTAAGACCACTTAACATAAGCGCCACTCTCAAGTATTTTAAGTGCACAGTACAGTACTTTTAGCTAGAGGCACATCGTATGGCTTATTTCTCAAGCTTATTCATTTTGCGTAACTAAAACTTTATATCAATTAAATCCCCATTGCCTTCTCTCCCCAGCCCCTGTAACTACCATTCTTTTCTCTGCTTTATGAGATTGACTATTTTAGATAACTCATGTAAGTGAGCTCACATAGTACTTGGCAGTGTCTGTCCTTCCGCATCTGGCTTATCTCTCAGAGTACAGTGTCCTCCAGGTTCATCCGTGTTGTTTCAAATGGCAGGGTTTCATTCTTTTTTAGGGTAACAGTATACGTGTGTGTGTGTGTGTGTGTGTGTACCTCACACTTTCTTTACCCCTCAGTTCATGGAACTTTGGGTTGTAAAAGACAATTTTTACAACATGTTTTAAATATCACAGAATTTTTTGTATATTTGTACAATATTTTGTTTATTTTCCAACTGTATTTTTGTTTATTATTTATTCTTACCCCCCCCACACACACAAGAAAAAGGATACAAGGAAATCTGTGGAGGTGATGGGTGTGTCTGTCACTGTACTTGTGATGGTTTTATGAGCGTCTTTGTGTCCAGACTCACCAAATTGGATACATTAAGTATGTGCAGTCTTTGTATGTTATACCTCAAT
This sequence comes from Galemys pyrenaicus, assembly GCA_019455555.1. Taxonomy (NCBI): domain Eukaryota; kingdom Metazoa; phylum Chordata; class Mammalia; order Eulipotyphla; family Talpidae; genus Galemys; species Galemys pyrenaicus. The sequence continues at coordinate 1,957,648 of JAGFMF010011608.1, read as the reverse complement.
AAAAGTGTCAGAAAATAATACAAGTTCACCAAAGCAGACTTGAACAAATAAGTAAATTAAAGAGACTAGACAGGGAGATGTATTTTTGGCAAATGAGTACTTTTTTGGACAGCCATTATGTGAAATTCAGCAGTTTGTCTTCTTGACTTACTGAAGGATCATATACTCTCCTATAAATGAACCTGATATTTGTACTCATTGCTCTTATAATAAACCCTGTGAACTGTTATTAGTGATGCAAAATTTAATCTTGTTATCTGTACCCTATTGTACCATGATGTGATATCATTGTATAAATTTATTGGACACTTATTACTTTCTATATATTTATTGAATTCATACCTTATGAGCACTGTAATAGCCATAGGGGCCCCAAGTTGAATAAACTAGTGCCTGTCAAGGGGAGACAAAACTATATATAAACATTTACCATGAGATTAATAAGCTCTGAACCTGTGTGCTATCAGAATACAGAAGTGCACTTCCAGCTGGGGACAGCCAGTGGATGAGATGTCAGTGAGGATCCTGGCAATAAAATACTACGATAACTGGACAGATATAGACTAAACCTCCATTTAAAAGCCATTTTCAAAAAGGATGTCAAAAACAGTTGGGTTGAGATAGCAAGAGGCTTAAGGTCTGAAGGGCTTGATGAGATTAAAGAACAGGTCCTCAGGAATAAGAACAGAATAGTATAGGAAGAAAAATATAGCAGCTTAAAATCAGGGCATTTTCAGTAAATAGAGCTTGAGCAATATCCCCTTGTGACAAACTGTCTGTATCTGGGGATGTTGGCTGGTGTTAAATGAAAGTCTATAGCTATGAACATGTAAGCCCAATCAATTTTTATAGATAGTAAGGCCTTTGTCTTGGCCTGTTTTCACCAAGTATGCTCAACAACTGCAGATAGTTTATTTTAAGGGTTTATTTATTTATGCATAGAAGAACTGGGGTACATGTCAGAGGCATGGGGTGTGAAAGGATTCACCAGAGACAGAGTGGGGAGTAGAACAGGCAGATTGAAGGAAACACACTGCTGAGGGGAGCAGCAGGCGAGACAGGAGAGGTCTGCTGTGCCATATGGTTCCCTTTCCTGGCCAGGGATCGAACTCCTACTGCGAACACTTCACAGTGCACTGCTTAACCCCTTGTAGTTGTAGTTGGGAGATAGTTGAAAGGTGACTGAGTCAGAAACATGCAGCATAAATTTCCTTTTGAAGTATATCTGGAAAGGGGTAAACAAAACATACGTGGTATGAGACAATGAAAATTGAAATTCATTACACCATGTTTAATCCAAACACAACCAGGTTGACTCATGCCTAAAAGTTATCAGCATTCCTTCTTGGTGGTGGTAGTAGGAATTATATTTTCTTTTAGTTTTTAATCTTACTTTCCCAAGACTTAAAATTTTTATAAGTCAGTTTTGATCTCTTATGTAATAAATAAATGTTCTTGTTTTCTTTTCCTCTTAAGATAGAAAGGATAATTTTCATCTACTAAATTGTTGAGTTGCAGTTGTACTGAAATGCTACTGAAATTTGATTGTATTAAAATGATCAGTTCATAAGTCTGTCTTTCTACCTATGTAGTAGGCTTCTTGATTGTGGAGCTCAAGGCTTCCTCTTGGTATCCACGTGACCTAAAATGTGGTACCCAGTAGATAATAGCCACTGCATTGTGTTTGGGTATAAGTGAAAGTATCTTTGGATGTCATCTTGCTTTATAAGAAGTTTCTGATCATATTACTATGAAAGGGGGACTCCCTGGTAGCGCAGTAGGTTAAGCAACGCACTATGAAGCAAACCACAGCCACTGCAGCATGAGTTCGATCCCTGCTGCCGGCCAGGGAGGGGACCCACATGGCCCAGCAGACCTCTCCTCCTGTGCCCGCTGCTCCCCTCAGCAGTGTGCTTCCATTGATCTGCCTGTTCTGCTCCCCGCTCTGTCTGTGGTGAATCCTCTCACCCCCCCCCACACCTCTGACCTGTACCCCAATGCTTGTATGCATAAATAAATAAATCTTTTAAAAAAACATATTATTATGAAAGGTATCTCTTGGTTATAACTATGTTTTTTATGATCACCAAGGATTTGTATACTTATTCGACTTTTCACAATGTCAGAGACAGGGATGACAAAGTAAATGCTACCTTTCCAGTCTCTGGGCATAACTGTGGTGACAGTAAATTTCAAAAAGAAGAGAATATTTTCTGACTTGCATTTTCCTTTACACTTTCCATGTTAGGGATAGGTTTCTCTGTTAATGTTTTGTTATGGGAATTGTCTAGAATAAAGTCTTTTTTTAAAAAATAAAAGATTTATTTATTTATGCATAAAAGAGCTCAGGTACTGGCCAGAGGCAAGGGAGGTGAGAGGATTCACCAGAGACAGAGTGGAGAGCAGAACAGGCAGATGGACTGAAATCCACTGCTGAGGGGAGCAGTGGGCAAGGCAGGACAGGTCTGCTGCACCGTGTGGGTCCCCTCCCTGACCCAGGATCGAACTCCTGCACTGCTGTGCCGGGGATGCTTCACAGTACAGAGCTCAGCCTGCTGCACCACCAGGGAGGCCCAGAATAAAGTCTTGATGTCACCCACAACTTGTTTGAAAATTTGTGTGGCCCCTTTGTTTTTAATCCTAATTATGTCCTAGAGTCCATTTTCAATGGACTGTAACATGCTACCCATTACTGAACGTAAATTTTTTTTACGTTGCCATTACATTATAATGCAGCCTCTTTATGGTAATTTTTAAAAGATTTCATGATCAAATTAATTGTTAATACTAAAGAATATAGCTTTGAAAACAGAAGTTTTCAAAATTCCTCAGATACTGGCTTTTTCTTCTCATTACAGTAAATTACATTATCCTTTTCTTCTCCTTTATACTGTATATTTTAAAATAAATTTTAAAAATTAAATCCTTCAAGTATAAAAGAGTAGAAAAGCAAATCTTAATCAATTTGATTTAAACTGAGAAGTACTGAGTCCATTAGTTGTAATTCATGTATAGTCTCAAACAATAGCTTAGAGTGTTTCAACTTTGTTAAAATTTTTAAAAATTATTTCAGTATATATACTAATCAACTTGATAATAACATGAATGTGCTTTTGACATGTGTTTTCCACTTCTATAATGGATTCTGTTAGTGAAAGCACATAAAGAAAACAGAAAATGAAATCTTCTTTGTCAACTGTTTCAGAACTGGCTAATGGAAACGTGGCTTTAAACATTTGCCTTTAAATTCTTGAGAAAGACGTTTGCACTGAAATAATGTGCAGCTGAGGGCCTCTAGTGCCACGGTTGGATATGGCAACAGCTTTTAGGATTTTTGTGAAGTGTATGTGTGTGTGAGAGATCGGGTGAAGTAGGGAAGAAAACATGTGCAAGAGGTTGTTGCTTTACAGTTGATTCATAGCTTGGAAAACTAGGTTTTCATGTCTTATTTACATCAATCTCAAGGAAATTTTTTTTCCTAAGAGGATTTGCATCGTTCATATGCATATATTAATATAATACTGGCTGTTTTCAAGTTTGTTTTTTTAAGATTTTGAAAATTTTTAATTCCAAATTGTTCTTGTTTCACACATTCCCTACTTGCCTAAGACTGGCTTTTGTGCCATTTTAATATGGGAGCAGCTGCTTGATAAAGGGAAGTAGTTTGCAGTTTAGTTTAAATAAGCATTGAGAATAACTTTTATTGTTCCTTGTTTGCAGACTAAATGGAGGATATCTACTCACTGCTTTATTTTAGTGTATACCTGACGCCACAGATTACCAGACACTTGAGGGAAAAAATAGTTCGAAACAAAAACAAGGAAGAATACAAATCTTAGCTAGAACGAATGAAGATGTACACATTTTTATTTCCTGAATTAAAAGGATTCTAATAACTATCCTAAAAGGAACTCAGAAAAATACTATCTCCATTTCAAAAGAACTATTGAAAAGGAACAACTAGAGACCCAAAGACCCACGAGTCAGGAATTAAATAATAGAATAGAGATAGGCCTAGACCCTACTCAAAGGAAACAAAATGGAAAGTTGACATGAAGACTAGATTCCCTTTTCATCTGCCCTCTAAGAACATTGTCTTAGATGTGATCGGCCAAATTTGCCTTAATGGTGTTTCTGTGTTAATGTGAGTCAGATTACTAGGAGCACACTTGGTACCATTGAAAAATGCAGAATGCCCACATGTTGGGTTCAAATTTTATAACTTTAAGGATAATGTAAAAAAAAAAAACAAACTGAAAGCTTCCAGAGCGAATAACTATATATCTACAGCAAAATTAGAGACAGATTGATATCATCAGATTTATGACTAAAGAGAGTGGTGAGAGCCTTTCTCCGTTTAAAGGCAAAATGAGATACTCAAAGACAAGCCATGCTTTAAAAGGTCATACTCACACCACTCTTAGGAAAATGTTTTTTTTTAATTTATTGCTAAATTTAAAAATCATGCAAAAAATATACATAACGTATAATAAGTGATGATAGCTAATGATAACTTTTTTTTTAAAGATTTATTTATTTATTTATTGATGCATGCAAGCACTGGGGTACAGGCCAGAGGTGTGTGTGTGGGGGTGAGAGGATTCACCACAGAGAGCAGGGAGCAGAACAGGCAGATCAACAGAAGTACACTGCTGAGGGGAGCAGCGGGCACAGCAGGAGAGGTCTGCTGGGCCATGTGGGTCCCCACCCTGGCCGGCAGCAGGGATCGAATTTGTGCTGCAGTGGCTGTGGTTTGCTTCATAGTGCGTTGCTTAACCCACTGCGCCACCAGGGTGGGCCCCACTAATGATAACTTTTATGAAGTTATAAAATTATAGTACTCATTAAATCCTTGACACAGACATTTTCTCTTGAAGGCTCCAGGCTAAGTGGCTTGGACACAGGTTTCCTTCTCTGCCACCACCATCCATCTCTGCCAGAGGGAAACCCAAGCTCTTGGGTGGCTCTGAAGCTGACAGGCTCTGCTTCCTTGCCACCTCTCAGCTTGCCTCTCCCAGTTCAGGGCCTACTGACCCTGCTCTGCGAGAACCACCCCTTCCCCAGAGAGCTGCACCTCTGTTAGATTCCTGCACAAATGTCACCTCACCTGGTTCACACTAATAGACAGTAGCAGCTTCCTACCCACATTCCCCCTCTTCTTCCTGTTTTTTATCCTTAGCACTTAATCACTATGTATCTTATTGTATTGGGTATTTACTTGTTAATTTGCTGGGGAGAGAGGGAGGAAAGGAGGGGAGGGAAAAGGAGTATTTGAAATGGAAAGTAAGCTCAGGTCTAGCTACCAAGATAAACCACACCATAGTGGTTTTCAGGAACTTGGGTATTGAGCAGGACAGGTGAATTCTATGACTTAGTTCTACCAAGGCCAAACATACCACCAAAATTAGTCTCTTCCTGAAATGACAAATGCTACAAGTGCTTTTAGGAAACCGTTTTTAGATCAGCTCTTTTTTAGATCAACTCTGTCGCAGTGGGAAAATCCAAAATATACACAGTAGATATTTTTAAAATACTTACATTCTGTTTTCTGTGAGTAGAGAAGTATCAGTAAGCATGTAAGTTTTTCAGTGAATTTTACCACTAAACTTCATTGCATTCCTCATACAGGTTGTACACCTTCTTTGTACTTGATCTATAATCATGTGTGACCTTTTGTTTTCTCTGTAGCTGTTCGAAGGTATTGTGTATTGCCTTTGAGGTACTTCAGGGCTTGCAGTACATGAACAAACACGGCATAGTACACCGAGCACTGTCTCCGCACAATATTCTTTTGGACAGAAAGGTAATTGTCAGACAATGATTTAAACATTTGCATGTCATTTTAGATTGAAAGCTCTGAATTCAAGCCCACTCAACTAATCAGAGGGACTATAAAGCAAGGATGTATATCAAGAAAATTCACAGGGAAAAGACTATGAAAGTGTTGTATTTTCAGTTGTTACAAAAAAAATCTTTAAAATATTTAAATTTATGTTTTTTACTTGCATTTTCTTTTTACCCCAATACTGATTTTCTAACTTCTTGCCTTGTTTTTTCTTTAATTCATTTTGCAAAAGTTACACATTATAACTTCCTTATCTGTCCCACCCCAAATTTGATTAAAATATTAAGAAAGCTTCTGTAATTACTTACATAAATTAATCCAATAGCATGACTGCATTGTATTTTCTCCTCTTTATTCTTATTCCTTTTTCACTCTTTATTTTATTCCCTATTTATAATCCTTTCCTTTATCATGTATTCATGTTAGTTTCTTGTTATATTAAATGTTGCTGCTCTGCTTGGGAATCTTATGTGGGATTAGTAAGCAGCTTGTCAACCCTTGAAGAAAATCTTGAGTGGCAAGATGGTATAATTATAATTTCATTCTAAAATACTTGTACAATTATTTCCATTTGCCTTTGACTGAGAAATGTACTTCTCTGATAAATATGATCATTCTAAAAACATTATCAAAAACTGTTGAAACTCTATCAGATTCATTGATTTCTTGATTTGTGAACTTTTGTCAGGGTTAAATTATAATACTATAAATGAACTTAAATCTGCCTGAGAAAAATCCTTTGATTAAAAATTACCACAAAATATTCTATGTATGTATCCAAGACAAAGAATATTTTATTCTTTTTGCTATGTCAGAAAGTCTTCAAAATATAAATAATATAAATAATAAAAAGTTTAAAGTGGCAGTTATCATTTTGACATAAATATTTATTATGTGAGTATTCCTTCATACATCTGTATATGTATATATAGATATATGCTCACATATATACATGTAATGAGTGTAAAGCAGAATTCTAATATTGGCAAAACATTTTTAATAATATATGGTAAGTTAAAATATATTTTTTTCATAATATATCTGACCGTATGATGTTTTCCTTATTTATAAATTGTATAACATTTTCTGCCAGTAATGTTAATTATTCCATGGTGATTTTTTTTTTTCCTTTTCTTATTGTAGGGACATGTTAAATTGGCTAAATTTGGACTTTATCACATGACAGCTCATGGTGATGATGTTGATTTCCCAATTGGGTGAGAATGTTTTTTTTCCTATGTTCTGTATTAAACTTTGTAATCTGATGAGGAATAGATGTATTTTGTTCATTATTAGTGATGTGCTTTTGACAAAAAACAGCTTTTCCTTATTAACGTTAATGTATCTTAATTTTCCATATGCTTTAAAGAAGAATACACAATGCGCTTTTCCCAGCATCTGGAAGATCCCTAATGTGTACTTTTCACTAATTGGTAGAAGACTGACAGATTACAGACCTTTTTAATCTTATATTGCTTATGAATTTATTTCATTTTATTCAAAATTAGATAAATTTAAGGCAGTAAGACTGACTGTATTATTATTGAATGATAATTTGTGTTCCTCAAAAGATTGAGAAAACTCACTCATGTTTTCTATTGTTTCTAAGTTTAATTCCCAGTTCCCTAAGGCATAATTGTATATTAAGAATGAAGGCATATCATGATAGATATCAGAGGTAATGGAGTAAACTCGATACCTAAGATACCTAAGAGCCTGTGTTAGCCTCTGATAAACAAATGAAAGTTTATTTTATCCTGTACTCCAAGGTATGTTTTGATTGTGTGGTTGGTTTTTAAATATTTTAATAATAGATGTCTTTTATTTTATAATTTTATAGATGTTTAATTTTGACAGCATTTTAAGTTGTCAACACAGAAGTCAAAAAGTAATGTAATAGATTCCTGTGTACCCTTCACCCAGATTCCCCAATACTAGCATTCTACTACATTTGCTTTCTCTATTCTCTTACACAGATATCGAGATAATATTTTCCTGGAGTAGTTAGTGCATATAGTGATCTTTTATCCATAAATACATAAATATCTATTTTGTAAAATAAGGAATTTTTCTTCAAAACCATGATTAAAATCTAGAAATTAGCATTCATACAGTCCTACTATTTTCTATAGGGACCTTGCGGTATTTTAAATTGCTATGTGATTGCTTTTAATGGTATGCATTTGTGTGTTGCTTTTTTGTTCTCTAAACCATTTTCATCAGACAATTATGATTTGGAATTAAAGGATGTATTTCTATAGCTGAATATTATTTAAATACTTAGATTTTTTAAATCTTATTTATAAATGTATAAATATTTAATAAATTAATATTTAGCTCTATAAATCAGATTATAACTTTTTTACCTAAAGTTTTTATTAGTTAGAGCCTAACTAATAATCTTAAAATAAATTGCTTCATCATGCCTTCATTTACTTATTTTGAAAATATTTACTGAACACCTCTTCTGGTTGTTGGATATACAAAAATGGATAAAAGAGGCTACTGTCCTTAAGCACCTCATTGTTTTTGCATTCTTTAGATCGATACCTAGGAATAGAATTGCTGGATCTATTGGTATATATATTTTTAATGTTTTTGAGAAACCTCTGTAGTGTTTTCTACAGAATTGAAGTTACCACAATGGGAGCAGGAGGGTAGGGAGCTAAGGACAGAGGGGCCCAATGAACTATGGTAGAAGACTGTGGGTACCTTGGAGATGGGTGTGTGTGGTAACATATCTGAAGAAATGTGCATCTGTACCTCTTTGTCATATACAGTGTTGTGTATGTCCCAGTGTTATAGTACCTCAATAAGAAAATAATACAATTTTTTTAAAAAAAATCACTGTTCCATGGGAACGTTTTCTGTTTTAATGTCCTCATTATTAAGGTATGTAAGTTCACAGTCTTTCAGTTTTACATATATAAAACAGTAGTTGTTCACAAGCATAAAAACAATAAATTTAAAAAATAGCCTACACTTATTTGTTTCAAAATATCCTTTTGAATATAAACATAAGTTCCTAGTAAAGCCCTAATATATTTGTCATATGTGATAATTGTCTCTTGAAGTAACGTTTAATCAGCTGTAGTCAATGTGATTGCTGCCACTGCTCCATTTTGTCTAAACTGATTTATGGGAAAGAGAACTCCAAAACGTAACACAAACAAAAGTTAATTTTTTACCTTTCCTTAACGGTGCCTTTGGTTTCAATGATGAATAAAAGAAAGGAAGTGATTTTTCTTAAATCTTAAAGCACTTCAAGCTTTTTGAAGAACTACGTTGGAATTTAAAATGCCTGGTCGGACCGGCCTTGTGTTACCATTTGGTCGACTTACTTTGAAGTCTTAGACCCAAAGGGTCTTAGCAGAGACTTTCAAGAGCAAAATGTGAAACATCAGCCAGGAAAAATAAAGTGATCAAACAGCCAAGGCATGAAAGAAAATATTTACACCAGGAGAAACTTGCAGTTGATTCAAAAGACAAATATCAAGGAGCAACAAAGTAAAATGTTAACATCTGTTTCAAAATATCATAAAGAGTTAGAAATTGGACATTCACTTCAGTTGGCCAGTAGCTTAATACCTTATAAAAACATCAAACAGATGATGAAAGCCATTTACTTTTACCTCACAGGTCATAAGGCTACGTTTGGGTAATTTTCTCTAAGTGTTAAAATGCTATGGTAAAAAGAGACACTTGTTGAAAGGAGATAATTTACGTGAAAAAAAAATCCTAGATCTTATTATTTTTTTATTACTAATTTAACCAGTCCTTGGAGTGTGTAGAGCAAGCGCTCCATATTGCCAGAGATCACAGTCAGCTAGCTGTAAGAACTCACCTGTAGAAATGCTTAACTTTTCACCTCCCAAAGTATTGGCTTTGGGTTTCATGTACTAGAATCCAGGATTAAAATTGAACAGTTTGCCTTCTACATGTATAAAAATGTAATTCAAATGTGTATATCATAGAACTAGATGAGCAGATTAAAAGAAGATGTTATTAACACCATCCTCGTATTAAAATGAATAGGTGTTTCAAATAGTTAGCTATTTGAATTGAAGTCATATCCCCTGGCTAAACTGACTTTTTTTACGCATCAGTATTAAGTGCAGGGTGATCATAGTGTGAGGAGGTGGCCATAGAAAACACAGGGAGGGAAGCGAGATATCGGAGTGCCTGTATCACATGTTACATAGACACCACACCTGTGTCACTGCGCTTCCATTAGTAGCTCCCACAGGTGGGTGGTGATCTAACGTCACTTCACGATGTGGTAATCCCTGCCTGTGTGCTTATGAGGTACCTGCTGGTGAGGCAAGTGCTGCCCACTTGGTCAAGAGTGCAGAGCGCCCCTTGGATTTCATTTCTCTGAGCAGCGGGATTCAAATTTAGTAATTGGCACCATTTTGTTACATACATACTGTCTACATTTATTTTTTTAATTTATTTACTTTATGCTTTTAATTTGTTGTCTATAAGGACTACTAACTGGCATAATGATTTATAAAAATGAGTAAGATGCCAAAATGCCCTTGAGGATGTTCAAAAACTATTTTATCGAGAAGGTAAATTGTTACATATTAGTGTTATAAGAATAAAAATACAAAACATAACAGTGTATAGTATTACATATCATGCATATTATAGCTGATGAAATAGAGAACAGTAAAATAAGTCTCTTTTAGTCACTGGAGGACCATAACAAAGCTCACCTACACTAGCATGGAAGACCACTGAGAGAAGGAAAGATTTACACTCCAGCGGGTCACCTTAAGGTGTCATGAAGTTAGTCATAAAATGAATTTATCACAAAACTGAAGTTGAGAGTCTGACTCAACACACTGAATATACTAGTCATCTTTTCTCTGACTTTTTCATTACTAAAGTAGTTTATGAGTTTAGAAGCCAGAAAATATTAAATGTACTTCAGTGGGGTAGATTTTTTTTATGTAGTATTATTTTCTTACTAATTGGCATGAAAGACAGATGTGTTAAAAAAAAAAAAACGAAAAAGACAGGAAAGCAAAGAAAAGATGTAGTACTATAGAGAGGAATGATAATTTTAAAATTGTTTGAGAAATGCCTATTTGCATTTAATTCCTGGACATAAAGGCCTACATTATGATGGTTAGTTTAGAATCCTCCCTAGCAAGAGTTCTTCATTTAATCACACTGGATAGTCACCTAGATCTTGTCATTCGGATAGTAAAAATGGACTGCTGCTTATCTCCTCTTTGGATTTCATGGTAATTATTCATTTTTAAAAATATCTCATTGTAGGTATCCTTCATACTTGGCACCTGAGGTAATTGCACAAGGAATTTTCAAAACTACTGATCATGTGCCAAGTGAAAAACCATTGCCTTCTGGACCCAAGTCAGATGTATGGTCTCTTGGAATCATTTTATTTGAACTTTGTGTGGTATGTATAAACAATTTTAAGCTAATAAAAAGAAATTGTGTGTTCCTAGGGTAATTTTTGGGGGTAGAAAACTAGTAATAATATATTTTTGCTTTGCATATCAGTCGACTAGATGTGAGAAGAAAAACATAATTCTCAATTGAGCTTTTAAAATGGCTTTTGATAATGGATTTGCAAATTATTTTAGCATTTCTGGAAAGGTTTTTGCTTTTAACAAATGTAAAGACATTTACACTATATTAAAGTATAAAGTATATATGAAGATATAAAGTATATATAAAAGTATGTAGTTTATACTATAGTTGCTGACATACTTTAACATGTCCAGTGTCTTCTCCCCTCCTGTTCTATTAGGTTTCCTGTGGGACTCACTTAATAGGTTGGCTTTTTAGGAGGCCTTCCTCAGATGCCCTCAATATTAGGGTGAAGACTAAGTTACTATTTCAAAGTTGTTAAAGATGCTCAAAGAACAAAGATGTTTCTCACCCTCGTTAACAGTCAGTAGGGGCAGTGTGCATCTGTGCCAGAGTGCCATGCAGGAGTGGAGGCTGCCTCTCCAACATCTGCTTTCCACAGTTGTTTCTTTCTCACCTCTCTTAGTCGATAGGGAGTCATTAGGGAGGGAGAGTCTTCAGGAAGATGAACTAAGAGTTTCAGCTATCAAATCTGTATACTTTTCTGCAGATTGCTACAGATGTAACTGAGAAAGCAGCCTCTAATTCAGACATAAGTATTCAGGAAGAATGTGAAAATGGAGGGATGAAAGTCTATCAGGTCCGAGATGAGAATGATTTTGGAGGGATAACGAACAGTCTCTCAATCCTACCTCCAAATACCTGCCAGAATTAGGTCCCTGTCTTTGCTCTCCTCCTCTCTAGTTTTTGTCATATTTGTCTACTTGGACTGTGAGATCTTTTGAGGCATGAATTTTTATTATTCATCTGCTTTTTTTCTATTTTCCAAAGGAATTTCAAGATGTTTTTGAAAACATTGTCTCATTGATCTTTACCATATCTAAGAGTTAATAACTTCTTTCTGTTGCGTATTTTAGAATGAACTCAGCAGCAGAGGTAGTAAAGCACAATAGTACAGAGGCAAGCTTCTGTAGTCGGCGAGAACTGGGTTTGAATTAGGATGTGCAGAATACGGTTGTGTGACTGAGTGTCGTTAAACTGACTTCAAGACCTGAGTTCCACTTCTGTGAAGAATAACAGTATCTAAATTGTAAAGTCAGCAGAAAATTAATGAATTAATATATTGGAAATGCTTGGCTAGAGTTCTTCCTAACAAGGGTTCAAATCTGTGTTCCCAGAAAGTTAATGATGGTGGTATACAAGATTGAGAAGAGGACTGGCAACTTTCTTTCAGTGACTTCCCCCTGTAGTTCAAATTTCCTAAGTCCTTAGAAAGTTTTTTCCTCTTAATTTAAAAACAATCACTATCTCTTCCTCTACATAAAAAAAAAAGCTTAAATCCTCCAAGTCTGTTTATGGAACTATACAAGTATATATAAGTTATATCAATTGTTCATCAACAAAACATAGTAGTAGTCAATATGTATGAAACACTTCTGTGTGAAAAAACACTAAGCATTTTTCTATACATTATATAACTCTCACTGCAACCTGTTTAACATGTGTAGTTACAATCAATATGATGTGTGTCTTACATAAAGAAATCTGCCAGGTCCTATGAAAGTGCAAAGCATGAGGGAGGAAAACGCATCCAGACAGCCTGGATGGTGACATGTAAGTCAGGACTATCTGGTGGCTAGAAGGGTGGTAGGAGTCCTTCCCAGAAGACATCTTGTCTCCTAGTCAAATCGTGATATCTGTGGGTCTTGAAAGCTATGAGGTAGAACATAATGACCCTTAGGTACCTGCAGTGTTTATATATGAAACATCATACAACATATAAAAGATGTTATGTCACTGAAGGTTTTTTTTTTTAGTACAGCTAACATTAATAATATAATAAAACCTCTGAAGAGAAATAGAGGTATCCAGGAAAATCATTTTCATCTCTGAGAAAAACAAGTTCTAAATATTAACAAGAATTTCTTTTTCCATTTAGGGAAGAAAACTATTTCAGAGCTTGGATATCTCTGAAAGACTAAAATTTTTGCTTACATTGGGTAAGTATCATGTAATTTATCATCTTTTCAACTATAAAAATAATCTTTAATGACTGTTAATGCTTATACATATTGAGGATGTATCCTTCTAAAATAGTGAACATCAATTAAAATGTAGAGGACTCTGAAATATCCTCTTCAGTTGCCTAGTGATCAATGATAAGTATTATCAGGACAGCTTAAAAAGTGACTTTGAAAACTTATAATGTGCTTTCCTGCTTCACTAAGGAAATATAACATGGATGGATGAACTCTTTGTTTGATGATATAGCTAAGTAAACTGTGAAATCAATGTATGAGAATATGAGATTGCATGAATCTCTGCAAGTTTACCTTCAGACAGGGTCTATAAGAGAAAGATCAGGGTTTCTATTTCATAAATTTTATATAAATAAGGGCTAAAGGGGCCTCCCTGGTGCAGTGGGATAAGCAATACACTATGAAGCAAACCGCAGCCACTGTAGCACGAATTCGATCCCTGCTGCCTGCCGGGGAGGGGACCCACATGGCATAGCAGACCTCTCCTGCCTCACCTGCTGCTCCCCTCAGCAGTGTGTTTCAGTCCATCTGCCTGTTCTGCTCCCCACTCTGTCTCTGGTAAATCCTCTCACCTCCCTGGACTCTGACCTGTACCCCAGCTCTTGTATGCATAAATAAATTTAAAAAATCTTTTAAAATAAATAAGGGGGTGTCCCTGGTGGCGCAGTGATTTAAGCAACACACTATGAAGCAAACCGCAGCCACTGCAGCACAAGTTCGATCCCTGCCGCCAGCCAGGGAGGGGACCCACATGGCGCAGCAGACCTCTCCTGCCTCGCCCGCTGCTGCCCTTGGCAGTGTATTTCGGTCCATCTGCCTGTTCTGCTTCCCACTCTGTCTGGTGACTCCTCTCACCTCCCATGACTCTGGCCTGTACCCCAGCTTTTGTGTGCATAAATAAATAAATCTTTAAATAAAATAAAAAAGGGCTAAGGAAGCATGTTTATTTTTCTTGAAAACAAGCTTTATATTTTATATATATGTCCAACCCAAACATTTATAATTTCAATTTTAAAAAAATTATGCTCTCCATTTTTGAGTGGAATAAATTAAGCACATGTAGTTAAAAAAAAAAGGAGTGCTATAGAGCACATTATAGGAAAAGTGACAGATTAGGATCTAAGTTGATACACTTTATAGAGAATACTATGTGCTGAATAGTACTGATACATATTAAATGGTGATTGTAAATAAGTTGAATAAAATTCTACCATATTTGCCATATTTAATTTCAAAGTTTGCTAATAAAGCTCTAAGGAGTCTTAAAGATATCTGAATGTGTGCATTCTAAATGAAAGTATGCTTTAAATACTCAGAGAAAAGTGTGTACATTCTGCCAACTATAAATAACAATAAATTAGTCTTATAACCAAAAAAAGAGAATAAGGCATTTTTTTATTAATTATATTTGACATCATTTGTATTCCCCAGGGAGTACCCACCACCATTCCACCCGTGCACCGTCACCTAATGAGGCATTTTTAAAGAGTAATAAGAATATATGTGAGAGAATCTTCTTGAATCACTGTTTTATCTCATTATATAAGATGCTATTAATATCTGTGCCTCTATTAATGTTAGTGTTTGAAATCTTATTTTTTGGTTAAAGCACATATGGACAGTTAACAAAGCTTACTATTCCAAATTCCAGTGGTGCATTACACTTTTAAAAATATTATTAAAGTTAAGTTCACAGTCTGGTAGTTTAGAGAAGTAACAGTAATCCTATGATTTTTCTGTTTTATAGATTGTGTGGATGATACTATTATAGTTCTGGCTGAAGAACATGGTTGTCTGGACATTATAAAGGTTTGTCATTATATCTCATTGACTATTTATTTATTTATTTTGCACACCTGAGATGTAATAGCAAGCTATTCTAAAGCCGTGTTTATTTTTGCTTGATACTTCTCTTTTCACAGTGACAGACTAATATGAATTTGTATAAAGTCCAAATAAAGACTTTTAAAAAATCAAAGTGGTCTTGAGTAGCAAACATTTGTTTAAAGTATATTTTTGAAATGGGCCATTTAAAACTGTTCTTTTCACCCAATCAAAAAATGGGCAGAAGAGCTTGAAAGACACTTCTCCAAAGAGGACATGCACATGACCAACAGGCACATGAGAAAATGCTCAACATCCCTCACAATCAGGGAAATGCAAATCAAGACCACAATGAGATACCACCTTACACCAGGAAGAATGGCACACATTAAAAAAAACAATGACAAATGCTGGCGAGGATGTGGAGAAAAAGGACCTCTACTACACTGCTGGTGGGAATGCAAGTTAGTCCAGCCACTATGGAAGGCCATATAGAGGTTTCTCAGTCTATTAAAATTAGAATTACCATAGGACCCATTAATTCCAATCCTAGGGATCCACCTAAAGGACACAAGAACACCGATCCAAAAGAATACCTGTACCACCATGTTTATTGCAGCACTATTTATAATTGGTAAGACCTGGAAACAACCCAAATGCCCAAAAGTAGAGGACTGGATCAAGAAGATGTGGTACATATACACAATGGAATACTATTCAGCAATCAAAAATGATAAACTAGAATCATTTACAGAAACATGTTTGGAGCTAGAAGGAATTATACTCAGTGAAACAAGTCAGAAGGCAAGAGGAAAATATCGGATGGCTTCACTTTTAGGAGGAATGGAAAGGAAAATCAATACCAAAATAATAATAATAATAATAAGAGAGCTCTAGGAAATGAGCAATTACAGCCAAAAACAAACAAAGAAGCAAACAGAAAAACAAGCCAAAAACACAACAAGAACAAAAGGTCAAAGATAAACCAAAGGGATCATTAGGGGGAGGGTGGGGAAGAGACTGGGATGAAGGCAGAAAGAGTACAAGGTGATGGTGCAAGGGTGACATGGTGGTGGGAATGCCCTGGGGACTACAAATAATGAAATAATGTCAAAGGCAATTAAATAAATCTTAAAAAATAACCTGTTCTTTTCTCCCTTTACTTACAAGGAGCTTCCTGAAAATGTGATGGATCTTTTGAAGAAGTGCCTCACCTTCCATCCTTCCAAAAGGTTGATGTTGCTAAGTGTTGGGTTTTTCTGTGCTCATTAACATACCAAAGTTGCTCTTATATTCTTACCAGTTTATAGCTTTTATATTCTTACTAGTTTATAATATATATCAACTAACAGATTTGACATCATTATCATAACATATAGTACTAATAATGTCTTTTCATAAAAGAAAAAAAAAGTCATGGTAAGAAACCTGGCATAAACCAAAAGTTTCTGGATCATTTTCTAACCTCTAATTAGGAAATCAGCTCTATCATGGAGTATACATATTCTTCCACACAAATGATAAAAGAGGAGTGAGAATAGTAGTTTTTTGTGCTATGTATTGAATAATGATGAAGTAAATTAGCAATTGTTGATAATATAAAAGGGCTTTTTAGAAGCTTTGTTATTTCTTTTTATTTGATTTTATCACTGCTAGCCATACAGTTTTCCCTAAACTCCTTAAATGTGTAATATTTGGTAATTGCTTTCTGATATTTCTTTAGAAAACATCTTTATAAAGAATCTTTGGAAGAGACATACGGTATTAAAAGCATAGTTTTGGGTGAATATGCCACCTTAAAGTAAGAGTAGGAAGAAAATGGGGAGATAGTTTTTTAAAGTTTTTCAAATTTAATTAAGATACCTAGTAAAGATTGTTGACATTAGTCAAACTAAAAATAAAAAATGGGGCCTCCCTGGTGGCACAGCGGGTTGAACACCCCACTGTGAATCATCCTAGACACAGCAGCTGAATTCAATCCCAGGCCAAGGAGGGGACCCACATGGCACAGCAGACCTCTCCTGCCTCGTCTGCTGCTCCTCTCAGTAGTGTATTTCAGTCCACCTTCCTGTTCTGCTCCCCACTCTGTCTCTGGTGAATCCTCTCACCTCCCATGACCCTGGCCTGTACCCCGACTCTTGTACACATAAATAAATAAATCTTTTAAAAAATAATAATAAAGTCATTCTTCTGTTTAAAAAAAAGTAAAAAATGGAGACACTCATATATAATAATTTTTGGTAGCTCATAGGGTACAAAAAGCACAATAAAGTTAAAACATTCAGCATTTACTCAGTAACTTGATTATTACATTAAGATAAATATCTGAAATGCTTTTCATTCACACTCTGTATTTCAAATGTGTTTCTCAAGGCCAACCCCAGGTGAACTAATGCAGGACAAGGTTTTCAGTGAGCTGTCATCTTTATACACACCCTTTGCCAGACCTGCCAGTCTGTTCTCGTCTTCTCTGAGATGTGCTGATTTAACTCTGCCAGAGGATATTAGTCAGCTGTGTAAAGGTAATGATAAGTAAAGACATAGACGTAATATAAGTCTGTTTTTGAAGGAAGTACCTTTACTCTAGTGTCAGTTTTTAATTTATTAACAACACTTTGTAGATACTTACCATGTAGTTGATATAATTCTAGAAACACTTAAATGTAACTAACATTTTAATCTTTTAAGTTTAAATTGCTTTGGAGCAAGAGCTTTAAGAATTAAGGAGCATGAATAGAGAGCAGCAAAAAGAAACAAAGAAGGAAGGGAGGGTACTTTGTCATGCAAACCAAAGCCCCATTTTCATAAAATTTCTTAATGCCCAAATCAGGTCTTCTAATTGATGTAGATTTTTCACTGTATCAACATTTATATACCATATTACTTAAATAAAGTGGTTTCTAGAAATCATTTTACTGATAGTTACTAGATATTGATTCAAAAATGTATTGAGTCCCTATATGTTCCACACACTGTATGTTCCAGAAGCATTCATACCAAATAACCAGACATTTGCTCACACAATTACTCCTGTAAGTGGAGGTCAGTATGAACATGGCACAAGTGAAGTATGGCTTGTTTAGGTATCACGAAAGACTTCATGGAAGAGGCAACCATTGTCTCAAGGCACAAGGAAGTGGGTAATTTGTATGGATGGCCTATCCCAGAGCTTTTTTCTGCCCTGTTCCATTCTCATAGAGTCTGATACATATGATGTAGATCTCCCTGTACGTTTGATAGAGAGGGCAGAGATCCCTTTTCTCAAAGAAACCGAATGCATCTCCAGTATGTGTATCTGCACTTCACACTCTGCATATTTTAGTATGAATAGTCACAGGGAATCTTACTCTTTTCAATTTTTACCTTTTTTTTGAATATCAAATATTATTGCCTACTAATTTAACAAAAACAAAGTATGATAGCTATGATTCTTTTTAATTTGCTTGAATAGATATAAACAGTGATTACCTGGCTGAAAGATCTCTGGAAGAAGTGTATTACCTCTGGTGTTTAGCTGGAGGTGACTTGGAGAAAGAACTTGTCAACAAGGAAATCATCCGCTCCAAACCCCCTATCTGCACACTCCCCAAGTAAGGAAAGAAGATTTCTTTTGCAAATGAACAGACTCTAGTAATAACATTAACGTTACTAACATTTTAATTAATAACATTTATAGCAATTTTAATGACATTACTACATTAAAATTGTGTTGGATTTTTTTCTTTGGTAAACATTCTAAGTAATTACAAAATTGAAAGTAAAGGTCTTGTTTTATTGGCTATAGTTTCTAATTGCAATTTCCAGCAACATTTTTATTACTTTTGAATAATAGTTTTTTTCATAATAATTTGTCTTATGATCTACTTGAAGTGAAGTTATTACTTTAAAACATCTGTCATAATTGATGTCCAATAAATGAAAACTATACAAGTCAGAAAAAAGTAACCGTCAAGAATTAATGATATAACTAGTGTGTCTTTTTTAAAATAATGATGTATTCTTTTAATTGTGATAACAATATACCAGTATGTCTTTTATGAGAAACTATTTTGTTTTCAATTATATTTATAAATGTAAACATGCTTCATGGCCTCACTGCTTGTTCGTCCTAGCCATCAACACATGCTAAGTTATGGTTGAGAAGAATCAGAGCTGCTGACAATCTTGGACACTGTCCTATAATTTAGACTGGAAGTTAAATATATATTTTCAAGGGCCAATGCTATAAATTTTTAGTATTGGATTTTAGGACTAGATTTGATCATTATACGTGATTGTATTAATAGTCTGCTGGTTATTTTTTTTTCCTCACATGTCAACTTTTTTGTTAATTATTTGAATATATCACTGGTTCTCTGCGTTTCCCCTTCTTACCTGATTTTTAAATGTTAACTTCATCTATTCTGCTCACATTGAATTAAATTGAAAAACAGGAAATAAAATAATAGAAATTCCCAGAATAAATGGTTTGAAGAATATATAAATTCTCCCCCAAAAGTCTCTGAAATTCTAGACAAAGCATATTCATTTAGTATTTTTTATGTTTATAATTATGCATATGACTATATTTATCAGTATTAATCATTATTATTCCTAAGATTCTACCATCTTTATGAGTTTTCTTTTTCCTTTGGTCATTTTTCACTCCTGCAAACATTCTCAGGAATACATTATTATAGTGTCAGGAGAGTAATTTCAGCTTTGAACCTGTATGAAAAAGAGATGTAAATCATACTCTTGTAATCCTAAAATGTTTTATATTGATACACTATATTCAGACCAACTGAAATATATATTTAAAAATGAGAAATGTTTGTAGAAATTTCAACCAGCAGTTAATTTTTTTTATTGACCTATTCTGTTAAAATCTTTTTTTGATGAAGGAATTCATGATTTAGAATATTTTTTCTTTTTTCTACTTTTTATTGAGTTAACGTTGCACAATAACATTATGTAAATGCTGTTTTCATTGTTGAGAATTAGCATGTGTATCTACTACATTAAGATCATCTCTAAACATCCAATGCTAAGAAATAATAGATCAGATTTGTGTATTAATTAATATAGTCATTTTTAAATCTCTTTTCAGTTTTCTCTTTGAAGATGGTGAAAGTTTTGGACAAGGTCGCGATAGGAGTTCACTGTTAGATGACACCACCGTGACACTGTCGTTATGCCAGCTACGAAACGTACGGAGTGTTTGGGCACATTTCTCTCAGATTTTTTTTTTAAATAAGACCTTATGCATACACATGACGCGTCCCACATCTGACAAAATATGTGAGCTTTTCTTTAAGATTTGTGATGAAGAGTAGTATTGTTAGAAAACAACATCTGTTCACAGGCTTTAGGACATAATTTTTCATCATTCACAAAGACGGTTTTATCAGTTTATCTTTTACCTTCACTGGACACATTTCTCTGCATATTTGATAACATAGTTTTATCAGTATTTTAAAAGTTATTGTTATAAATACTATGGGATGATGTTTTACTATAATACTAAATTTTTTATATCATATTGAATTGAGGATTTTTCAGAATGTATTATAGAAATGGAGTCTGTTGGTTATAGCTGATAGAAAAATTTTCAAATATGTGGCTTTTCTTTTTTTTTCCCCCCCTTTATGATAGTGACTTTTAATGAATAGTACTCTTGATTTCATCAGTATTTTCCTTTATAGTAAAATATATTTCACTTGATATATTTTCTTGATTGTAACTTAAACTTATGTAAATGTTATGAAGATACCATATACCTATATTCTAAGAGATTTAAAGCTTCTCCTCCTCCCCATTTAACCCACTAGTCCACTTGGAATTTTTTTATTTAAAGAAGATGCGAGTTAGTTATTCAATACAATACAATAATTCTTTGTCTTAGCACCTTCTAGTGAGTAATCCACCCCTTGCCTGGTTATCTCATTTTGATCTATTTGTCAAACCTTAGCCAATAAATAGTACATTATCTTACCACATAATAGTTTTATATGAAATCTGATATCTAGCAAAAAAGATCCCTGTTTTGTCCTCAAAATGGACTAAGAGCTCCTTGACATCTTATTCTTCTTTTTGATTTAAACTTAAGTTTAAAATAAAAATATTCATAAAATTTTCTTGGAAATGTATTGAATTTATAGGTTAATTTGTAGAGAAATGCTATCTTTAACTTATGGAGTCCCATTTGTTGAACGTGTTGTATTTATGCCACTTATTTAAGTTCTATTTTATAGAATAATTTTTTTAATGTCTGCATATCAAATTCTTAAGATATTTTATTGTTGCTCTTATAAGTAGAATAGGTATATATGTGTATATTATTTTTCTTGCTGTGAAATGAGGTTTTTTGAAAATTATACTGCTATTCTAGTCTGTTAATTGCTTTACCATAGAGGATCTTTACCTGATGCCACCTTGGTCTAGTCCCCTTCGTATAGTGTATTTTATTAGGCCTTCCTGGTGACCTAGGCGTTAGGTCTTAGCACTATCACTGCTACAGCCTGCATGCAATGCCCAGTCAGGGAGCTGACCCAGATATGGTGCATCCTGTCTCCCGCTGCTGCTCCCCTGAGCAGTATTTCAGTAGATCCGCCTGTCTGCTCCCCACTCTGTCTGGTGAATCCTTTCACCACGATGCCCACATACCTCTGGCCAACACCCCAGTTCTTCTCACAAAAAAATAAATAATGCAGACCTCCCTGGTGGCGCAGTGGGTTGAGCGCCACGCTGTGAAGCATCCGTGGCATAACAGTGCCAGTTCAATCCCAACCAGGGAGGGGACCCACGTGGTGCAGCAGACCTCTCCTGCCTCACCCGCTGCTCCCCTCAGCAGTGTATTTCAGTCCATCTGCCTGTTCTGCTCCCCACTCTGTCTCTGGTGAATCCTCTAACTGTACCCCAGCTCTTGTATGCATAAATAAATAAATCTTTAAAAAATAATGAATACATAAATAAATAATATATTTTATCTTTTTGTGGAATTTTATAATAACTTTAGTAATTCTGAATTGTGTATGGGAACATGGTATAACAAAAAAAGCATAATCTTGCATCTAATATTTACAAGAGACGCCTGTAGGTAAAACATGAAAAACTATTCTTCACAGATAATCACCAGAGGCATGGTATAATTATGTGTTTATGATAGGAGTGAATTTTAGATTCCATTTTATACTTTTCTTAGTACGTTTATAAATACATTCATTATTTATTCATACATTTGTTTGAATTTATTTGTATGAATTATTTGCTCATACATTATTTATTCACTTAAATACAGATCAATGTGTCTGTCTCAGATCCTCATCCTTAATATTTTCTCTTCAAATCTGCAGAGATTAAAAGATGTTGGTGGGGAAGCATTTTACCCACTGCTTGAAGATGAGTGAGTATCTTTCATATTTATTTTTCTTTTTTTGTTTATATATTAGTGGAAGCTTATATATTTTCTCTGAAAAGTATTTATTAAATAAAACACATAAGTGCAGTGTTTTCGTTTCTAAATCGTGTATCTTTTATCAATTTCTGTTTGTTTCCCTATTACAGCCAGGCTAACTTACCTCATTCCAACAGCAATAATGAGCTGTCTGCAGCCGCTACTCTCCCTTTAATCATCCGAGAGAGGGACACAGAGTACCAACTGAACAGAATTGTTCTCTTTGACAGGCTTCTGAAGGTAGGTAGGGTGCTACAGAAGGAAGTGTTAGGTGAGCCTAGATGCTATTTTTTTTTTTTTTTATTTCACTGGTGACTCTTAGGGCATCTTGATATCGTGAGAACAAAAATGCTTATAACCTGTTAAAGATAAAAATGATACATATTCATACTATATAAAATTAAAAAGTAAAAACAGGATCTAAGAATCTATGCAAAATAATATGACACAAAAGATTAATATCCTTGTGTTTTAAGAACACAAAACAGGAAAAGGTGGGAAAACAGACAAATGTGAAAAGAATATAATAAAAGTACAACTAGTTAGTAAGTAATCTATTTAAAATATCTTCACTATAAATAAAAAGACTATATATAGGCTTATATTGCACGCTGCATTAGCAAGTGAGCAAAGGTATATTGAGACTGAAATTCTCATCCTTTCCGAATATGTGTAAATTGATTGAAAGAAGCTATAAAGCAATTTGAAAGTATATATCAGGAGCCATAGAAACAACCAAACCCTTTGTCCAAATAATTATAACTCTCTCTTAAAGTACAAGCTTATAAAAAGACAAATTTGTATGCAAACATGCAGAAGTACCCATAATAGTAACTATTTATTGGGTGCTTTCTATATCAGCAATTTACAAAGTGCTTTACATACATTATTTAACACACGTGAGGCTTATAATGTTCTCTCGATAGGACTCATTCATATTTCCCTTAGAGCACATAAAGAGGAATGATTAAAAACAATAGAATCAGTTCCTGTCATTGACTGTATTATATGAGCTTTACAGAAGATAAGGAACTATTCCACTGCAAACTTCTATGTGTTAATAACATCATAGTAATTTCACATACTTAGAAAGTTATTACAGGTCACCTCCAGCTTTTATCACTGGTATATTTGGAACTATCCAGACTGAAAGATAGTAGTTGGTAATTTTAGATATCTATTTTCACTTATAGGCTTATCCATATAAGAAAAATCAAATCTGGAAAGAAGCAAGAGTTGATATTCCTCCTCTTCTGAGAGGCTTGACCTGGGCTGCTCTTCTGGGAGTGGAGGTAAGAAGAGAGATGAGAAGCTGATTAAGAATGTTAGGATTGAAGGAAAGTTCTTTTCAAATACTATTTTTTTAATTATTATTGAGTCAGACCATGAAATATGAACATTAAAATATTTGGCAATTTTAAGTGAAAGGAAGAGGAAAAGAATAGATGAGTAAGAGAAAATATAAATGAAAGTTAGATTTATTTCATTTGTTGGGGTTCACAGAAATTATCTTGATTATCAGTTTCAAAATCAGAATATTTTAAGAATACATGCATTGGGCCTCCCTGGTGACTCAAGAGGTTGAGCATCGTACTGTGGGGCTTCTGCAGCCACTGCAGCACAAATTCAATCCCCAGCCAGGGAGGGGACCCACAGGTGCAGCAGACCTCTCCGGCCTCGCCCACTGCTCTCCTCAGCAGTGTATTTCAGTCGACCTCTCTGTTCTACTCCCTGCTCTATCTCTGATGAATCCTCTCACCTCATGTGACTCTGGTCTGTACCCCAGCTCTTGTATGCATAAATAAATAAAATCTTAAAAAAAAACAATATATGCATTTAGGAATAAGGTTGCTTATCGATAGTTCTAGTTTGGAGAAATTCCATTCCAATTTGAATCTTGTTAGAAATCATTAACATATTTTTTTGGTACATATATCTTATCAGAACCATCATGGGCCAAGAGAAATAACTACTTTTTCTTCTACAGCACTTTCTCTGTGGCAGTAAGGAAAGCAGAAGCAGCTCACATTTATTAGGGTGACTTGCAGTGCTAACAGAGAACTTGAGTTACAGCAGTCATGATAACAGGCCAAATCCTTACTTGGTTTTTTCATTTCCTATCAATTTCTTTGTCACCCTGCCTTTATATATCCTCCTATATAATATTCTGTAGATATTTTCACCCATTTCTGTGTGGGCAAACTCCGTCTACTATTTTGTCTTGAATTCTCTCCTGAAAAAAATTGTGTTTTTCCTATCTGATTATCTTGATGAGAATTTACAAAGCCTTTGTGTTGTAAAATGGGGGCTACCAGAGGGGAATAGTAAACATGAGACTCTACTGGAGGACTATGGCTGCCTTAGTGCTGGGTGTGGTATGTTAACATACTGTAGACAATGTGGAAGCTTATATTTCTGAATCATATACAGTGTTGAAAACCAGTGCTACATTAATAAAAATAATAGCAATAAAAAACAATAATGTCAGTTTTTCCATACCACAAATTTAAACCATACAATGCTAGACTTCAAGACAACATCTTGAGGTCAGGTTGTCCAAACCTCTCATTTAATCGATGTTCCAGGAAAGTTGAGTCTGTGCAGTGGCAGACTTCGAACCACAAATTCTTGCCTCTTTCTCTGCCATTACAATACAACAAAGTAATAGGAATCATTTCATACTGTTCCTATAGATCATGACCAAAAGTGGCTAATCAATTATTTATTCTGTAATATATAATTGAACATGTAAATGATTCCTTTAGCCCCCTGATAATTTTATGATTACTCTTGAATTTATCCTGAATTTCTGCCTCCTGATGCTAAACTACCAATTCCTTTTACCAGTTTCATTTCACTTGTACTTTCATTAACAACTTTACAGGAAATACCTCTCGTGAGGTATTCCTCCCTCCTCTATTCTCCCTTCCCCCCACAGTTACTCAAAATTTCTCTCTGAAACCTGTGAGACAACCATGAATAAAGACCTGTAAATTCTAGGAGACTGGGATGTTGGTTGTACGTACTCATTAGCTGAGTGACTCACCTGACACACGTGCCTTCTTGTGCGTGTAATCCAAACGTCTCCCTCCCTTACCAAATGGCAGCTAGTCACAGATTCTCATCACAGTTTGTCAAACTAGAGAATTTTTCCAGGAGGTATATTTTGGTTTAAATGTGTCTTTCTAATCGGGTGTATTTTCAAACATAGATGTTTATAAGAAGTAGATTTTATACCTAACTTAATAAAAAATCTGATGAATTCATTTATCTCCGCTTACATTTTCCAGGGTGCTATTCAGGCCAAATATGATGCCATTGATAAAGATACTCCAATTCCTACAGATAGACAGGTATGAATTAGATTTTCTTAACCTAAGAAAACTCTGCCAAATCTTTAGATTATAGAAAGGCATGAGGAATTTTCTACCCTTCATGCAATGTGTGCAATCTCAGAATAAACATGACTCTGATGCTCTGAAACTCATTCTCGTTCCTTCCTCAAAGGAATCAAAATCAAGGAACTTTTCTGAAGAGTTTGCTTGTCGTTTACACCAGGTTGTGAAGGAAGGGTTTTTGAAAACTGTACCAATGTAGACACTTTCAAAATGCATCTTCACACAACATTTTTTGTATTTTCAGAATATGAAAATCCAAAAACGTCAGACACTAGGATTATGTAGGTGGTGTATTCTGAAATTCAAAATACAGACAGTCCTTTTCCTAACCATGGGCTTTTATTGGGGATCACTCACATACTGTTTTTTCGTTTCACAGATTGAAGTGGATATTCCACGGTGCCATCAGTATGACGAGCTATTGTCCTCTCCCGAAGGCCATGCCAAGTTTCGGAGGGTGTTGAAAGCCTGGGTCGTGTCCCATCCTAATCTTGTGTATTGGCAAGGTGACCTTTCTCCAAACTCTCTCTGAAGTATCAGGAGCATGTTGTATGACTCGCAACTGTAAAAACCAAAACAAACATTGAAACATCCTTTGCTGTATAAAAAAATCAGTGCTAAAGTTGTAATCCAATTTTTGAAAGATTTATATGCAAATTTTAATGTCTAAATGCCTACTGGGTATCATTTAACTGCATGATATTTAATGAAACAACTTGCTATCATGTTGAATTGGAAAAGTAGCAAGAATATTTTATGCTGCTTTAATCTTTATGAATCAATGTTTTCAGTGTTTATGCGAATAGCAAAACACTTTCATACCATAAATAAATCTTTATGGTTCAGTTTTTTAAATACTTATGAAAACAGGAAATTAATTTTATACCATAAAAAATGTTGTACTTCATGTTCTTCAAACTTAATGATTTACAACTTAGGGTAATTAAGAACTGAGGAATAGGTCAGTCCCTACACTACTCATTTTACCCTTTATTTCTTAAAGAAATTTTTGCAATAGTCCATTTTCTTGATTTTTTTTTAGCTTTTCTTATTACTTTTGTAGTTATTGATAAATTCATAAATGAAAAACCCATTTCACTCATTCCTGGTTGAATTTGTTATAAACAGTAGTTTTTAATATTTTAATTCTTTGTCTATTTCTGGTCAGACTTAAAATGAAGCTATTGCTGTTAATTTTTTTAGACTCTTTCCATTTTGGAGTTGTAAATCTTCTTAACCATCATTGGTAGACTGGTGTACATTCTTTCCGCATGACTACATATGAGCAGCATTACTGTCAATAAAGAGGGGTCACAAAGTGTGTTTTACTTTACACTTTTTAAAGAACTTTTATCATCATCCCAGAGGAACATGTAAGGCAAATCTGGATGAGAAAACACACCTGCAGATGCTAAGTGCTTGCCAAGATCACACGCTCAAGATTAGTGACGGGATACTATCCTAAACATTCTTTCATCATTGTATTTCTGTTACTTTATTTCCCTGAATTCATAATAATATTATTATTCCAAATTATTATATGGTAATAGCTGATTTGTTTGGGGTGTTTGTTATTTGCCAATCATTATCAGTTACTCCTCACAAAAACCAGTGAGGCAATAATATATTTCTGTATGGGTAATACAGTAATACTTAGAGTATTTAATCTACAAGTTTGGTCAGAACTGAATAAGGTATGTATCTACAAGTCTGCTGCATTGTGTTCATTTGAATTCTTTCCTCCAATTTCCCCACTAGGTCTTGACTCACTTTGTGCTCCGTTCTTATATTTAAATTTCAATAATGAAGGTAAGCCTATTTTTTATGTAAATAATCATTATGCATATTATTTTAAAATATTTTGTTCAAGGTTTTTATTGTAAGGTTCTTGCTCTCTTGCTAGTAGATACTGTAAATTTCTGTGTATCAAATTTCACAGAGGATAACTGTAGCATTTCAGTTGTAATCAGGCAAAGAGAATCTGACCGATTATTCTAAATGTATTCATCTACTTTAGTGACTATCTTTATGAGACTTTGGAGAAAATATGTACTTCTTCAGAGATTAGTCTTATTCACTATTTACTTTCTAAATGATTTTTTTAGAGAAATCAGTTTTGATCTTATATCTCCAAAGCCTATCTTTTTCCACCACTAGCTGCTTAATGCAGATGTATTTTCCCTCCAGAATCCATACAGCACTTGTATGTTCACAAATGTATTATATTCATATTGTAATATTTCATATTGTAAATATTTCATATTGTAGTCATTTATTTACTAATAGTTAACCCTGTTTTGGGCTGTCATAGTTTTTTTGTTTCTTTTCTGTCTGTATAACGACCTTTTAAATAGTAGGTTTTTCAGTAAAACCTACTGTTCCACTAAGTTAGGTCAGCTCCCTAGTGGTATCACATGTAGAGAGTATTACATGACTCTCTAGAAGCCTCCTTCTGTGAATCTCAGTCTTTTCAAATTCTACCTCCTTCGTGTCAGAGTTTGCTTAGATTTGTGAAATTGAGTAGAGATAGCATAATCCCAGGTTTCTCTGTTTGAAAAAGTTTTTAAAATGCACTGCCCCCTGATATCATTACTCATTATTCTAGACCTGAGGTTTTGCTCTTTGGGGGTAGGTACAGTCCATCATCACACATATTGATCCAACAATGGTAAGGAATCTGTGTTTGAAATGACAGTGTAAAATAGTGCTTCACATCTGTAAGGTTTCCTGCCAGTGTATAGTCTCTGATGTTGACTAAGAGTCGATAGCTGGTTAAAGGCTTTCCCACATTCCTCACATCTGTAAGGTTTTCCACAGTGTGAAATCTGATGATGACTAAGATTTGATTGCCAGTCAGGGGTTAAAAAGAAATAAAATGAAGTAAAAATAAAAGTAGCGCTTGTAAATCCTAAATCCCCACTTTATTTTTTGTTTTCATTAGCAGAAATTACGAATTTTGAGATTTCCATAGCTCAATAATGATCAGGCTTAGAGCTTTGAAATATATATAAAGTTTAGGGAATAATGGATTTATTGTTGGGGGATAATGACTGTCATGGTAGTTGAAAATAAGAACTTACTAGGGTAGCTTATGCTTAGTTGTCCAAACGTTTTCTGTTTTTAAGGGCAGAGGGTTTCCTCCTTTCCCTCAGTGTTCCCGTCAGTTATGAACGTAGCTCTGTGTATCGCAGACTGGAGACGTGCTGCGTGAATGCTGCTGCTGCCGCTGGCCACGTTGACTGACTGGCATATGCCTTTGCCTTACTCTTTTTCAGCCCTGGCTTATGCATGTATGTCTGCTTTTATCCCCAAATACCTGTACAACTTCTTCTTGAAAGACAACTCGCATGTAATACAAGGTAAGCAGATGTCTTTCTTTGTCTTTTTACACAGAAAGTACTTACATCAAAATATTCAATACTCAGCTGTACTTGAAGAAATATGAGGATATTTGAAGAATCCTCAAAAAAGTAATAAAATACAACTTCTGAATTGTTCATAATATTTACTGGCTGGCTGGTTGGTGCCTGGCTATTCAGCCAGCTCTGTGGGCTGTACGAGATGGCTTCTAGTACATTGATTTCCCTTTGGGGCTGCACTGACTCCTATTTGAAGGTGTACAATCAGTTTAACAACGCAGTGCTCAACCCACTGCGCCACCAGGGAGGCCTTGGTTTACCACTAATTTTATTTTTATGGTAACTGTTTAATATCACAGCTGGATGTGTATATTATATACTCATAATGAGCTCCTAACTTTTTACCTATAAACTTCTTGAATATACTTTTAGGAAGTTTATTATATTGATAAATAAGACAAGATCTTGTTTCATTTATGAAAATACTAGAGAAACCGTAGTATACATAACATGACTTTAGAGAAACTAGTCAGAAAGACCCAAAGACTCTTAGTTTGATTGCTTAATAATGTCACATCTACACTGTTCCAAGAAACAATAGGCAAGGTGTTTTAAATCATTTGTAAGATGATTTAAAAAGCATAATTTCAGTTATTCTTTCAGTAAGTATTTTTCAACTCTGACTCTGTGCCAGGCGCTGCCTAAGGAACTGAGGTTCTGAAGGTAAACAGCTGGCAGTCCTTTTCCAAAGAATTTCTTAGCCCAATATAGGAAATAAAGGTGAAGATAACAAATTATAAGTCAATGAAATAGGTATACCTAGTACTACATTATATTAACATAGAGAAAGAAGTAGGGAGAGGTTATTTTGATTTCTTTAACTTTTGGTGACGAAGACAAGATGTGGCGTGTCTCAAAAGATTTCATAAAAGAGGGGGTACTTATTGATGAATTTGAACCTTTAGCAGCAATTCACTTAGTGAGAAGGGAGAAAGACAGTCCTCAGAAAACAGCAGGGAGAGGACTGCAATACAATGTACGGAATTGGATCATGAGGCACCTGAGGTCACACCCAGTGCCTGGAGTCAGAGAGAGCAGGAGCTGAGGGCAGGACTGAACCGCCTGGGAGTTGGTTACTAACGCTTATGGAAGAGCACTAGCAAGCCTGCGTGCAAATGGGGTTTTAGGCTTGGAATTAGAAATAGCTGTCATTTTACTGGTTTCCCTCTTCGTCCTTGCTGCTACCTTTGTCTCACTGGTAACACTGGTTTTGATTGGCTTAGATATCACATGCATACATTTTCCTCACCGGTGTTAGAAGAATTCTATATTGTGTATAAAATGATCAATTCAAAACAGCTTGTTGTAGAATTGCATAATCATTTTGTTTAAGTATCTCTGTAGAAATCCAGGGTTTTGTATTCAATGACAACTTTAAATGTTCTTTGAAAGCAAAACTTGCTTTTTTAATTATACCCTAATAGAATTTGAATTGTTGTCTAAAAGTTTTTCATGAGTACAGTATTTAGATTTTCATAAATAATGCTTTGCCTCTTACGATGAGCAAAATATGATCTATTTGGTCAAGATATCTTGATTGCTTTTTTATCCATGGTCTTATTAACCTGTAACTCAGAAATTTTTAAGAAGAGTGCTTCTCATCTAATAAATATATTTTACCATTTTTGTAACTCAAATTATTCCTGGTAGCATTACTATTGAGTTGATAGTTCCAACATTTATTTATTAAAAGTAGCAACATTATTAAAAACTAATACACTGGTTATACAACTCAGCTTTAGCCCTCTCCATTATCCAAGATTGTGACTGATTGTTAGATCGACCTGTTTGCCCCCAACACACAGCACCAAGCACTGAACACCGAATATTTGAAACAGGGAGCAGTGTTTCAAGTGAGGTGATGGGAGTCCACTCCCAAATCCACCACTCTGAAGAAGGAGACTTAGGGTTTTTATAGGGAAGGGTACATACTAAGGTCTGGGAAAGGAATGTTAGTTATTTAGGGGAGTCACATAAATCAGCAAGGAGTATCAGAAATATTAGAAAGGAGGCTTATAGATTACAGCAAAGGCATTCTTTGGGCTATTGAATGAAAATGCCACCTTGTAGTTATTAAGAATGGAAACTAATCTGTGGTTGAAAACCCACCTATACCTTAGTGTCATTTTACACTTAAGAAAGAACAGCCCAGAAAGCTGGCCTATAAAACTTGTATACTGGTCTTTGAAGTCATTCTATTGTGTGTCATTCACCAAAACAGCCATGGGAATTTGGGCACAACATTAAACATAACACCCAGACAGATTCACACTTGGACCATTGGAAAATGTGGTCTTTACAAATCAGAGAGAGAAAAAGAAGGGGAAATAATTTACAAATCTGGAAAATGAAAGTGGATGAAAATTTCCCCTGCTGTTTGCTGTTTAATTTTCTAAATCCCCTGAGGGCAAGGGTATTATCTTCATCACTGTAAAGTCCCCAGCATTTAAAATAGTGCAGCAGACAGCTAGGGTGACAGTATAACTGATAACTGAATTGTAGTGCTTTTGAGAGTTAAAAGTCTAAGCATTGACTTTAGAGACGGCAGCCAGGGCTCTCCCAGGTGCAGCGGGAAGCTAGGATGTGTGGTCACACTACACATTAGTGGGTCTTGAAGGAGAGGGAGGAAGACAGGTGTGACAGTCTTAAGGAAAGTCTTGCTTTTCTCAGTAAACAGTAACAGAGGGAGGAGATGCAGCTTCGCTCCGGGTCTA
The DNA here is from genome assembly GCA_019455555.1 of Galemys pyrenaicus. Classification (NCBI taxonomy): domain Eukaryota; kingdom Metazoa; phylum Chordata; class Mammalia; order Eulipotyphla; family Talpidae; genus Galemys; species Galemys pyrenaicus. The sequence continues at coordinate 1,925,412 of JAGFMF010011608.1, read as the reverse complement.
TGACCTCAAATGCCGTGCATTGCTCATTTCCAGTCTAAGGCACGCCTGTGTCATGGATGACTTTGCTGGCGGGCTGTTGAGAGATAGTAGGAGACACATTGATTGTGTTTCTTCAGGAATTTCTAGTGTCATCTAAGGAGATTTCTCTGAAAGAGAAAAGGTTCTATATTTACTAGAAACAATATGAGAACTGTTCAGTGAGTCTGCATGTACATTTGTTAGCAGAGCAGGTTATGTGAGCAAGAAAAAGGAAATGACTCACAGGTGTTGTCCTAAAAATTACATGTCTCCTTCCTTTCTCTCTCCATTTGGACATAAAGATTGGTGCTTGTTCTTGTGCCTGTAGTCAGTAAGCCAAATGTTGCAGCTGGAGAGCTTTGTAATGGGAAATAAGCTAATTTGGGTGCATATACAGTAAAATAACCTTGACTTGTTTTGAGTGCTGTGAGTCAAAATGTCACCAAATGGTTTAGTTTGGGCATATTTTCGTTGACAAGAGATTTATGACCCTGCATTTTTATCTATACTTATCATCTTCAGAATAAACTAGCAGCCTGATGGAAAACAGCCAGTAGCTACAGAACTGAGAATGCCACTTTTGATTTGTGAGCAGAAGAAACCTTTTCTGCTTTAAGTCTGTCCTTAATCTTCATCTCCCCTTTCCTCCAGCTAAGAGAGTGAAAGAACAGCTGCTCAGAACAGAAAAAATAAGGACAGACATGTATACAACTCTCATGAATTCAAAAACAAAAACAAAAACAAATACACAACTTATTTATTAAGAAAAAAAAACTGCACAAAAAGTATGGCAGTGTCATTAGGATCCCTACACTGAATTTTGGGGGGATTGCCATCCATAGAATTCTTTGTTTTATTTTGACCACAGTTCTTTTTCTATGTAGCTACCCTTAAGTTTTTACAGGTTAGTTTACAAATCAAAGGATGTATGCATTTCTTTTTTTAAATTTACTCTAGGTAAGTTAAAATGCATTTGTGAAATATGACACAGTGCTGCTTCATCAGTTGTGCCATGTCCCCCTTTAAGGAATGTTTCTGAACGTGACAGTCCCTACTATAGCTCATTCTAAAACCTATCCTGAGTAACCAAACATAGGCCAGCCTTGTGGTTTGCATTTCCATATATGAAATAAAACGTAGTGTGTAATAACATAAAAGAAATGAACATGTGTGTTTGTGTTGTGTGTATAACATACTTGTACATGTATGACACAGTTACAACTCATGTCATATATCATACAAATCCTAGCCCTCAGTACTTGGCAGAACACAAGGAAAATGTTTGCGTGATGGATTAGCTTTCTTCAGTAGACCCTTAATTAGCCATGTAATCCCACATAGTAATTATCTTTTATCATGCTCAAATAAGAATGATATTTAATAAACTGTAGCAGCACTATAGAGAGTTGCCTGAGGCATAATTTGCTGGTTGAAAATAAAGCATGCTTTTTATAAGCTAATGACTGCATGCTTTCATCAACACATAGTTGAATGCTTGTGATTGTTGATGTTCCATACCTCTGGCTTTTGGCTAAATGAGGACTATAAACATACCATTCCTAAATGGAAAGAGAAAGAAAACATTCAAGACAAGTCAAACCCGGAAGTCCCTGCGGCCTTGGAATCTGTGCTGGATCTTTAATCTATAAGTCTTGAAGCTGATGTGAACTGTTCCCTCCTTGTTCTTTGAGGAAAAGCTGAAACAATGGAATGACAGAATAAAATCTGTTCTAGTAAAATAAACATGAGAGTAAGAGTCTTAAATATCCACTCCTTATCTAGCAGCCTTGGATAAAATTTCACATAGCACCCATAATAAAGCTTTTTCATGGTATTGCGTATAGTACCTCCTCATCTTTGTTTTTGGCCTTGATGCACCTCTTTATAAAGTATGTGGTAATTATAAAATACAGTGTGGTCATGAGAATCCAAATTTACATTGAGGATATAGGGAAACACTACTGACAATATCAGATTATCAAGACTGACTCCCATGTCTTGAAATATTAAAAACTAAGAACTTTAAAAACTAAGAAAAAAAGGCAAAGCTTATTTTAGAGGTTATTTCCACCAACTAATTGGTTTGAAAAATAGGTCTGTTTACTTTATTGAAAGAGAGAGTTGAAGTTATTAACTAAGAGAAGCTATCACTGAATTGTCATTTAAGTCACAGGAAGAAAAAACTTGTGCTCTTGGAAATATGTGTTAATTTTGTCATAATTGGAAAAATATGATGGTTATTTGCCTTTGAGTCAATTGTTGCCAGTATCTTCTTCATACTAGTACATAGTGAGTTGATTGATAATAGTAATTTGTTGAAAGAATGGGAAAACTAAGGAAATATTGCTTATATGTGCTGAAACCTATGAATTAGAATAGGAATAAAATCAGTAACAGACACTTTTAATTGCCTACTATATATCTGTTTTCTGGTTAACGTGATGCAAATTTGTATTCCTAAATATGCCAAATGCAGTCTTAGATGGAAATGAATCAGAACAGGAGCATATGCCTATATCTGAATATGTAGACAAATTGAGATATAGTTACTCTCCTCGTGACTGCTTATAAAGTGTTTTTCCTTATTTAAGTATCTGTTACATATTTTGAACATAGAATAAATGTGAGACATTCAATCTCACTAGAGATGTATTTGTTAGTATTTTTTTAAAGAAAACATCATTCATTGTTTATAATGTGATTCAAGAAACAAACTGGTAGCTCTGAAGGCAGGAAATGAATTGTGGTGCTGCTTTGTGTTAAGCTTGGTTAACAACTTGCAGTCAGTAGTTAAAGTGATAACCAAACAGAAAATAAGTGTATTTTCTTCATGGAGAAATTAAATCTCTTGCTAGCTGTAGACAAAAGAAACGTGAATGTGAAGTCTTGAAGGTACTGTAGTAAAAATGGTGATTGATTGTCGTTTCAGAATATCTGACTGTGTTCTCTCAGATGATTGCCTTCCACGACCCAGAGCTGAGCAACCATCTCAATGAGATTGGATTTATTCCAGATGTAAGTACTTGACGCAGTAATAGAAAATGAGGTCAAAAAAAAATAAATAAAGTAAAGCAGGAATTGAAATTGGCAATACAGAGTGCAGTTTTTAAAGTTTCGTTGTCACAGAAATCCACACCTGAACAAGTTTCTGCCACCAGTTATAGTCCTGCCACCACTGCCCAGAGTCTCACTTTAAGTGACGGGATATAGCTTAGATTCTCAGGCCTCTTGAAGTAGAAAATTTGAACTAAATGAATTTTAACAGAGCTTCTCCTGAGTTTTGTTTGATACATTGCCTTGGACTTTGCAGATTTTGCCTTCCTTCATTAGTTTCTCAGTGGTCCACATCAAGCTTAAAGTCTTAGGTCACTGTTAGGTTAGCCAGGTGTGACTTACACTGTGTCTCATCCACACTGCATGACATGGAGCCAAGCCTCTTTTGAAAGGCACTTGGAATACAGCATCATAATATTCTGTAAATTTCAAAAAATATTTTTTGAGGTAATTCTTCCCTCTTAACCTTTGTTTCCTGATCATGCCTTTCCTCTAAAGACTGATATGTAGAGACTGGTATATTGATGTCCAGATCAGGGGTGAAAATGTTCATGTTAACACTCATTTAACCCATGTAAAGTATTAACAATAACTCTTGTAAGTACTGCAGAGTGCTTTGAAGTTAAAAATATATTCATAAACTTTATCTCATTTGATTCTGAAACCAAATCTATAAGGTCTATGAAGCAGAGAATTTCAACATTTAATAGATAAGAAATTTAATGTAAGGGAGATAACAGTTAGTGTTTGGGGGATAACATTACATCATATTACAATCCTCTGGCCCTAACTAGGTCATCATGTTCTGGAAGAGTAGGTAACTAAAATGTGGGGGCAGTTCCTCCCGGTTCAGTGCCCTATAGGCTGTGATCAGGCTTAACATATACAATGCTATTTGCTTATAGGTTTATCCAAGTCCCTGTCTTATTCAATAAGGGCTCCAAAGAGAACACATACAGATTACAAAGCTAAATGAAATAAAATAAAAATTAGCCTTGACAAACCTTGTTAAAAAATCATCATGTAACCATTTCTATATAATCTTTCCTGTGTCTTGAATTTCCTGTGTATTGAAGTATAATACAGAATAATACTCAGTTCAAGTTTATGACTAGAGTTGAAGAAATTATGAAAGAACTCCTGGCTCCAAATTGGTAATTGTGTGAGATTTTCAAGGGCAAAAAATATTAGTGCTAAGATACAGACTAAACGGAGGATTAATTATTTTTAGAAAATTGTCTTGAAAGCCCCTAATTGTACTCACTGCTGAAAAGAAAACTTACATGAGTTCCATCAATGTTAGTTTTGACAGAAAACATATATTAAAAAGTATGTATGGGATAACCCAGATAGTATCAGTAAAATTGAACCCTGGATCAGTGTGGTGTCAGAAGCAGTGGTGACCAAAAACACTGTGAGAATATAACACTGTGACCACACATTGGGTGTTTGCTGCGCACCAGGCACGCTACTCATCCTCTCTAGGTAAACCATCTAGCGCTCGCAAGTTTATAAATCTAATAAAACAGTGTCTACCACATATTTATATGTAGTCAGTTTGGGATAGGCTAATAGCAAGATGGAAATACAATTTGAAACAACATTTACGTGAAATGTAAGAATAGGTGAAAACTCAGCTAAACATGTCCAAATGTCATTGCATTCTTGGAGGGGAAAATAAATATGTTAATTATATGTAGATACCAAGTCAGGGCTCCTTCAAATCAGGAATCTTATTTGACCCTACTTAGTACCTAATACTTGAGCCTGTTCCTCTTTGATGAACACTAGCTGAAAACGCAAGACTCAGGTCAGAGACAAGGACTTACGTGAAGCACAAGTGGTGTGAACATGAACATATGTGTGCTGGTTTCCCTTAGCCCCCACCCTAGTGAGATAACTTCAAGGATCCAGTGGATACCTGCATATGCCATGGGTTGCATTATAGAAGAGGAACCCTGAATTTGGGGAATTTGAATTTTTTTTTTTTTTTTTATTGTATAGTAAGCCTGCCTTTCCCTTGTTCTGGAGCGAGAGAGAAACACTCTTTTATTTCTTTCAAGGTTATGGGTAAACCTGTCCTTTGCTGCAATGGGACAGTCTATCTCTATTTTCCAAAGCTTTTTGATATGAAAAGATAACCTAGAACCAAGGGCAGTTAGTATCTCTGTTCAGAAATAATGCGAAATGCAAGAATGTATAAACTTTAATGGTAACCATGAAAAAGAAGAAAAATAAAATGTATAACTTTTAAATCATTAGAAAGGGTAGAAAAATTCAACCAGTCCTGTAAAATCAGAAGGAACATATAAAGAGTATAGGCTAATAGTTACCTAATAAAGGGAAATTTTAGCTATTTTTAAAAATCAATCTATATGCTACTTATAGAAGATAAAAATTTAAAGATACTGGTCAAAAGAAGATAATCAAATGTGGCAGGCAAATATTAACCAAAAGGAAATTAATGTAGTGATATTAATATAAGCCGTATAATAGAAAACACACGACAGACCTATAGAATGTCTGATGGAGGTGACTCTGAAGTCCATTAGAAAGATTAGTGAGGGGCCTCCCTGGTGACACAAGGGGTTAAGCACCACACTGTAAAGCATCCGTAGCCACTGCAGCATGAGTTCAATCCCTGGCCAGGGAGGGGACCCACATGGTACAGCAGACTTCTCCTGCCTCAGCAGTATATTTCAGTCAATCTGACTGATGAGTCCTCTCACCTCCTCACCTCTGGCCTGTACCCCAGTTCTTGTATGCATAAATAAATCTAAAAAAGAAAGAAAGAAAGATTAATGAATAAGGGTCCTGATATAGTTGGCTAAATACATGAAGGGAGGTAGGAATCAAAACCCAACCCCACATAATACATAAGAATACAATTTAGGACTTAAATGTGAAATTTTATATTTATAATTTCTATTAAGAAGGAATTACTACAGAAGTTAGAGTACAAGACCTAAATTAAACTAGGAGAATCCTAATTGAGTGGTACAAAGGGCCCTTCCATTCTATTGTAATACATGAATTTAATGTAAAATGTTTTCAAAGTGATTATGGCAAAAGGTGTGTTTAATCTTGGTGGATAGTAAATTGGTGTTTGTTACATGTGCCACTGCATGGGGTGAGTTAAAAATCATATTTTCTATTTATGCTTCCCTTACCATTATCCCCTCGTGTAATTACTGGGGCATTTCTATGTCATTTCTTGTGGGAACTTCAATACCAATATTATTATGAGGGTAGTATTAATGTATAGGCAGTGTGGTTTGGTGAGACATTCATAAGCTATGTGGAAAGGACGTCAGTTCCAGATGGAGTGACAGTATTTAGCACGAGGCAAATTAAGTGCTGAGCATCCTTGGCCTGGCCACTGCTATCCTGTGAAATGCCCTCCGTCGTTTGACAACAAAGCGCGTGCAAGTACTTCTGAACAGTGACTCTATATGCATGTCCAGACACACTCGAGGGCACAGTTCTGACACTACTGAGAATGTTAGGGTAAACAAAGAATTGAGGGCACTGAGCATACATCTTATCCTGGAGAAAGCTCCTGTCTGTGCTCTTCTCAGAGAGAATGGGAAAAATGAAAGGTATGTCAAAAAGAAAGTCAAAATGTTAATAGAAAAATTGTTCTTGAAATGTCTGCTTGTTTGTTATTTTTGTTTTGTTGGCCTCCTTCTTAAGTCTGTGTAGAATATAAAAATGCTGAGACTATTATTAAACTTAATTTTGTAAACAGATTTGATGTTTTTAATGTGGAGATTGTTGACAATGAATAGTAGTGAGAGGGATGTGATGAAATGCAGCATTTTTTTTGCTCTATTAATAATCACATAATTTTGTTGCATTTCATTTGTTTGTATGTGCAGAACATTCTCTTTTCCCCCTTGAATTATTGTCTTCAAAGTTCTGCCTTTAAAATACTCAGTTCGGTGACTTGCTGCACCTCTAACAATGCAGGCTAGGACTCTGCAAGGGGAGGGGAAGTGCTTTAATAATGAAATCCCAAGCTGGGTTTCCTGTCCAGTAAGTAATCCTATCACTGCCATCCCCGGTTAATCTCCCATCACCATGGCGTGCAGGCTCCCACTGCAGGAAGACTGACTCCTGGCTCCTTTCCATTTGCTGAGGGTCATAGAACTCTGCATCCCGAGTGATGCCACAGCCTGAGTTGGTAGGAGTTATGTGCACTGATGTGATGCTTCGATTACAGATGTCACGGCAGTTATGTGATTTACATATAAATAGGTTGAGTAATGTGTATTTGACAAAATTGAGGCCAGGGTGAGTTTATCATTTTTGTCTTGGTGTATGTTTCCGCTTCTGAAAATATGCCAGGCCTTCAAAACGAGAGCAGGAAAGTGCCTTCTTCATTCCCACAGAAACTGTTTTCCTAAAATGCTATGAATAGCATTTAGCCTGCAAATTATGAAAAGCTGTCAGCTGACCATAAAGAGAGACGTAAGGTCGAATCTCAGTACTAGCTGTGTGTTGTGCGCTGGAGCCGATGATCGCCGCGAAGGACTGAGCTGACACAGTCGGTGATGAGCAAGTCTGCAGCCCGAACCACGGTCCTTTCCCTCCTTCTCCACTACTGCTGATCTTCTCCTTCCTTGAAGCATCTCACTAGTGTTCTCAAAATTTATATACACTGAGTTCAAACTAACAAGAAGTGTGAAAGAGTTGCTTAGGAATACTTACTCTTTGGTTATTTTTGTTTGCTCATTCGTTCCTTCATTCACCTCTGACCTTACTGTATTTTAACATAAAGAAATTTCGGGTTTATTCTGAAAAGGCTACTGACAATGGGCTTTGAGAGTTTATCAAGATGTGGTTCAGGGTAAATGGCAAGGGTGACCTTGTTTAGGATTTCTCATAACGAGTCCCCAGTGACCTGTCCTAGGCTCCTCCTCAGTGCTGTGGTGTGTCCGTTGGTTTGCCGCTACTCTGGTCTCTGACATTATTTCTAACTGAATTCTGCTGACCTGGGCTCTTCCAAGGACCTTGAATACAAGTGACTTTGGGAGTTCTCTCACAATAGAGCTAGTTACCTTTCAGAAAGGGTCCATTTCTTAGAAACAAAAGGCCTGTTAACTCCACCGGGAATGATAAAGTAATAATTTGTTACTCACTTGCTGAAAATATGGGTACACAAGTTAAATATCCAACAAGTTTGCCCATGTAGTAAACTCTCACTTGAATTCCCATGCCTACCCCCTGCCCTCCATTTTCAGTCTGAGTCCTTATACTGATTGAGAGACCGTGAAGGAAAATATAACATAATACATCAGTGCTCAAATATTGTTGGTCTTAAAATTTATAAAGGGTCCCAGAGAGTTTCTTATGTGGGCTATACCTAGCATTTTTTAGATAAAGCATTTAGAAAATGCCTCCTATGGATGAGCCATTTAGAAAATAGTTATGTATTATTTTTAAAGGACAATATGAAACCATTTCCTGTTAGCCAAAATAACACATATAGCTGAAAAACCAAAAAAAGTATATATGATGTTTTTTGAAGCTCTTACAATCTCACTTAATAGAAGCAAGTTGGCTCTCTGATCTGCTTCTGAATGTGATCTTTTGTGGCGTGTTGTCTGGGGAAGTCTGTCCAGACAGTCGTTTCATATAGACTAATGGAGGTGTACCATCTGGAGCCACGTCCATGGCTGATCCACACTCTGGAGCCACGTCCACGACTGTCCACATTCTGCAGCATTGCACATTGGTCACTGTGGAAATGCTGATTTGCTGAATTTTGTAGATCTTTCAACTCAGTCATTTCATTATACAGTATCAGAAAATAATCACATTCTTGTCACCATGTTGCTCATCAGAGTTGGGAAGCTGCCATACCCGCAGTGGCACGTAGCACTTCCAAACTTCTGATCTTCACCTGACAACCAGATTTTTGCTTAAGGTGACTGAGTCACTTTATTTTCAAGAAATGTCTGCCAGATATTGCAAGTATGAAAAAAATCATGCTGAGCTTGTTTATTTTTTCAAGTCCAAATGGCATTTCTTAGGAAAGGTACCTGTGACACTCACAGCTCAAAGGATCACAGATGCTATTCCTTCGGTCGTTAGGCTTCAGGGCACAAGAGCACAAGTGCTGTGTGCATACTTCATCATTCATGAAACACTTCAAAAATAATGAATAAAATCAATATATTTTTTGTCTCCTTTACAAGAATATGAGTATTACATGGGAGTGCCACTGCCTGATTGGTGATAAGGTACCTGCAGTTTTACCCACCTGTGATTTTGCACTATTTGTTAGCAGAATAGAAAAGAAAGAGCAGCTTTGTGTTGTTGCGACAATAGCTTGGCTTTGTGGACCCCTGCAGGGTCTTGGTCACCAGGCTCTGGGATGGCACCTTGAGGATGCTGGTGTGTGGGGTCAGCACGCAGACCCTCGTGCCAGATGGCCAGGGTTCTCCTCTTCACTTGTCAGCTTTCTAGCCAAATCCTTAGCTGAGTCACTTTCTCTTCTCAGTCCTCCTTCTGTTAATGCTGATTATAATAATTCTTACCTCGTAGCATTATTGTGGTAATTAGATGAAGTATTACATATAAACTGTTTAGTCCTAGGTTCACAGTAAGAGTTAGCAATAATTGATAATGCTGTTTTACTCATTAATATTAGTCTGATCATCTTACACTGTTTCATTGCTTATATAATTTATACTTAGAATAGCAGTTTTTACAAATTGTAGTGGATATGTTGTTCTGTTGCATTAGTTAATGAATACTTTGCCAGAAGAGTTATCATACATACTAACAGTAAAGACCTTATTAATTTGAGTTGATGAGATTGCCACTTTGAATTTTAACCTCTTAAACTTGTTTGGTTTTTAAAGTACTTTTCTGGCTCCCATAGAAAAATACTTAACATGTAATTTTTACTTTAAGCATGTTTTACTTAAGGTAAATTAAAGTAATTCTGTACGAAAATTTCAAAGTTTTTTTGTATGTGTTGCTCAATGAGATAATTGAAACCTAGGAAATATAGCTAATTCTATAATTATCAAGCAGCTAATGTGCTTCTCAGACCATTGAATGACCCAAATAGTTTTATCTTCAGTTTCTACTTTGTAACTTTTCAGTTCAGTATTGTAAGTCAAGTGAGACTATAGAGAAAGTGGTATGTTTATGCAGTGGCTTATTTTTTTTTATTTTATCCTTTTTTCAGTATTAATGAAATCATTATCTGCAAAAAATGTTAGTAATATAGCCATTGGTACAAAGGAAAGAAATTTGACTATTTACTATTTGAGTCCAGTGGGTATTTTAAGTTATTTCTGTATGTTTAAGTCACTTTTAAAATAATCTTCAGAAATTGAATAAAGGCATACTTAAAAATAACTATTAAAAATCTTTACTCCAAATAGACATCTATCTCTTGTTAGATTGCTTCATGAGGTCACTTTAGAACTTTGAGCTATTGAAATCCTCTCCTATTGTAGAAGTCCCTAGATTCAAACTAAGCATGATCACTATAATTCCTACACTAATGTCTCTTACATGCCACATCATCTACCAAGTATCTGATATCCATTAATTAATTTTCATAATTTTCCTGAAGTTTAAAAGACATATGTCACCATTAGATCACAAAGTCCAGAGATTCAAGGTGCCAAGAAAAGACTTGACAACTGTGGTGCTTTGAAAGCCTGCTGTTTTCTGGGAATCCTTTTCTGCGATAGCTGGATGTACATTTTTGTAATGCAGAGAAGCATTTCAAGGCATTAAACTGATGGTCAATATGTGTTTTACCGAGATGGCTACTAGTAACTTAAATATAAAAACACTTCTCACTTGAGCCAAAGAGAAAATATAGAATGCTCACTAAAAAGTAGGTTAATAAAGATATCTTAAAGTGACTTTCTTTAACAACAACAGTAATAAATAATAATAGAGGGGAGAAAAGCAATGTGTCTAGAAATACAAAATCTACTTGACAAAATTATGTGACAAAAAAGTTGATAAGAAATATTTACTTTCTGATCTTTTTTAGTTTTAGACCTTATACTTTTTGAGACATAATTTTCTGTTCTTTAAGATCAAGCTAGTAAACTCTTTTTCTTTGCCTTTTTTCAACTGCTATTTTTTTATTTTGATGTTACCAACCCCCTTGGAAAGACCTCATGAAATGCTAACTATTACTATTCTTTCTTGATATTGCTAGAGGGCAGTATTTACTCAGCTGAATGAAAAGACTCATACCAAGCTAAATCAAACATTCATAATTTCGTGATCTGGAAAATTTCATGGATAGTTAAAGTATGTGTGATTTCTTTAGATTTCAGTTTCCAACTTTAAATGAGAAAATACCTAATAATATCTCTAATATAGTAAGGCTAATTTTATATGCCTTTATATTTGCATTAAAATCTTTCATGATATAATTGCTATTTTTAAAAATTAAAACATGACCCAGCCTATTGCTCTGAGTTATCACACTGGCTGTCTTAGTTATCTAAGTATCATGCTACATTATGAAGATGTTCCACTACCTAAGAAATTATTTTAGATGAAAATACCCATTAAGACTTTTAAAAGGAGAAAATAGAAAGAATAAATGACAGATATTTCAACCCACAGAACATATCACCTATTTATTTACCTGACTTAATCCAGTTGGTAAAAGGTGACAGGTGCTCAAACACGTAGGAGTTGTTACATATTGTACTAAAGAAATGTGTTCAACTCGAATTACTGCTTTTCAAATATCAATAAAGTATACTTCATTTCATTTATTTTTTTTTATTTTTTTAAAGATTTATTTTATTTATGCATATAAGAGCTGGGATACAGGCTAGAGTCCAGGGAGGTGAGAGGATCCACCAGAGGCAGAGTGGGGAGCAGAACAGGCAGACTGACTGAAACACACTGCTAAGGAGAGCAGCGGGCGAGGCAGGAGAGGTCTGCGACGCCATGTGGGTCCCCTCCCTGGCCGGCGGCAGGGATTGAACTCGTACTGCAGTAGCTGCGGTTTGCTTCATAGTGCGTTGCTTAACCCACTGCGCCACCAGGGAGGCCCCCATTTCATTTATTTTAATAACTTTTTTATTATTGTTGCCCAGTGACAGATATATAATTCATTATTTCCATTTTAAAGTTTTCAATGCTTTCCACTATATTATGAAGAATTTTTCAGATATTAGCCAAGGGAGATTAGCTAATGTCCTCATTATGTAATATTTATTGAAAACTTCTCAAGAGAATGTATAAGTCCACGACTATTTGATCTTTTAAACTCCCTTTTGGTTGCCTTCTTTATATGTTTTATTCATTCTTTCAACAAATATTCGAATACCTACTTTATTACATGCATTTTAGTAGGCCCTGGTAAGCACCAGCAAAAAAAAACAAAACCACAGACAAAATCTCTGCCCTTGTTAACTTATATTCTGGTAGAGGATAAAGATTAAGGACAATAAATATATTATTTGATGTGTTAGATAATGATGGTAAGTCTGAAAAAGAAAAAAAAGTAAAGCTTCAACATGGATAGTCAGTGCTCAGGTGAAGGAAAAATTTAACTTTCAAGTGAGGCAGCCTCACAAAAAAAGGAATTGAGGGAAAGAGCAGTCCTCGCGGAGCAACAGCAAGTGCTACAGCCTTGAGGTTAGGGCGTGGGGGTGTTGCAGGAGCAGCCAGAGCACCGAGTGACTGGAGCACAGAGAACACGGAGAGGAGGTCACGGAGGTGGGGCGGATCACGTGCAGCTCAGTCCGAGGCAGGACTGTAACTTTCGTACTTGGGGGCTGTCGAGCACAAAAATGACCTGTGCTGATGTAAACGTTTGAATCAAGATCATTCTGGCTGCCATGGTAAAAGAAACCCACAGGGGGCAAGCATGGAGTCTAGAGGATTAGTCACGGGTTATTAGAAGAATCTAGGTGGAGATGGTGGTGTCTTGAATCAGGAATTTGGCGGCAAGCGGTAGTGATACATCTTTATATTCTGGATGTATTTTGAAGATAACATTCAGCGGAACTGCTGCTGACAAATGTAATTATAACATGGGAGAGAGAGAAGTCAAGAATGGCACTTAAGCACCTAGGAATTAACTTACCCAAGGTGAAGGACTGGTAGAATGAAAACGGAAAGGTATTAGTAAGGATTTCGATGGTGACATAAGGAGATGGGAAGATACTCCTTGCTCGTGAATGAAGAGAATCGATATTACTCAAAATGACTGTTACACCAAGTTATAAAGTAAAATAAAGTTAGAACTTTTTCAGATGTTTTAATAAATTGTTGATTTTGGGCTGCTATTGACAAAGGAGATTTTACTCTACTTTTAAAAGCAAAGAATGATTTAAAATTTCTAAAATCTCAAGAAATTAATTGAAAGTATGTGTGTTTTCATTCCTAGCCAGTAAACTTACAAATATAAATTTGTTATTCAGCTAAAGAGTCAAATTACTGCATTCCTAGATTGTATTACTTTTGGTCTGATATGAAGGTTTTTCATAATTTAGAAAGTGGTAGCAGAAAGCATATGCTTCATACACCTTTTTATGATATTTTCAAGTACCAGTAGGTCACTTTTCAAAAATGTTTCATAAGTATAACTTCACAATGATGAGGGAAATTAAAAGCTTAGAGATATTCTTGTATGACCTGAAAAGTACACCCTGGAAGTTAGTATCAAGTATTGCGTCTGATTAGGAATGGGCCTTGACTTTATACTTTAGTGGGATGAAAACATCCTTTGAAATAGTCCTCAGCAAGAGGGTCTTCTGCAGCATTTGTAGTAGGTATTATTTATTGGGATATTTGTGAGACTATAACTACCTGCATTATCTTTCATTTTAATCAGTGGGGTAGACCAACACACAGAATGTATTTTTACCATTCAGTTTATTGGCAATTATTCTGACCATCTCTTTTCTTTCCTCTTTACCTACCCTCTACCCGTCTCTTTTCTGCTTCTAGCTGTATGCCATCCCTTGGTTTCTCACTATGTTCACTCGTAAGTATCATTTTCCTTTTTCTTTTAATATTGTGCACCAAAAGAGCAGCTCCTATTCCCCCAGTATGTTATATTTATAGTAACATTAGCAGATTTCTCTACATACGCATCCTTATATAATTCTAATATAATAGAGTTGGGTGGAAAAAAAATCAATACTTGTCTGACTGATGGTTATTTTTTTTAAATGTGTATGATGAAAGCTATCTTAGATATAGTGACAGTCATCAAATCTCAGTCCTCTGCTGATAAATTAGCACTAAGTGTACTATTTACAAGAAAAATTTCAAAGCAATGTTTATAACCAAATCAGGCTTAACTTTTAGAGATTGTCTGATAATTAATACTTTTGTTATTCCCTATGTTAGAATTCCTCCAGAAAGCAAACAGATTATGTAAGTGGTGACACTTAACATGCTTATATGATAAGTGGAGTGTTGGGTTTGAAGTAGATCTGTGTACATTGACTTAGAAAGATGGCCACAGCATTGTTAAATGAAAAAAGTAAGTTGCAAAAAAATGTAAAATTGCTAATTGATTTTTATGGGCATTTAATATAGCATTTATTTAAGGTATATAATAAAGTGATACTGAATCTAAAACAATACTATGTTTCATTAATTTATAATAATGTAGTTTATGAGAATAATATAACTGGAAAATTCTAGGAAGAATTATACTGAGTAAAACAACAGTATACCAAGATTGATAATGGAGGATAGAAAATGTCATATGTTTGGCCAATGTGATTATCAGTTCTTTTAAGGTAACTTAGGAAGCATTAAATCTATACAATCAAACAGACAATTTATAAAAAGAGTTCAGTGTATTTGTTCTTAGACAATAGTTTTGACCATATTGCAATCATCGTATGTCTAGTGAAGCAGCTGGTTATTGCTTTATATTATTTTGGCTTTTAATTAAAATTAATATTTCATCATTTTGCAGATGTATTTCCCCTACACAAAATTTTCCACCTCTGGGATACCTTACTACTTGGGAATTCCTCTTTTCCATTCTGCATTGGAGTGGCAATTCTTCAGCAGCTACGGGACCGGCTTTTGGCTAATGGCTTTAATGAGTGCATTCTTCTCTTCTCTGATTTACCAGGTACAGACACAAATAAATGGAATAATTCAGTAAAATTTAATTATAAGATAATGAGACATTCTTTTAACAGTTTCCAAGCATAATCATCCAAGACTTTGGAACCTCTTGCTCCAGCCTCTTCACTCCTCTCTGAATTCCTTCCTTGTATCCTGTTTCTTCTGCCGTCACAATATTCTAGATACAAAATTGGGTCATGCTAACTCAGTAAAGTTTACTTTCATGTCAGCAATGCCACCAAGAGGTTGAAAGAGCTGGGAAATGACATTTGCATCTTTTTGCTTAGGACTGGCTTATTTATCTTAAGCTGATAGGGAAGAAATAAAGGCCACTTGGGAAGGTGTTTGAGAATCTCTGTCTAGAGATACAAATCATGTGGAACTTTCCTTTCTTCTATCCATAGCTGCATGCTAACAATCTGGCAGTTTGAGGAGAGGAAGCAGTGTCCTCTGAGAGGACAAATCCACCCCAAAGAAGTGCACCCCAAGGAAGTGTGATGTAGTTTAGTAAGCTACGCTGCACAGCCTGTTCACAAGTGACATGTATAGATGAGTGTGCAAATGTACATGTGTGGAATATGTGACTGTATTCTCTGCTTGACTATGCTTTGGCTATGGGTGAAAAGATGAAACTAACATTTTTACAAAAACCACAATTTGTCGGAAGTACGAAACTACATAGTTCACAGCATTCCACTGGCTCTAACCCTTTTGCAGTGTTTATGGCTGGTCTCCATTTTTTCAGGCAGGCACAAGTGAGTGCTGATAATGAATACACTTAATTTTTATCCAAGAGATAAATTTACTTGAAAACCAAAGAACAAAAGAAAGGTACCTTAAGATGACATACTTACTAAGCATTGTCAAGGGTAAAGAGAAAGTTGGAGCCCACTTCAATTTCTGTTTTTAGTGCGTGATCTTTGCCTGGGGCTCTACCATTTCTATTGTTGAAAACCTTCATTCTTTTTATGAAAATAATAACAAAATACTTTGATTATTTAAAACTTCTCTCCATTTGTCTCCAGGTTAAAGGTTATCTCCATCTAATTTATCAAACTTTAAAGTAAATTATTTCTTATATGAGCAAGTAATAATTTTCTCTGGGATATTCTTTATGAAAATCAGGTTATCTTTTTTTTCTTTAGATGTTGAACAGTAACAAAGTAGTCAGTGTCACAAGCTAGGAGGACTGTCTGTACCCTACAGATGTTTTCTTGTCACTCCTAACTTGCCAAAGTAAACAGCAGATGATTGATTAGGATTAAAAGAATTTTTCTGATTAGTTCTAAAAAAAAATAAAAAAGACTTGAAGTGCTGATTGTGCATTTTCAAGTCAAGCAAATGTAATGCCTTCCCATCCCTACGTAAAATCTCCAGTTGAGCACTGGTGAAGGGATCTGTTTTTCATAGCTTCTGGGCAGATTAGTGATAACTCTGCCTCTCTATTACGATAAAGCCACTATTTCTGAAATCAGAGAGACTTTGTTAGAACTGACAAGCCAGGTAAACTCGACTCAGCTGAACATAGGCCCCCTCCGCAGATCCGGTATGCTGTGATCCAGGGGCCCGTCTGCCACGGAGATGGCTGGGTCACTGTGCACAAGTCCTGGCGGGAAATAAAACCGTTTATAAGGGCAGTAAGGCCAAAATAAACAAACAAAACCAGGAAGGGTTTAAAAAAATTTTTACACTTAAGTCTACTGTGTTTTGATTGACTTGTAATCTAAGTACATGCACTCACTTAGGATGTCCTAAATACATGTAAAGGATGCCTGTTTTCATTGTTTGGAGCCCCCACTCTGCTTGCTGCTGGAAGGAGGTGTCATGGGAAGTAGGGGAAAGTGGATCGAGGTCAAGTACAGACAGACGTGCTGCATGTGCCTTTCCTAAGAAAGCGTTCTGTGATGTGAGCTTGCCACTATTTGAAAGAAACAAGTTATCTTTGTAAGTCACACACAAAAGAATAATCAGCTCACTGTGTATTTCACTTCTAATTCTTGTAGATGAACATGAGTTAGGGTTAAATATCGACTTGAACTCCTCCAGTCTATTCTTTACTAAAACCTCCCACTTAATGAGTTTAAAAACATTAGTAAAATTCGAAAGGATACCTGTACCCCTGTGTTTATTGCAGCACTACTTATAATAGGTAAGATATAGAAACAACCCAAATGCCCAAAAATAGATGACTGGATCAAGAAGATGTGGTGTATATACACAATGAAATACTATTCAGCCATCAAAAAAGATAAACTAATGCATTTCGCAGCAAATGGATGGAGCTAGAAGGAATTATGCTCAGTGAAATAAGTCATAAGGAAAAAGAAAAATATCGGATGGTCTCACTTATAGGAGGAATATAGGGGCACCAAATAAGGCTCTAGGAAAACAATAACAATAAAAAAGAAAACAAAAATAAATAGACACTATAAATCAGAGCCATTCTGCAGGGGAGGGGGAGGGAAGGCATCAAAACAGGTGGAAAGAGCACAAGGGACTATGGTGATGGTGCACGGGTGAACTGGTGGTGGAAATTCTATGGCGTCTACTCCTGAGAAAAGAAAGCAAGCAGTGTAAAAAATGAACCGTGATGTAAAATATATGTGTAAATAAATTTTTAAAAATTAAAGAGTACAGAAATTTATAAATGGTAAAAAAATAAATAAAAGCATTAGTAAGCAATCAGAATAACTTAACTTCATTAAGTTAATTGAGTATATGGACAAATTCACTGTTCAAAGCATCTGTGGACAGTAATAGGAAGGTAAACAAAACCGGTTGGTAACCTTAGGGTTAAATTGTCTTTCTGTTTATTTTCCCCAGTGGTCTTTCTAGTTGTTTCTTTCTGCAAAGACGGTCTAGATAGTTTAGTGGTTAAGGTGGTGGAATGTGGAGCCAGATCTGGTTTAGATCATAGCATCTCCAGTTACAGCTGTGTGACCTCAGGGAGCTCAAGCTGTGTATCTGATTCCTTGACTCTGATTACGTAAGGATGGTAGTGGGACCTACTTCAGAGGGTGGTGGTGTCAAATCAGCCAGTGTATCCAAACAGCATAGAGCAGAGCTTAGCAAAGAGCGGTGCTTTGTCGTGATTATTTATGTTTTACCATCCTTATTATATTTTCCTCACTTTTCTGTTCAATCAGGACATGCTTTCCTATTGGTAGTATCATATGCCTTTTTCTATAGAAGAAAATACAACCATTTTCCCTTTTCTATAAAAGAAAATCTTGTGCATTATCAAGTCTTCAATAAAATTGAGATAATAATGTCTGCTTTAGTGTTGCAATGATCACTAAAGGTGATCTACATAATGCACCTGACATGAAATCTGGTGCAGAGTTTGCATAACTACTTTTTAAGTACATGTAGTATTCAATTTTTAAAATATATTTTTTAAAATGTAATATTCAATCTTTATATGTTCCCTTTCTTCCTGTTTTCTTTCACCTTATACCGTTAATTCTTTTTTATTTGAATTTTTTTATTTTTTTCTTACAATGTTTGCTTTCTTTTCTAGGTGTAGTCCCCATAGAATTTCCACCACCAATTCACCCGTGCACCGTCACCATAGTCCCTTGTGCTCTTCCCGTCCCTGCCTTGATCCCAATCCCTTCCTCTCTCCTGTAGAATGTCTCTGTTTTGTAGTTGTCTGTTTATTTTTGTTTTGTTGTCAAACCTTTAATTCTTGAAGGCAGAACACAGCAGAGGCATCATTGTTTTTGCCAAAAATTGTTCCCAACTTCTATTCCATTGTAGTGAATGATACTGTGATACTGCTTTCCAAGGAAGTACAAGTGGTGCTAGAAAATTTTGCTAAAAGTTCTTGACATATATCAGTGTGTGTGTCATTTGAGCACAAGATGAAATCACCAAGAGAGTGGTACATTTGGCATTTCTCATAGTCTTAAAATAGTGGCATAGTATGGAAGAAATACTGGGTTTGTCAGGACACCATCCAATACTGAATGTTGGCCACTGGTCAGACCAGAACAAATTCCAAGGCTACACCTTTTCATCCCACTTATACAATGAAATCTGTCAGCCTTCAGCCTGTTTTCTGTTTCTAGCTGCTACAGTGTGAGTATGGCTGATATTTTTAAACAAATTCTTGAGAATCCATCCAAGCAGTTTTCAAAATGAGCCTGCTAATCGAAATAAAACCAAAATAGTAATGATGATGAGTAGATTTATAAAAGCCGAGATGTTAACTGCTTTTTTTCTTTGTTTTGTTGATACATTCCCTTTGTACAACTGAAAATTCAGTATATTTGTGTCATTATATATGGTTGAAATAAATTCTAGAATGCATACCTTTAAATCCCTCAAATAAATATAAATGTGTCTTAGGGATCTATCAGAAGATAAGAATATTTAGAAGCAGGAAAGAAATTTTTCTCAGAGAACTGATAGAAATCTGGAACTCTGTGGGGAAGAATACTTAATTTATTCTCAAAAATTAAAATAGTAATTTCAGTATTAAGGGAAAAAATCTATATAGGTATATATACAACTATATATATATATATATATACACATACATATATAAAGTATCTCAGAAGGAAATACTAAGTATAGTGAAGGGATTTTACCATATGAAAAGTTTCAAATCATGTTTTCAGGAAGAAATTAGTTTTGGCTAGAAAGTCTTTGTAAAGTGATGTATATTTTATTACAGAACCTTAATTGAAAGGAAAAGTTTTAAATAAAATTTTGAAAGGTTTCATTTTCGTATTACCTATGTATTTTAGGTAGGGTTTTCCACACATAAATGAAAAATACTTGTTAGGAAGCACTTTACTGCTTCCTAAAAATATTGCATCAGTGCCTTAAGAAGCTCGGAAAAGGTATTCATCTCTTCTGACTTAAATCACCTTGGTAATGCAGTCTTTCTCATTATTTAGCACAGCCTGGAATATTTCATAAAATCAATATACATTTTTGAGCAACATAGTTATATGTCAGGATGCCAGACCTATAAGTGGAGATTTTTTTTAAATTGCATCCAAACATGTGAGTACTAAAACAAGAATCAAGTTATAAAAATTCAGAAAAAGAGCAAAGTACTAAAATATGCAAACTCTTTAAAGCCTTATAGTTTTTCTGGCTATCACTAAGATGGAATTAGAAATTGATGAAGATGAGAAAATAAGGAGAAAAGTCAATTCATTTTGAACTTTAATTGAAATGTGAGGTGATGATCCCTGGAATAGCAAAGTGGACAAGAGCAGTGAGAAGTGATCTGGGTTCTCAGTGATGAGCTTCTGCTTTTACTTAGGGATAAATACAAATGAACTAGGGTTGCCAGAATATTTATGTGTAATCTCCCAGTTGTAAGCAATGGTTCAAATTTTTTAAAACTACAAAAGCTGAACCAAGTTTAGCAGGTTCTTGCCAGTAGGCTGCTACTTTGTGACTCCTTTATTAGAGAAATGGTTTGATAGAGACAGTGTTAATAGAAAGCGCTAGGTGTTAATGACAGACGTCTCAGGTGTGGGAGTTAG
This sequence comes from Galemys pyrenaicus, assembly GCA_019455555.1. Classification (NCBI taxonomy): domain Eukaryota; kingdom Metazoa; phylum Chordata; class Mammalia; order Eulipotyphla; family Talpidae; genus Galemys; species Galemys pyrenaicus. Next base: position 1,904,737 of record JAGFMF010011608.1, on the reverse strand, counting down.
AAGCCCTTCCCTCAGTAAGCAGTGTTTAAGACAATATCTGCAATTAGGGACACTGGGGAGTGGGAAGTGGAGAGAGGGGAGAATCTTCTAGATAGAGGAGTGAAATGCTCAAACTCCCCCAGAGAATTCAAGGACTTGGAGTGGAGTGCTTAGAGCAGAAGGAAAGAGGCTAGAAAAGAAAGAGCAAGGAGAGCTAAACAGAGTGCTCAGGCAGTCTCGCAGGCTGCATTGGGAATTTTTGAAAAATATCGCTTTGTCTATATTCAGTGTTTTTGAAAGAATAAAAAGTACCTTTGATAGTAACATCAGGTACCAGAATATGAATGCCATGTTGTTATTCGCAGAGCATTCCTGTTTCTATATTCCTTTCAAGGAACTATCCCAAGCGAAGGGAAGAACAAGTGCCCCAGTAGTTATCCATCATTCATTTGTGAGCATGTAGAGGGTAGGACAGAGAGCTAATTTGGTGAGGAGTAGAGCAACTTGTGGAGCACAGTTGTTCAGTGAAGGTTTTATATCATCAAGCTAGGAAGGTTTGATACTTATTTTACCTGAAGCTGAAATCTTAATACTCATATTTTCTGCTTATGCATATAATATTAATGCATGTTTATCTCTAAGTGCAACTTCGCCCAGTTACAAAAGGACAAATTAAATACGGCAATTTTAGCACTGATCCCTCTCACCACCATCCTTGTAAAAAATTAGATACTGACATTAATATTTAGATGGAATATTAACTTCTTATGAGTTTAAAATTGATTAAGACTATATAAGTAATTACTTTTATTAATATAATTATATAATCACCGAAATAAAAACTAAGAATTTATTTTCAAATACCTCATTATAATCTGGAAAAGGGAAAACTTTGAAAACATGTTAGACTATATGACTTACAAAGTGAAAATAAATGTTCATGAAAAATACAAAGTAAGCAGAGCAACTGGTAAAGTGTCAAATTATGAGCTGATTCTAGAATGCAGGAAGAATTCTAACACTGATAGCTTAGAGTTGTTGCTTATAAAGTATACCACTAATATTGCCATATGTAAATTGTTTATAAGCTTAAAGGGAAATTTTCCTTTGTGTGGTACTGTAATTAAAAATAATGTCTGGTAACAGATCAGAATTTTCTACTTCACTTGAAGATAAAGAGTAGCTGGTACTAGTGCAGCTTAAACCTGGTCCCGGGCTGCTAGAAGCTAATGGGAAAGCTCTTCTCTACAGCAGAGCTTCTTGTGGGGTTGACAAGTGTTTCTGCCTTTTGAAAATTTTTTTATCAGTCCAAATTAGTCTTATAGTTGAATTGGATTGGTGTTAATTAAACGTATTTTGGTTTTTTGTTGTTTTGGGGTTTTTTTTTATTTTTTTATGCATATAAGAATAGGGGTACAGTCCAGAGGCACGGGAGGTGAGAGGAGTCACCAGAGACAGAGTGGGGAGCAGAACAGGCAGATATTCTGAAATCCACTGCTGAGGGGAGCAGCAAGCGAGGCAGGAGAGGTCTGCTGCATGATCGAACTCGTGCGCTGCTGTGCGGCGGATGCTTCACAGTGCAGAGCTCAGCCTGTTGCGCCACCAGGGAGGCCCTTAAACGTATTTTGTATCAAGATACCAATGATGATTTGTTGATATTTATTTTACTATTGAGTGTTTATATGTGACTCGGGTTTCAAAGACATTTAAAATAAGCAACTTTTCACTTTCAAAGCATATTAATTTTAATCAACCTGGAAAACCTTTAAGTTAGACACTATATTTAAAACTTCCTCACAGATATGCTGATGGAGAGAAGAAGGAAGGAAGGTTCAAAATGTAACTCTTAATTTGCTAACATTTTAGAGATACTGGCCAAGGTGTTTGTGTTTAATAACAGTGTGACACTGAGGGCCTCATTTGACTCCCTTTTCTAGCCTCTCTGCCCACAAATTAAAGGCCTCTCAGGGCTGCTTGTCTTAAATGATGATCTTCAGAGGAACAGAAAATAACTTCTTACCACAGGGCCTCTGCCTGTGCAGGGAGTGTGTGAGGCAAAGCAAATAAGACAAAAAAGGTGGGAGTGGATTAGAGACAAAAGAAAATACTGTGCCAGTGTGGTTATGAACTAGATGCATCCTGGTAGGTAACATCGAGGAAACAACTAGAATCTCCTTTAACTACAAGAAACAACATTTAACTACCTTGGAAATTTAAACCATTTAAATCCTACAATACAAATAATTATCAATTATATGAAAAGCGCTTCTTGAACTTGAAGGTTCTAGTTGCCAAAAAATCAGTCTTCTGTTTTGGTTCTGATTCACCATTAAATGTAAAAGAAAAAGAAAATATGCCCTCAGCTACTGAGCTGGTGCTAAGTTGTCCAGGCACTCCTCTGATCCCTGCTTTGCCTCAGAGCAGCTACCTACTCAGCTGCCAGGATAAAGACAATTATGTTAAGAATAGAAAACAACTTCAATATCCCTATGTGGGGATACTGTAGAGTCTGTAGGGCTCATTGCATTTCCTATTTATTTCTCACTTCATTGTTGCTATTTAAGCAACACAGATGATAGATGCTTAGGAAGAATGCCAGTGACTGCATCTGGCAAGTGGACTTGAAAGGCCGGGTTGGGTGAAGTAGGCGTCCAGTGACGCTGTGTCAGCCTCCCCACTTAGGCCCTCATGGCCCAGATATTTTTTTTGAAATTTAGTCAGTCAACAACTATATCTTGACTTCTTCCTAGAAATATGTGTGTGTATACATGTGTGTTTGTGTGTATAGTTAATAATGCTATTACTGGTTTATCATTTCTTTCCACTGGCCCAGAGCATTGCATAATTAAAGTTGATCAAATTATACTCTGTCACTGTAGCTGACACTCTGACTTGGGTTATCTTAATCAGATGTAGTACTACCTCCTGGTTCCAGTAAGTCACATGACTGGCATGTGCCTGTGAGCCTTAATTTTTCAGGGAGGGGATTCAGCTTCCCTCAGAACCGCTGCATACAATCAGTAGGATTTGGAATGCAGTGGGACATTAGATATGTGGATGCACTCCTGTACTTTGACTGAGGTGGGTGTGGGCTAAATCAGGGATTGGTGAGTGGGTATGGTGCTGGAAACAGCAGTTTAGTTTTAGAGGTGCGCTTGAGATGGTCATGGGGCACCTAGCTTAAGAAGCTGAAGCACTCACATTTTGACTGACAAGATGACAGTTTCCCCCAAGACTCCTTACCTAAGATCTGAGGCATGCAGTCTTTGTGCTGCATTCTCTGCTGCTGTGTCGGAGAGGGGAGTACGCTGTATTCCTGTGATTACAGCTCATTCTGCTATTGAGGCTGTGCCCCTGAACTGTGACCTTCACTTGGCTTTTTGGTGCCTGCCCCTGTTGGGTGAGACAGGGAGGCCTGAGAAGGCCCCACACATTGCCTAGGGATCACTGGCACTAAGTAGTTCCCTTTCGGATCATCTGACACTGGTAGTTTCCCCCAAGGGCAGGCCTTGTGAAGGAGAATCCTCTGGATATATTTTTAAATGGTTATGTTTACCTTCTCTCTCATGGAAACAAAAGAAGATTTTTGTGATTTTTAAAGCTTGTATTGAACTAAGAATGTGAAAAGTGGTACATAGCAAGGATAAATCATCTAAGAATATCAGATATCAATGAGAATCACTAACTTTGCTTCAGTGTTTTGAGCTGTGAAGCACCAGATTATAAGGAAGTATTGGCCACTTTTATTGAGATCTTAACATAAGGAAGTTTATTCATTCAACACATGTTTAAGAAACACCATTACATGACAAACACAGTTCTGTGCATTGGGCTGTGGAGGTGAAGATGAGACCTAATATCAGCCCATGTAAGGAGGAAGGGAAAGCCTCAGAAATGGCAGAAGGATGGGCAAAGGAGGAAACGATATGGCCCTGGAAACCTCACGTCAGGAGCAAGGGACAGAGTGACTGTGGGCCTGGACGAGAACTGAAGGTCGGGAGTAGACAGCCAGACAGCGGGCTGGTGCTTGTGACAGTGGTGTAAGAGACAGACGCCTGGTTATGGGCCCTTGCACAACATGCAAGCGATGGGAACTCAGGTGTGGTCGAAAATCTTAAGCAGAAAAAGGACATGATTTATATCAATGTTGGGTGTGTCCTTGGCCGTCCTTGACTCTCTGTGTGTCCCCACCACAATACACTGCGCCCCACACGTTCAGTGGCGCTACAGGCCCAGTAATGCCCTGACAAGCTGCCTCATAGAGAACACTGCTTGCTGTTTATATTTTACCTATGCACCTGTTTCTCTGTTAGTAAGATAAGCAGCTTCATAGTTTTCTCTCTGTTCAGCAGTGAGAGTTCCTTTGTATTATTTTGGGGTGTTTTTATGGTGATAGAACAGTAACCAGAATCTCCAGAATCAGTGGAATTAATACCGAGAATATTTGTCATATTCTTTTTGTAGATAAGTTCTTTGTATCAAAAAAAAAAAAAAAAGTTGTTGTTAAGGAAGATAGATTAACAGGTTTCAGAGCTCCCCTATGGTTTTAGGTGTCAATGACATTATTCAAATGTCCTAAAGTTTTTAATAATGTCAAAAATGATACTGTGTAATTGAGCAATTAACATGACTCCTCACCTACCCTACCAGAATGAGGATGTTTCCTTCTTTTTTTTCCTAGTTTACTGAGTTTCTGTGAAGAATGGATATTTAACTTTGTCACCTTCTCTCAGCATCTATAATGATACTCATTTGGCATTTCTCTCTTATCTGTTTATCTTCATTAATACATTTTGTTCTGAAACAAAGAGAGTTTTGGATTGCTCGTGATTTTATGAGTGGCTAGCATTTGGAGTCCAAATCCTGATTGTTTCAGTTTTTTTTAACTATACGAAGAAAGGTGTTACTTGTTTAGAAAAGCAGGTTTTCGTAGGTGAAGTTTCTTAGCTTCAAACGGTTGAACCCAGTAGCTCTAGCAGTTCAGTTCTGACCTCCTAGGAAGCTCACGCTCAGCGAGAGCAGCCACACATCCCTCTGCCGGATCAAAGGCTCAGGAAAACGCTCGCCATTTCTGTACTTCCCACATGTGTTAGCTGCTCTCAGTGAACAGTGAATTAAAAGTTGACTTTTTAAAAATTTTCACCTGTCTTAAAGATAAACTATTACCCCAGCATCTTGTCTTCTCTCATTTAAGCAAGCCATGTCTTGTGGATATGGTTTAGATACACAAAACCATGTATTTCTATCCGGTCCTCCTACTGCTTACTCCTCACGTGCCTCACGGAGACAACCAGGACCTGAGGAGAGATGGCCTTCCTGCCTTTTGTCGCCCAAAGGGAACATTAAATGTGTGTTACCATTTTGAAAATGGTTAAATGTCTCTGAGAGACATGATAGTAATGGATGTTAATTTTAAAAAAATAAGCTTTAGATATTTTTTTTGTCTTAGAGTCACAAAGTACCCACATAGTGCCTGGAATTAACCTGGTAAACCATAATCCAGGGAACATGATGCTTTGTTTACAAAACAATCAAAATTACCATGAGAGCTAGGAGACAGCCAGGCCCCAGGATGAGAGATGACTTTTTAAGAATTATTACATAGTTTAACATACAGTTTGTGAAATACTTTTGCATGATATTTTGGTTTTGATGAAGTGCTCAGGAGTGATTTTGAGATGGAGAGACGACACCGGTCAAGTGCATGGAGAACGGGAAGTCTGCCAGTACTGATCATCAGGGTGGAATGGGGTTCTCGCCAGAAAATTCCTTAGATCTTGTCAGCCTTTTATGGTATTGCTGGGTTGTTTTGGAAGCAGATACAGTGATTAAAGGACTCTGGATCATTGACTGGACTTCAAGCTTCTCCTAGATAACAGTCTATCAGATCAATTTGAACACTCCAGCTGCAAAACCTATGGCTCAGAATTCTTTTCTTTTGGAAATTAAACAGTGTTAAGTGGATAAACTATTTTAGGATGACAGGGGTTTTTTTTTTCCCTCTTTAACTGAAAATGTTTATCTTAACTCTGTTAATTTGATACTTTCTAAAACTAATTGAAAATATCTCTTCCTTCTGAAGTAGAGTAGAAGAGTTTACCTTAGACTTGATTCTTCTGCTAGTTGGAGTTTGTGTTCTTCTTTGTATGAAATAACAAGCTTATATGTCCTAGAGTTTTTTAAAAAACATATTCCAGTACATTGACCATTGCTTAGACAAATAGACCTACATCTCAAAACTTAGCTCTGTTTCACAGGTATTATGTTAGGAATGGCATAGGGAGTGACAAAATCTGACCCCTTTGTGTAGCCATGTAAATAACCAGCCTTGATACTTATAAACATCACTAAAAGCAGATAAAGGAATACTTATCTGAGTACCTGGTCTTTCCAGACCTAGGGACCATATCCCATATCTAAATAAATTGTGTAATGAAAGATGCCTTATAACCCTTTAGAAATTTCAGACAGTCTGCTCCTAAGAGCACACATAACATATTAAGTCACGTAGCTCCCTGCTGTCTTAGTTTTCATCTTCAACAGAAATGAGAATGATTACAAAACCTGTCCACAAGAATCAGTGTAAGAATTAATGGGACTAATTGAAAGTACACAATGTCTGTCACATAATAGATGTTCATTATCTATTGCCCTTCTCTTCTCCAAGGGTTTTCTACCTTTTAAAAGCAGACGGCTCTAAATCCACTTTTTCAGCTTCAGTGGCTGTTTCCTTTTCCTTCCATATAGGCACCTCATTTTAAAAAGAAAGGGAAATTTTATCCCTTTTTAATTTATAGTGAATAATACATTGTTCTCCTTTGTATTCTGAGCTGACATACTGGGACTTTCATAGAGGAAATGAGAATAACTGCCATTTACTAATTTTAGGAATATGGCAAGAGGAAAGCTACTCTGTGATGAGTTTCTTCATCCCAAACAACAGTTTGCATTTCTGCTGCCTCTCTGCAGTCTCTCCACATTGTTCAGGCAGGGGCTGCTTTACCCTCCATGGGGAATGCTGAGCTCCTGAAGATCCACAGTCCAGTGAAACACACAAAAATAATTTAGGTTCATAATAACCTTCCTGTGTATATTACTCTGCATCAAAGATGCTAAATTTCAAATTTGAGAAAGAGAAGGAAAATATGAAAATATTTCTTGTTTTATGATTTTAATGGAGTGATTGTAATTTTAATCTCTCCTTATGTGAAGCATAATTTAAATCTTCCTCATTTAACTCAAATTATATAGAGGTGCAACACAGAGGTTTTATTTATTTATTATTTTTTTTTTTTTACCTGCAACTGATTATTTTTGTACCTGAGGAAACAAAAGGCTGTGTTTTACAGCCTTGGGGCTAGTTTGAGCAATCAAGTTGCTGAAAGTGTTCCTGTCTGTTTTTGTTTTTTTTTTTATTAAAATATTTTAAAATTTACATATACTTGCCATTAATTGTAATCCCCATGTATTCCCCATCACCATCTCACCAGTGCACCATCACCTCAGTCCCTCGTGTTCCCATCCTCCCTCAACCCTCCTTCTCCCCTCCCCACCAGGTGTCCCCAGTCTGTCCTTGACTCCTCATTTTTGGTTTCTGTGTCTTTATTGCTGTTATTGATATTATTAATATAACACAGAGGTTTTAAAGCCGATTCCATTTCTGTATGACTGTTTTATTAATATTCTGTCTAGAAATTGACATCGAGCGCTGTGTGCGAGAATCAATCAACCTGTTTTGCTGGACGCCTAAAAGCGCTACTTACAGACAGCACGCCCAGCCTCCAAAGCCACCTTCTGACGGCAGCGGAGGCAGAAGCTCAACTCCTTATTTCTCCACTGAGTGTCCAGATATCCCAAAGACAGATCTGGTATGTAATTGCAAATTTAATTTATAGACTCTAAAAGAAGATGAATGTCAAAATTCATATGTCATAGCATACTGCTTATTATGTCTTTTTAACATAGCTGTTTACTAATACATAATTGTATTAATGCAGTATTTCAGAAAACATGTCTGTGATTATAATAAAAAAGATTGTTTTGATATATTCCTCAAGTGAGCAATTTGCTCCTTTCTCTGCACTTTCATGTCAGTTGGTGTGACAACTTGTTATATACTAAGACAATCATAGAAACAGGGAAAATTATAAAAATAAAGACCGAGAGTTATTAACAGAATAAGAATGCGCTTCTTGGTTGTAAGTTGGTGAACAAAATAGAATTTTGAAAAACAATGCCATTCAGGTTTTTCAAGACTGTCATTATTTCTAAATAATGACTTTCTATAAATGGTTCGCTAAACTTTCAATTAATATATTTTAATTAATGTATTCAATTAATATAATTCAAAATTTCCAGTATTACCATATCACATTATTTCTATTAGGTGAATTTCCATTAGTATGTATATATTTTACATATTAATAAATTATATATTAATAAATTTAATAAAAAGTAATATTTTAATGATAAAACATTTTCCAACTTTATTTCATGTATGTTAAAAGTAGATTTTGCAGCTTGATATTTTTTGTAGTTAGGTGTTTTTGTAAGATTTCACAGTTCTCACCCATTGGCATCTTCTGTGATTTTTCTTTACAAGTATTTGAAGGCATCCACTTTTGCCATCACAAGTTGTATTTACTAAAAACACTTGTAAACATGATAGTAGTTGAGCATATCTTTTAATAATTATTGTCTCTGTCTCTAGACATATAGATGATAGAGGAAAACAACTACCTAATTATATATATATAATAATATATTATTATATAATATAATATATATATATTGAGAAACCTCTAAACAGCTTTCCATAAGGGCTGGCCAGTCTCGATTTCCACCAGCAGTGCGGAGGCTCCATCTTCTCCACATCCTCGCCAGCACTTGTTTCTGGTGTTTTCAGTGTGGGCCATTTGCACAGGTGGGAAGTGGTCTCTCCTTGTGGACTTGATTTGCGTTTTTCTGAGGATCAGTGATGGTGAACATTTTTTCATGCGCTTATTTTCAGTCTGTGTATCTCCTTTGGAGAAATGTCTGTTTATTTTCTTCTGCTGGTTGTTTTTACTGTGTTATTGTCCTCTTTGTATTGGGTTGTATGCATTCTGTATAGGTCTTTAGTATCAGTCCTTTGTCCATGTCTGGAATCCAGTCCCCCAGCTGTTTCATTAGCTGCATTGCTCTCACTACGTGCAGTAAGGGAGGGAAAGAATAGGGGGCTGACTACCCAAGAAGGAATCTTTCTGGCAGCGTTACCTCAGTAATTTCAGTTTAAGATTTCACTTTGCCCTTTACTTCTTGGTTTTAATACTATTTTCATCCTGAAACTACTAGAGAATTGCCAAAAGAGTTATTTCATCTAGTGCCAATATCTTTCTCATCTAGTTTTCCTTAAATAGCTAAGACTCTGCTTGAGAATTCTGACCACAACTTATTTTTTGAAAAAAAAAAAAAATAGAGAGAGAAAAAGCATAAATAAAAGTATGTAACTGATGAATAGAATAAAATGGATTTTGTTTAAATGAATATGTTTTGGAAACAGAGTGTGGTCAACAATGAATTTCTTTATTAAACTTTGATCATCATGTTTATCTACTGACATTGGTATAACTTAGTTGCATGCACGCTGTGAATATGCAAGTGTTTTCATGTTCTTAATTATGAACACATGTACTAGCCCAGTATTTTATGAAATAATTCACATTTTTATTCATATCATGTTAACTGCTTGTACACAGTATTGTCATAAAGTAAGGAAACGTTGATTGAATTATTCTCAATTTACAGAGTATGCCTTAAATATGGATTAAATGAGTTTATGTAGATAAAATCTTTAAAATACATTTTTATACTTTTAAAAGTCAAATATAAGTGCCAGGCTACAAAGCTCCATCTCAGTAACAACACTGCTTTTTATAGTTTGAACTATTTAAAATTAATACCACAGTGGATTTTAGTTTCTAGGTACTCAGCTATGTTATATTGCCTCTAAACCCATCTCTGGTACAAATATTTTTATCCCTTTATTAGAGTTAAGAAGACTCAATAGTCTATTACATAATACCAGTTAACTTGAAAATTGCAGTTTTGCCAAGGCAGTGTTGTTATTTTCTTCTCTATCCTGAGTGCATATGTTTATATATACTTACGCAATCACCTACATACCTGCTCTTCAATGAATTAGGATGTTTTTATAATAAAGGAGAAAGAAGAGCACAGTTTTATGACATTTTTTATCCACAAATTATGATGAGAATAAAATGTAAATCTAAAGGTAAATTAAACAGTGCCTGATGAAATTATTTAAAGCAGCAAATGACTTGAAAGCAGATGCTTAGCTTTTCATCTGTTGTCTTTACTGCTTATGTTGTAATGCCATTATTGAATGACAGTCTGGAATTATGGGACAATTACAATAGGTTCAGTTTCAGTGAAAGATCACTATAATGTAGCTGATTATTTTCTTTAGGTATAATTTTCCTCTGTAATTTATAATAGTCACTATAAATCTGTTTACCATGATCATGAGGATATCAGATAACTCAGCTATTCATATGGAAGAGCTGCATTAGAATTCCTAGTTAAATTCTTAAATTCTTTGTGATACGCACCCCACATCCTAAAAAAGGGAGTGATTTCAAGAATGTCATATTGCCTCAATTACATGTAGAGTGAAGATAGAGAAGATCACCATTGTACAATGGGTTGTATTCACGTGACTAAATTAGCCTATTACCAGAATGTTCGGATCTTATCCTCTAGAACACCTACCTTATTTCTTGGCCTCACTACACTTTTTCTTCTTTCTTTCCCTGACAAAATTCCCAGGTGACTCGTTCAGTCCTGATCTCACGTGATCATGTTCGCTTAATCAACCTTCAAAACACTTACGAAGGCAGAAGCAGGTCTTAATGAATAGAATGACCTGCAACACCAACATTTTGAAGGCAAAATAGATCAGTGAGAAATTCACCCAAAAAAATCTTTGTTCCCTCCTAAACTTCAAGATACATTTTTTTCATCAAAATCAGAAAAGATCAACTCAGAACGCCTGCAGCAACCCAAGTGCAGTTGCAGGCGTAGGTGCGGGAGTGCGTGAGCATCAGCCGGGCTACAGCAGTGAGCATCAGCCAGGCTACAGCAGTGCGGCAGCAGCAGGGGCTGAATGACAAACGTACAAATGTAGCAGTTTTGCTTCAAGAGAAGCTGTGTGAACAAATGAAAGAAATGCTGGTAGAGATTAAGGACAACCCAAGAGAAAGATAATTTTTTTAAAAAACTTGGTTAGTTGTACTTTTCCATATATTTTTAAAAAGAATTTTGACTGTTCACTCACTCGTCAGGCCCTGATTGCGCCCCTGCTCCCTGCTGGCCTGGGATAGTGCATGTCCTTCAGGCAGCACAGAGGGAGGGAGCCTTCCCCAGTCCTTGTTTGGTTGGTCCATCCGTCTAGGCAGAGGGCTTCGTCTTCCCCAAGCAAGCACCTTGCCGATAGTCTCAAGTGCACAAGCAAAGGCCACCTTGAGCAGATCTGTGGTTCACATAGAGGGAAAGGGTCTCTAGTGTCCCTTTCTGTCCCCATTACCACCATGCAGTTTATTTTCCAGTCTTAGTTGTTACTTAAAAGAAACCCTTCAAGTGCAGCATAAGCAAGATCATAATCATTTTATATAAACTTCCTTTCCCACAGCCTATCAATTACAAATTTTGGGTGTAATTTAAATCTACACAGTAGAAAACTATTTTGGAACTTGGAAATAATGTAGTAGGAGAGGATGGAACACGTATTGAATTGTTTGGAATAGTATGCTGAAGCAAAATATCCATTGCAGAATAAACTGTGTAAATAAATAAACGTAACAAAAGGACTCAACGAAAATCCTTCATTTCCAGGTCATGAAGCTGTAAATAGGTAATGCATGTTTACCACTGCTTTTTCTCATGACCTGTCCTATTTTTCTCATTCATTTAGAAACATTTAGTTGTTTTTGCTACAGCAGTCTGAGGCTGGAAATATTTCCACATTTTGTATCTTGCCACTATATTTTTTAGCATTTACTGTTATCCTTTCTGTGAAGTTACCCTGATAAATCAGATTTCATAGTTGCACTCATGGTTTCTGAGTTATAGAAATCCCTGGTCTTTCATCCTAAAATAAAGATTAGTAAATGCCATTTTCCTGAAGGCAGAGATTTCAGCACACACCGCCTCTTCTGAATGGAGTGGTGCCCTGTAGACGCAGCAGGTGAAACAAGGGCAGAAAAAAGTCCACAGCCAGCCACAATTCCAAATGACTGGCACTGGGTAATTTCTAGAGTGTCTTGTGTTGATCACAATGGGGAAAGAAGGGTCATTGGAAGGAAGAGAAAAGGCTTCGGTGGAGAGTTGCATCAGAAGGTGGGTTTTAGGGATACCATTCTTAATGGGAAACTCAAAAGGGGAAAGTAAATCTGAATTGTGGCTGTCTCTCTCTGCTGAAAACATTAGTTGCCATGCTACAGAGTAGAGTGTCCTGCTCAGGACTGGCCCCAGCCCGCTGCTGCACCTACCCGAGACGCGGCCCACCTCCCCACAGGCGCCAGGGCCGTGCTTTGACACAGGATTGGCATATCCACTGGCTGCCAAAGATGCTTGCCTTTGCAACCTGGTTTCATTTGGTGGTCATTTCATACAACTCCTGTAGCAATATTTTTCCACCACAGTCTATAAAACATATTTTCTTCATGAAGAGTGATAGGCACAAGATTCAACTTAGAATAACCATCTGGGATCTTACACTGAGATCTTTCTGAAGCCTCCAAGTTCAGGAATGTCATTTCATGTATCTGTGACATTGCAGGTATCTAAAGAGAAAGGATTCTGCCACAGTTCTACAGAAAGGCTGCATCAGTGGACATAGTTGTTAGGTATGGGATTCCGTGAGTGGGATGTTTTTCACCATCCTGGTACAAATGACAACTTATATATTTAAAATGTATTCATTATTTCTAACCATGCAGACATGGAGTTCATATGTGGAGGGTTTTTTTGTTCATTTTCTTGATTTTCCCCAAAATATCAACTTTAGTATTTGTCTATTTTCCTTCATTAGTATATTTATTACTACTAAATTATCTTGCCTGATTTCCTAAGTTTGGTTGGTTTTTACTTTTGTTTTGTGTTTTCTTTATACTTACCTAACTCTTCCAGTTAATTAGAGTATGTTTTGCAGACTTTAGATAGCAGCAAATGTCATCTTCAGTTTTTCATACTGAAGAAAAGAAAGATGAGTTGTAACTAGAAAGGCATTGGGATTTCATTTTATCAATGTCTAGAAGCCATTGGGATGTTTTTAATTATAAAAGTTACATGATCAGAATTTATTTTAAACTCAAATGTCATTTGAAAATGGATTAGAAGGGATGACTTTAGATGAAAAGTGAGCAGATTAAAACAGGGTACAGCAAAAGACACCAGCTTCGCTATGCTATGAACAAGATGGCGCCTGAGAGAGGGCCATGAATCAGGGAACTCATTCAGATGTTTTGGTGGAACTTGGCAATGGGTTAGCTGGAAATGAGGAATAAGGAAGAATGAAGAGTCCTGCAGTGACTTCCAGATTTCTGTCTTAGCTAACGAGATTGAAGTTAGTGACAGAATTCATGACAAAAGAATATGGGAAGAGTGTTCTAGACACCAGCCCTGTAGTCTCATAGTTTAACTGCCATGGTGGTAAGGTATGAGCTGCTCCCTATGAAATCAAAGGGTGCAGAGTGAAGCCCCCTCATCGCGGGTACCATGTGCAGCATGGCTATGCAGGAGTCCTCGCTGTCAGCTCAGCCTTCTCAGGCTCAGACATCATCGCGAGCCATCCTCCTGGGAGCGGGGCAGGCCCAGCAAAATGCCTGTCTTGTGACCAGGTTTTGATTGCTCCTGCTCGGTGAGCATTAGTATAATCAGTACTTCCAGATAGCCATCTCAGAGGGACATAGTATAGTGAAAGGTGATCTTTACCACTAATACTGCTAAATAAATTCTCACTCTAAGTAGGCAGTAGACTATACATTTTTTTAAAGTAGTTCTCAGACAAATTGTTTTCTGAAATTTGAACAGCAAATCCTAATATGCATTTTATACATAGGCCCTTGGGCAAAACTGGTAAATTGCTAGACTTTTCCAGAGCTGTAGTTTGTCCTAAATTTTTGTTCATTGTCCGTAGCATGTGCCATGAATTTGTAGCTTCAGTCACACAGGAAAATGCCAATGTCAGTGATAAGTGCAGCAAAAGTTACGCTGAGGGACATCGATTATTATGCCTCTATGTGGAAATTAGACAATAAGTGATAATAATCAGGTATAAAACAATTTCATAAAGGAAAAACTAGATTCTGTATTTTAATATTATATTATCTTCAAAACAAAGGAATAAGTTACTAATCTTTTAAAATTAATTTGCAGAAGAACTGGCATGCGTGCCATTAGTCTTTACTGATACATGATCACAGAAGTTCAGAAACTTATGGATTTGTGAGTGGTTCCTGTCTCCTTGTTCTTACCATTTCACCTGGCAATTGCTATTTCCTCCGAAAAGCTCCTCACATTTGATTGGGACCAATGCCAAGGTCAAGTTTCTTCAGCAGGCAGGGCACACCTGTCATTCAGATAAAACCTCTTCTTCAAATTCCACTTTCATCATGAAAGGACAAAAAGCAGAAGTAATCAAAAGTTCTTTATTTTATCATCATAAGTGTGCTACCTCGTGTGGAAGCTGGGAAAAATACCTGCAGAGATTGCAATCCAGTGAAAAGGAGATGGAAGCACTGATTGTATGCCTTGCTGATTTTAAAGCTCTGTAATCTTCCTGCAGTGCTTTTCATTTCAGAACCTTTAAGTAGCTTTAATTCTTAATGTTAGAAAATGAAAATTCATAATGCCTATTTTTGTTAAGAACCTTAAATCCATAAAGCTTAGCAATTTCCATTTCTATTTAAAAGCTAATGAAGTGAGAGAACAAGTGTTCTACTACTAAAGAACTTAAGGCAAGGGAAACCTAGAGATGAGCACTGGCATTCATGTTCCAATTGAAAACAGCTACTTTTCAGAATAAGTGTCAGATAAGTGATACATATACTTAATTCTCTCCAGCCTAGAAATTCTAAATTAGAAATTGTAAGTGTGCAATTCCACAATGGAATTAAGAGAGTGAGATAATAATTAAACTCAATTTTGAAAAATTATTAAGCATATAAATTAAATGTTTCTTTTGAATCTGTGTGTTTGCAGTCAAGTAAATTTTAAAAGTTCTTAAAGTCTTAAATTCTAAATAGGCTTTCAAGAGAGACTACTAATGAAGACTGCTTAAAAAATTTGTCGAATGGAATAGTATCGCAGTCTCTGTGGGAGAATGTCAGAAAATGAGCGTCAATAGCCCTCAGTCTGAACCAGTCTTACAACTATGTATCAGACACACAGGCTGATGCACTGGTTTGATTGTTTGGAGTTTGATTTTACCTCCTTTAAGGTTATTACATTGTCAGTTTGGTTTCCTGTTAAAGAGGTACTGTGTTGCTCTTCATTCACCCCTGAGAATCTAATTTCCACTTAACCATGCATCTGTAACATAAATTCTAAGAGACCCATGCATGTTTCAGAACCAGATGCTTTAATTGGTATGTCTACGGAGTTACAAAGCAATTTCTCATATTACCAGCATTGTAATCAATGTGATTCACAAGAGTAATTATCCTTGAAGGAAAGTGAAATGTGCCCTAAGGAACCTGTGGAGATCCACAGTGTTCTCCTAAGGAACAGTCCACCGTGACACGATCACACATGAGCCAGGAGCTCGTCCTGGGCAGGGTGCGGCAGTGTGGGCAGGAGAGCACTTTCTGCGCGGTGCCCTCTGAGAAGGTAAAGCTCAGTCAGACGGGGCTCTGTTACACACCAGACTGCTGGGAGGACGCGAAGTCCTTTTCTCCATGTTCTCTGAAGCTCCCCTGCACTGCCTGTACTCTTTCTCTGTAATATTCTCAGCATTTGTGTTGCTTGTACATATTTTTCAGCCAAGAGAATCCATCCCGTTAAATGACCTCAAGTCCGAAGTATCACCCCGGATTTCAGCAGAGGACCTGATTGACTTGTGCGAACTCTCGGTGACTGGCCACTTCAAAACAGCCGCCAAGAAGACCAAGTCCAGCAAGCCAAAGCTCCTGGTGGTGGACATCCGCAACGGTGAGGAGTATCCTTCACAGATTGGCCTCCCGGGGGCGCTCTTGTTGTGGTGCTTGCTTCCTGGCTGTCTGAAGGACAGGGTGTGGTGAAACAGTGAACATATCCAGGGTTCTTCTGAATTCAGTAGTTCTCAAACTAGATGCCAGCGTGTACTTGTGTACTATCTGCTGAAATAGCTTTAAACATGTACCAGTGAACACTTTCACACCCTGCCCACCACCAGTGTCCCCCAGGAAATCTCCACCTTGCTCCAGTGGGCCCCTCCCATCCCCTCCTAACCTACAGCCCCTCCCCTCTGCTTTGCAGTCAACTGCCAAGAACTTGTTATGCATTTGGTTTTGTCTGGCTCTTTGTTTGGCTTCTCTCTATTACACATTATAAGTGAAACCGTCCAGTATTTGTGTTTCTCCTTCTGAGCTATTTTGCTTAGCAGTCAGTTAGTTTTTTGGTTGAACCGTTGGTCATAATCTCTCATAAAACCATCAAAAAAGTATAGCAGTATAAGGCCCTGTTTTAATTTTAAAATCTGTTGCTAAAGTAACTAAAATGGTGCATGAACATACCACTCTTGTAATAATTCCTTCCAAGTAGTTTAACTAAATATTTAAAATTTAAATATATATAATTATAATTTGAAAGTGACACTAAACCCAAAGGTTTCTAGACCTCATTGTTTTTCATTGATAGTCTCCTTTACTTTCTGCAGGATATATATAAGTAAAACTGCAGAAAAACAGAGTTGACATAAAGAATATATAATATTTACTACATTAAGATAAATGAACAGTAAAGATAGTATTTATTAAGTGCCAAATGGTATAACATTTTGCATTTAATACTCATTAAGGAGGGCAAACAGAAAACACATCGTCAAGGAAGTAATCTGTGGGCGAAGGAAGCAAGACAGGTCAGACTCATACACTTTTAATCTCCGTAGTCCTGGCACTGGCTTTGGCACTTAAAAGTGCCCAGAAAACACTTAACTGTGAGAAAGGGCAGAAAAGCCCCACACCTCATACAGCCCCAAATTCTGACACAGTCCGCAATAGACAAGTGATCCGTACTGTCACTCAGTCAGTGATCCTGTGACTTCTGAGGTCCCAGAGGACTCAGTGAGACATCATACCCTAAAGCGAGGGCAAGCTGGCTGTATCCTTTGTGTCTCTTAGTTCTGATCTTCAAACGACAGAATCTGTGGCTTCTCAGCTTGTATCAGATACCCACATTCCGCTCCCAGCCACGATCCTGTCTGTCCAGGCTGTGGCTCATCATCTGAACAGACATAGCAACTGAAGGTCCCCCTTCCGACACTGCCCCAGGTGAGGTCCTTTGGGGCAGTAGTGTGGGGTGGGCCTGCAAGGCACGTATCTGACAGGGCACTCTTGCTGCTTTGAAACTGTAAAAGCACTAGAAAGAGAAGATGTTCCCAGCTGATAAGGGCTGTTTGATAACTACAGAAACACTCTGGCAGCTGGTTCATTTGCTGCAGAAGATGCAGGTGCATTTTCTGAGAACATTTAATTTGTTGGGTGCTTAGCTTGTGGTATCAAAAAGATTCATCATAAGGTATGTGCTTACTGAAAATAAAAGTGCTCTGAGGGTAAGTAAGAATCCTGAATCATTGTAAATGTTTGGGAAGGATATACTCTGCCTACGATCATAAATTTTCTGTCCATTCTGGAAGACTTACTAGACAATGTTCACTGTTAGCGTTTATTCTGTCTTCACTTTTCAGAAGTTTTCATTATTATTTGGCATTATCATTACTGCCAAATGCTTTTATTTAAAGAAAAAGAAATGGGGCCTCCCTGGTGGCGCAGTGGGTTAAGCAACGCACTATGAAGCAAACCGCAGTCACTGCAGCACGAGTTCGATCCCTGCTGCCGGCCAGAGAGGGGACCCACATGGCGCAGCAGACCTCTCCTGCTGGGCCCGCTGCTCCCCTCAGCAGTGTACTTCCGTTGATCTGCCTGTTCTGCTCCCCGCTCTCTGTGGTGACTCCTCTCACCCCCCCATACCTCTGGCCTGTACCCCAGTGCTTGTATGCATAAATAAATAAATCTTTAAAAAAAAAATAAAGAAAAAGAAATGATGAAGTAATACCTGACTAGAAAAATTCTAATGGAAGACGTGTTGTCTGCCATCATCCTTGAAGCAAAAAACTTCAGCTTTCTCTGCTCCCCTTTAGTGAGAGAGACAGACAGACAGAAATAGTATTTTGCAAGATGAGCCTATAATCTGGGACAATTGAGAAATTTTCATGTCAGTAAACAATTACAATTTTTCCTCTTCAAAATTATGATTAATGAGTACCAGGGGAAACATTAGTTGGCTGTGGCATAACTTTTGAAAACTAAACCATTTCCATTACTGAAAGAACTTACCTAAAGCGGCAGCTTCTAGAGGGACCCACTACAATCAGCCTAACGTTTCTGCTGAAACATTTGCCTTCCCCACCCCATCCCCTTGCCTCACTTAACTTTTATTAAGTCTTCAAATTTTAACCTGGCCACCACTTTCTCAGTGAAAAACTCCCTCAGGTTACTATACACATCTCTCACAGAGCAGTTTTCATTGTTATTTTATGTCTAATTTTTTTTTTTAGATTTATTTATTTATGCATTCAAGAGCTGGGGTACAGGTCAGAGGTGCAGGAGGTGAGAGGATTCACCAGAGACAAAGTGGGGAGCAGAACAGGCAGATCAACTGAAACACACTGCTGAGGGGAGCAGCGGGTGAAGCAGGAGAGGTCTGCTGCACCATTGGATCCCCTCCCTGGCCAGGGATTGAACTCGTGCTGCTGTGCCACGGATGCTTCACAGTGCAGCGTTCAACCCGCTGCGCCACCAGGGAGGCCCTTATGTCTAATTTAAGAGTAATTTGGTTAAGAATATTATTTGAATGGCTCCCTCTGTAGATTTTAGATGAAGAATCTTTTTTTTTTTAATTTCTGAAATTATGCTCTCATACCTTTCATTGTACATTTTAATTACTCTTTGATGCATGTATTTTTCCTTTAAGATTACATGATGTTTTTAAATTTTTAAGCTAATCCATACATCTAACTTAAAAGTAGCCAGTGGCAAGCTTCTGAAGTACCAGTGTAAGACATCACCCCCTTCAGAAAGGGTAAGATCAAAAGACTAGAAATGCCAGCTCTGTTTACTTGAGACATAAGCCAGTGGCACCAGAGTCTCCAAGTGTGCTGGGCCTCTCTCAGCCCTACAGGGTGGGTCCCATTAACAGTTGCTAGCCCAGAGCAGACCGGCCTTGGCAAGAGTCAGGTCTGCAAGTTGTGCTGGGCTGTGTCCCTCTGAGCATTCAGATACCCTGGTGACAGCGCTGACCTGCTAGCCGTCCGTGTCGGGCATCCCACGTGGGTCACTGAGGAAGGTCTTCCTTACATCTTAGGCCGGTTTTCACTGCTCCTGTTCCACTCTTGCATTGAAGCTTTCCGTTTCTTGGGGTGCTTTATTTACCTCATTTAGATAAAGTACCATGTGAACACAGGAGCCGTTCTGTCCATTTACTGGAAACCAGTCTCCTCTGTCAGTCTCTCACACACACTTAAGGATGTTTTCCTTAAACTTTCCTTCTCAGTTTTGTCCGGGGCCATATTTCAGGCAGCGTCAATATTCCTTTCAGCGCGGCGTTCACAGCAGAAGGGGAGCTGACACAGGGCCCCTACGCATCTCTGCTCCAGAGCTTCAGGGGCAAGGTCATCGTCATCGTGGGCCTCGTGGCAAAGCACATGGCAGAGGTGAGTGCGGAGCGCCGGTTACCTGCCTGATACACTCACGTCTCTGTTTCTGCAGGGGGTGGTCACAAGTCAAGTGGGCTTTGAATACCTTTCCTGATAAAGGTTTTAAGTTTTCTTCCGAGTGTTCATCACTGGGGTAATAGGAAACCCAGGCGATAGCCTATGTTATTTGTCGCTTTTGGTGTTTTTTAATTGATTTCTGAGGTTTCAAGTGGTAGCTTCTATTTGACCTTGATTGGAGGCTGTAAATACTGGTCATGATGGCATTTTTCAGGTTTGGGGGGCTTGTTTACTATGCACCAGAGCTTTGTGATGGTCTAAAATTCAGGAAGGACATCAACTTTCAGCTGTAAGGGATACATGAAACAAGAAGATGGCCTCCTTCCCCCGCCCCCCACCCCCCAGTTCTGCTCTAAGCAACATAAACAAAGAATAGCATGCAGAGATCAAAAATGTCGCCTTCATTTTTTGCAGAATCTAGGTTGGCATCTATAGTTTACCGTAACACATGGGTTGTTCACAAATGCCCCCTTTTTCTAACAAGAGGGAAGAAGTTGTTCCTCCATACGAAGAAAGCAGTGCTGAGTTCAGGAGGTAAAAGCCCCTCACTGTCTTCCTCCTCGCAGTGGGAGACCAGCTTCCTGTTGGTCACCTTGAGTATCACGTTAGCTGGGCTTTTTCATGTACAGCTTTTGTCATATTGGGGAAATTCTCCTTTTTTCCTGGTTTCTTGAGTGTTTTTTCATGAGTGGGTATCAAATTTTGTCAAATACTTTATGTGCATCAATTGAGATGGTTATATTTATTTCCCTGCCTTCCGTGAGTGTGCTGTATATTATACTGATTGATTTTCATGTGGTGGCCTACTCTTGCATGCCTGGTGCAAATTATACTTAGCCATGATATATAATCTTTTTGATATGATACTGGATTTAGCTCGCTAGCATTTTGTGGAAGATTTTTGTATCGGTATACATCTGGGATGTGTTTGTAGGTTTCCTTTTTATAGTGTCTATGGCTGGCTTTGATGTGAGTGTAGGGTGTGACCTAAGTGTGCTTTCCTCTTCAATTGCTGCACTATTTTAAGGAAGATCAGGATTAACCCTAGCTAGAACAATTAGGCAAGAAAAGTAAACTTACAGTTTATAAGTGTGAACTAGTTTCCTAAGAATGCCTTTGAAAGTGCCACCACCTAGGTGACTTGAAACAACAGAAGTTTAGTTTCTTGCAGTCTAAAGGCTGGACATCTCTCATCAAGGTGTTATTGTCCACCCCCCTGAGACCCTGGGGGTAATCCTCCCTGCCCTTTTTCCAACTCCTGGGGGTAGGCAGCAGCCCTTCCTGTTCCTTTACTTGTGGCTGCTTCAACTTCCACCTGTGTCGTCACTGTACATCCTCCCAGGGATGTGCATCTCTGTCTCTTTCTTTCTTGTAAGGACACCACTCCTACTAGGCTAAGGGCCCATTCTATTGCACTGTGAGCTCACTACAGGAACTCACCTACCTTCTTTCCAAATCAGGTCCTTTTCTAAGGTTCTGGGAAGGAAATGCTTTCCAATCCTGTATAGAAAGGAAGAAACTATTTCAATCTGCAGTTGGCATTAGCTTATATCTAACTCATCCAAAGAATTCACATACACACACACATAAAAAAAAACCTTTAGAGTGAATAAACAAATTGAGCAAAATAATTGTGGGATATGTGTGTAGGGAAATCTACACACAAAATCAATTGTATACACTGGCGATGAAAAATCCAAACAGGAAATTAAAGCAGTTCCATTTACACTAACATCAAAGAGAATAAAATAATGAGGAAACAGTTTAACCAAGGAGTGTGACTTGTACGTGAAAAAGTATAAAACATGTTAATACAAAGACATGCAAAGACATTCTGCGTTCATGGATCAGAAGATTTAGTACTACGAAGACAGCACTGCCTAAAGCGCTGTGCAGACTCAGTGCGGTCCCTATCGAAATAGCAGTGCCGTTTTTTCACAGATGGGAAAACTCACTCTAAACTTCCTATCAAATTTTAAGGGGACCAGAATGGCTAAAACAATCTTGAAAAAGGACAGAATTAGAGAACTCGCCTTTTCCGATTCTATAACTTACTGCTAAGCTACAGCAATCAAAACAGCATGATGTGGGCATGAGGATAGATACACAAACCTTTGGGATTAAATTAAGAGCCTTAAAATAAACTCTCACATTGATGATCACTTGAATTTTGACACCAAGACCATACAATGAGAAAGAAGTAGTCTCTTCAGTACATGGTTCTGTAACAATATTGACATGCACATGAGTGAAATTGTGTCTTGCTGTACATTATCTGCAAAAATTAAAGTGGCCAACAAGCTGCAGTTAAGAGCCAAAACTGTAACATTTACATAGAAGAAAACAGGGTCAAATCTTCATCACGTTGGAGCTGGCAAAGATTTTATAAATATGACACCAAAATCAAAGACAGCAAAGGAAAGCTAAAATAAGTTGGACTTCACTAAGATTAAAAATTTGTGCTTCAAAAAAGTGAAAAGAGGGCCCTCCTTGGTGGCGCAGTGGGTTAAGCAACGCACTATGAAGCAAACCGCAGCCACTGCAGCACGAATTTGATCCCTGCCGCCGGCTGGGGAGGTGACCCACATGGTGCAGCAGACCTCTCCTGCCTCGCCCACTGCTCCCCTCAGCATTGTATTTCGGTTGATCTGCCTGTACTGTTCCCCACTCTGTCTGGTGGATTCTCTCACCCCCCGCACCTCTGGCCTGTACCCCAGCTCTTGTATGTATAAATAAATAAATCTTTAAAAAAAAGTGAAAAGAGACAAAATATTTATAAATTATAAATTATTAGAGAACTCACCTTTTCTGATTTCAGAACTTATTAGTAAATTACAATCTGATGACTTATCAGTGTACAAATCACTACACAAATCAGTTCTACTTCTACTCAATAACAACTTCAACAACAGAAAGAGAATCAAACTTAAAAATGGGGGCCTCCCTGGTAGCCCAATAGGTAAAGCAATGCACTATGAAGCAGGCTGCAGCCACTGCAGCACGAGTTCAAGCCCTGCAGCCAGCTGGGGAGGTGACCCACATGGTGCAGCAGACCTCTCTTGCCTTGCCTGCTGCTCCCCTCAGGGTTGTGTTTCGGTTAATCTGCCTGTTCTATTCCCCACTCTGTCTCTGGTGGATCCTCTCACCCTCCACGCCTATGGCCTGTAACCCCAGCTCTTGTATGCATAAATAAATAAATCTTTTTTAAAAATTTAAAAATGGACAAAGGACTTGAACAGATATTTCTGTATGCCAATAGATAGTATCATTCTACCTACAAATATTGACAAGGATGTGGAGAAATTGGGACCCTGGTGCATTGCTAGGGGGAATATAAAATTATGTGGCTTCTGTAGCAGACATTTTAAATTCCTTCAAAGAAAAAAAAAAAAACAAAATTACCATATGACCAGCAATTCTTCTCCTTTAGCAATCCTTCTCCTTTATTTCAAAAGAAATGAAAACAAGATCTCAGATAACTGGTATACCAGTGTTGAAAGCAGCATTGGTCACAGCTAAAAGGTAAAAACAACACAAGTGTTCACTGATAGATGCTTGGGTGAAAAAATGTGGTCTATACATACAGGAATATCATACAGCCACAAAAAGGAATAAAGTTCTAAGACATGCTGTGATGTGCATGAACCCTGAAATAAACCAAACACAAGAGGACAGACATTCTGTGATTCTGCATATATAAAATATCTAGAGTAGGCAAATTCACAAAGACAGAAAGTATTCAGTGCTACCAGGGTCTGGCGGTAGGAAGCGTGAGAGTGTTTTTTTCTGTTTGGGATAATTAAAAAAAAAAGGAATTATCTGTTGTGATGGTTGCATAGCGTTGTGAATAAGCTGAATGCCACTGAATTGTACATTTTCAAATTGTTTAAATGACATATTTTATGTCCTGTATGTTTTATCTCAATGAAAAAACAAGTTATAAGGTTTGATGTGTTCAGATTCCCACTTTCCCCGGCATACAAGCACCCTGCAACTCTTGGTGAAGCGCTAGTAGAGAATCTTTTGTAGATGCTGTTCTGATCAACTCTCACCCTTTTCCTTTGTGAATAGAAAAAAAAAAAAAAACAAACCCATAACTAAGTAATAGTTCTTCTAAGTTGGAGCCAGGGCACTGCAGCTGGCAGCTGGCAGAGTCCTGTTTTGAACAGACGAAGACAAGCACGGCTAAAAGCTGTGAAAAGAAAGCCATAGGTGCCAATTCTAGTCAGGGCTGCTAGACATTATCATAGCAAATGTTATAATTTTATGTCAAACCCATATTTGAGGGTGTTTTGTTTGCAAAACAGTAGACAATGATTATAATTTTCTAGCTTTACATCTACTGATGAGATCTGGTAAAAGATCCAGATGGAAAATCCAACAAATGAAGGTAATAAATAAAAGAGGAATACTCAATTTAAGAAAAAGTCTCTCAATATTGAATTTAGCAAGTAGTAAAATATCATTGAACAACTCCAAGAATATAAATGAACCACTTGTCTGGTTTGTGGCAGTACTGAAACCACCTATTTGACGCACAAATTAGCCAGAGTGTCATTAGTATAACGCAAGGTGAGGGAATTTCTCTACAACCTGGTTTATCAAATATATTATTTAAAATCACATAGAAGACAGACAAGTCTGAGAAATACTGCTTGTTAATGTATCTCAATAACTGTAATCAAAAGGTATATGGTATTTTAATTATGTATTCTTTCCTGCTATTACAATTAATTAGGAGTTTATTGCTATGAGATGGTTTCTTTACAATTACTAACGCATAAGCCTCTCATTTTGGGGCCTCGTCTGCCCAATAAACACATCAGAAAATCTTTAGAAGCTTCCATTTCTTATCTAAAGATAATATTGCTTTGTCGGAATGGCTGGGGTGAGGAGGAGCTGGTGAGGAGGCTACAAAGATGTTGGTTTAACCAAGGTCCTATATAGAGGCTTCTGTGTGCGCCTACTAAATCTCACGTGTCAGTTAATCTTTAGGTCTTCTTGCCCTCCAGGTTAAATAAAGCAGTGAGCTATTATGTACACATCCAGACTTTCTGTGAGCGGTTATGTCAGCCTGAGAGAAGTCAGGTCGTCTCGCGTGGGTGAAGTGGACACTCTAGGACACTCCCCCTCCACTTCAAGGTGCCTGTGTTTAAATGACAAGCTGAGCAAGCACATCTGCTTGCAGGGCTTATGGCAATAGGAAGACCTTTGTGTCAAAATAAGAGCAAGGTCAGTTGAAGCTTTCATTGTATCACACTTTACATGGAAGAATAGCCAGGTCTCACTCCTGTCTCATCACAGAGATAATCATCTTTTTAAAACTCGTGAGAAACTGTATCTTTGACTGTTACACTGCAATTAGATTTCCTGGGTCTGTGAGGAAAACGTGCACGCAGATATATACAAATAGTAACATAAAAGACACCACTTAACAAAACTGAAAGGTGCTGAATTAATCTGAGATCCAAATGTGTTGTGTAAGAATTAAGGCAGTAACTATTCAGAACAATAGGGGGCAGTAGAGATAGCCTACCATCCATTAAACGAACATTCTGAAAGAGACATGGCTATTATATTGAACAGATTGCCCAATATAAAGGAAATTTTGACTTTTGATACTGATCAGATTTGCCACAGGAGAAAGGTATGGTTTGTTCTGAGGCTGGAACGACCATTATGCACAGCGCTCTACCCCAACCTAAGGTCAAAGTCTCATGGTACGGAAGTTTGACAAAACATCATGGAGCCACCTGTTTCCTCTGCCTAGCAAGAATGACGACTTAATCCAATAGCATGCTTTCATGTATTACTGGATTTTATTTTTCCTCATGAGAAATGAATATGTTGGGATTCAACTCCAGAGCTCATGACCGGCCTCAGACTCAAAGAATGCCAGCATGGACCACAACAAAATGAAACTCAAGCTGGTGTTTCTCTTTTAGTGAGTCCTTAAGGAAAACTGTAAAGATTATATTGCTGTTAATCACAGAACCTTGTATGGCTTTAAAAATAATTCTCTTTCTAGGTTATATTCTGTGGTTATGTGGCCACTCAGGTTTCATTCCTAACTAGAGTATCACATTCAACACATTACCGAGAAAAGAAGTTGAAGGATTCTTTGCATTTTAGCTTTTTCTTATCAGTAGTAGGAAATATTTGGAACCTAGTAGGAAAATAGTAAGAATCACCCATCTTACCCTTCTATTTGTGCTTTTCTCTTGTCATCAAAAGAAATAGTCATCTCAGTTAACTCAGTAGGAAAAAAAAATAAGCAACACAGATCCAAAAGAGCACCTGTACCCCCATGTTTATTGCAGCACTATTTATAATTGGTAAGACCTGGAAACAACCCAAATGCCCAAAAGTAGATGACTGGGTCAAAAAGATGTGGTACATATACACAATGGAATACTATTCAGCAATCAAAAATGATAAACTACGGACATTTATAGAAACATGGATGGAGCTAGAAGGACTTATACTCAGTGAAACAAGTCAGAAGGCAAGAGAAAAATATCGGATGGCTTCACTTTTAGGAGGAATGTGAAAGAAAAACAACCACAATAAAAAATAAAAAAGAAGAAAACAACAAAAACAAGAGAAAGCTGAAGGAAATGGGCAATTACAAACAAACAAAAAACTCAACAAGATCAAAAGGTCAAAGATAAACCAAAGGGATCATGGAGAGGGGCCGTGGGAGGGGAGGACACAGACTGGGATGAGGGCAGAAAGAGCACAAGGGCCTGAGGCGATGGTGCACGGGTGAAATGGTGGTGGGAACTCCCTGGGGACTACAAATGATGTCAAATAAATAAATCTAATTAAATAAATCTAATTTAAATAAATAAATAAATCTAATTAAAAAATTAGGAACACAAATTTAAAATGGGCAGAGAATACGAATAGACATAATTTTTTTACAAAGACATCAGATGGCCAACAGGTACATGAAAAGATGCTCAACATCATGAATCATCATGGAAATGCAAGTCAAACCCACAGTGAAATACCACCTTATACCTGTCAGAATGACTTTTATCTAAAAGAAAAAATAATAAGTGTAGATGAGGATGTGGAGAAAGAGAACCCTTGTGCACTATTGGTAGGAAAGTAAATTGGGGCAATCGCTATGGGGAAAAGTTTGGCGGTTCTCAAAAATTTTAAACTAGAAGTACAGTGTGATCTAGCATTTTGTGTTTGGGTATGTACCCAAAGAAAAAGTAAGCATTGATTCAAAAAGATACTTGCCTCCCACATGTTCACTTCAGCAGATGTGGAAGCAGCCTGTGTGTTCATTGATGACTGACTGGATACAGAAAACGGGATGTGTATGTGCAAATGGAATATTATTCAACCGTAAAAAAGAATCATTGACAATTTAGACATGAATGAACCTTGAAGGCATTATTCAAGTGGAATAAATCAGAGAAAGATAAATACTGTATAATCTCACTTATATGTAGAATCTTAAAAATAACTGCAACACTGAAACATGAACTCATAGGTACAGAGAATAGATTGGTTGCTGCAAGAGGTGGAGAGTGGAGGAGTAGGGAAGGTGGTTGAGAGTTACATAGTTCCAGGATGTGATGCATAGTATGGTGACTATCGTACTATATTGACAATTTGAAACTTACTAAGAGTAGATCTTAAAAGTTAGCACAAGAAAAAATTGTAACTGTGCTATAATAGCTGTTTACTAGACATATTAAATCCAAAATATGTGCACATATCAAATCATTGTGTTGTGCACCTGAAATTAAAATAATGTTACATATTGGTTCTGCCCCAATTTTTCAAATATTGTACAAATTAAGGTAAAAAGTCATAGGCAACACTTTCAAAGTAATTAGAACCTAATGTTGGAAAGAGCTATACACTCAGAATATATAAAGCAAAACAAAAACAACACATGCCAAACATGGTGCGAACAAAACACCAGAGCCGTGGAAGCCACAGGCAGAGAAACGCCATCGGGGTTACCTGCAGACTGTGTTATAGATAAAACATGGGCACAAAAGTTACAACTCAAGATTGGTCAGTAAGCCATGAAAAACAAGTGCATAAAGTTAATCTTTTTTCAGTCTCTTTGTACCTCAAATTTTCACACCTATGGATTAATATCCAGGACTCCAGTTTTGTCTCAGATGTTAACATATATATCAGAACTACATCTGTCGAGAACTCAGATATTGAAATATCCAAGTACATAGTATAAGAATTATGTTTACTATGTTTAAGGTAATAAAGGGCAACTATTTTATGTTGGCAGGAAACTGAAAACTATAGGAAGTGTTGTTACAGAATTTAAAAAGAACTTTAAGAAATTTTAGCATTAGAAGAGAAAGTGACTAAAGTTTAAAATTTAATGACTGAGTTGTGAGCAGATTAAAAGCGATGAAAAAAGGTCAGAATATCCAGGTTGCAAAGGAATAAATACATGGAAAATCCCAAAGAAGAGTAAAGAGAGAAGCAGAAAGATAATCTGATCACCCCAAACATTGTTAAAGGCATGAAGAAACTGGAGCGCTCATTCACTCGTGCTGGAGGTTGAAGTTGGCACAACCACTTTGAAGACATTTTGGTAAACTGAGAATGAAATTTGGCAAAAAGAGAATGAAGATGTTTATAGGCAAGTTAATTTGGCCTATTTTTGAATGCTAGGTATTTGCCTAGTGTGAAAATATCTATAGCTACATCCTGGTGATTTCTTTCTTTACTTATGAGCACTGGAGATTCTTGGGTACCACAATGCATAAACGATAATATTTAGAGCAGCATTGTTTGTCATAGTCCAAATCTGGAAATAATCTAAAAATTCAAAAGTCCAGCAGCATAGAAAAGGTAAATATGTTGTGGTTGATGCAATGTAATACAAAAAAAAAGTGGAAGATAAACATTCATCTGAGAACAAGGTAGTTGTGGTAAACTGTGTGTGTTTACTCTTTAAGTAAAAACATTTGAAAAGTGCTAAATAAATCTTTTTTTAAAGACTTATTTATGCATGCAAGAGCTGGGGTACAGACCAGAAGCTCAGGTGGTAGAGGATTCACCAGAGTCAGAGCAGGGAGCAGAGCAGGCAGAACAACTGAAATATACTGCTGAGGGGAGCAGCAGGCGAGGCAGGAGAGGTCTGCTGCGCCATGTGGGTCCCCTCCCTGGTCAGGGATCGAACTTGTGCTGCTGTGCCTCGGATGCTTCACAGCATGGTGCTCAACCTGCTGCGCCACCAGGGAGGCCCTAAATACATATATTTTGAATAATATTTGATTGAGAGATGTAGATGAGAGAGGAAACATCTCCCAATTCTGTGACTATAGTGGAGTGACTGATGCTCTCTGCTCATGGTATGTAAGGAATCAACTCAAAATATGACCTCTATTTTCAATGGAAGATTATCCGACTTTTAATGTGCAAAGCATGCCATTGCAGCTATTTTTAAAGTAGGAAAATTGTCCAGTTGTGTTCATTTACATTCCCTTGGAGGCCAAAGTTACTTGACCTTTGGATGTTAGACTGGAAATTAATTTGTCCTGTGGTAATAGGAGGCTTCTCCCACTCCTCCCACCCCATCACTCTGGATCTCTTAGCTGAGCTAAATAAAGCAAATTTTTTGGCACTGCGATGTCCCTTTGCCAGGCCCTTCTCTCTGGAGCTCTTCTTTCCTCTCTTGCTCAGCATTTCTAACCTCTGGTCTCAGGCATCTGAGATTATCCTCCTCCAGTGGAGACCATCTGACCCCAGAAGACTTCAGACCCATCTAGCACGTATACTCTGTGTGGGGAAGCTCCCTGAGTCCAGATAGTGTCCGCCTCCTTCTTGAGATCACTGTGACACCCCTAAGCCACTGTGCACAAGGTCTTTTCTCAGCCCGCTGCTTTATAGTTGTTCCTTGCATTTTGATAAGGAATGGGAAGTGAGTCTCCTTTATGAGTTCCAAGTATGCAAGGAATTCCTTCTTGGTCTTGTTATACTTACAAGCTCTGCTGTGGTTAAACTCAGATTTATTCCTGACTTTTTCCCCCATCTTCTTGTCAGCAAATGTTTTGGTCTGTGGGTTTATGTCAGATTATAAGAAATCATTCTAGACAAGAATACTGCTGGGGCATACAGGGCATCCTCTGCGGCTATAAGTAACTGTGAACGCTCTTGTGTGACTTCGTGTATTACGTGACGGGAGACACCTTCCTGTCAGAGGCCCGCGAACTGTGGTCTGACCTACGGCGTCCCTGTCCTCAGTGCTTTTGCCAACCTGTGTGAAGTACAAAGCAACGAGGGCGGCAGCACAGGGCCCCAAGGACACCCTGTGCAGGCGCTGGGGTGCGGCTTCACATGTTTGCCAGATGGCTTATGTGACTTAGTACAACCACTCTTTAAAAAGAGGGAGCTCGGTTCCCACTTCCAGCAAAAACTGCAAAATCATCTAAGTCTTGTGATCTCTGGCACTCTGTTCATGACCTTTTACAGGAGGAAAGTTGTCTTGTCTCCATGAGTGTTGTTCTCCAAACCCACCCTGGCCTCCACAGCCCACCATTTAATTAATTGCTCTTTACCACAGGAATGTTTGTGGCCAAAGAAGAAACTAACCACCACAGTTGCCCTCCTTCACGACCCATGGGGGCTGGGACTTGGCAGCGATCCGTCACAGCCTAGCTGTGTTTTAAATCCGAGTCTTCATTGTATACATTCTCCGCAGAGCTTAGTGCACTCTGGAATGTGATTGGCGGCTTGGCCACAGGATGGTACACTGTTTTCCGTTGTCCAGTGTAAACAGAGGTTGATAAATGATCAATGCTGACATTCTGGTGCCAAATATCACAGCTAAAAGGAGAATGGTCTGCACAGACTCATTCAGACTCCTGATGCATGAGGGGTGAGAGGATGGAATTTTATCAGAGGAGGCTTCTCTCTAATAGGAGTCATCCGTAAGTTTGTGGTTAGAGTAAAAACTTGTCACGCAGACTTTCATGGTCTATGTAAAAAATCTTCTCTCCTGTTTTCTTAATTTCAACTTTTAAAAAACTGTCCACGTAGCCATTTCCAGAAAGGACTTATATCGGCTTTCGTTAAACACTAGTCTGTAAATCTATAGGAAGATCCCAGCTGCCTTATGCATAAACACTAGGTTGTTATTAATATCATATTTTAATTAAATGTATTAGCATAAAGGAAAACATTTTAACCTAGTGTCCAGCCTGCATTTTAGGAGGCCTTTGAAATTATCTGTTCAGTGTTGGATGTGCACCAGACTTTTCGCAAGTGTTAAGTGCATGGCTCTCATCTGACTGCCAGAAGCTTGTGTCAGCCGGTACAGAGTGAGCGCCGTATGAGCTGCTGCTCCGTAATCGGCAGCCGCCATGGGTGCTGGAAAGCCCACCTTACGTCCCATCTGGGGACAAGTCTGCTTTTAAGTTGCAATCCGTACAGCTGTTATAAATGGCTCTTCTACAAAGGATCGGTTGGAGAAAGGAGGAGGATGAGAGAGAGGAAAACGGGAAAGTAGCTTATCATTTCCGCTATGAATCAAGCACTTGTACATATGCTCTGTGAGCTCGTCCTCCCAACAACCCTCAGGGTGCATTCGAGTATGTTACTGGCATGAAGAAATTAAGTTAGCCAAGACTCCACAGCTGACCAGGGCAGGGCATGGACTCACGCCCTGGGCCAGTGACAGAAGGCCCTCCTCCTTCCTGCACCACCCAGGCTGTGCTAAAGACAGTGCTCTAGCCTTCTGGGCCAGTGGCAATGAAGCATGTAGAACGTTCCCACTTGTCTTGTCACCTGTTGACTAGCTCCGCCTTTCTCTCATCCCCACTGTTCTCACCCTCATCTCCAGCATCCCATGCCTGCCCACTGCCCTGCTATTCCGCGCTGCACCAAGAGTGAGGCATTCTGAACGCAAACGTGGTCATTGCCAAGGTGCCTCTGTGACTCCCATTGTCTTTAAGATACAATTCAGATGCTGACCACTGCTTGTAGGGCCTCATGTTCTGGAGTTTGTTTTGTTCTGCAAACTCACCTCTCACTGTGTTCCGTCACACTCTTAAGTCAAAGCCACAGTCAGTCACTCGTAGGTCCTTTTGTGTAGTCTCGCATGTGCCTGTCTCTCTCTCGAGCAGTCTTCCCACTTCTCTTCCCCTAGAAACCCCCCGCTGTCTCAAGAGGCTGTCTGTGTAGCATTTCTTCATGGAACTGTAACTCCTGTAGTCAGATACTCAGTACTTCCCAAGTAGTCTCAGAAAATATTTTACTTTCTGTGGGAACACTACCATCTGGAGAGTTTCTGTGTGCACTGCACGGCGCCCGAGCTTTCTTTAAGGTCTCTCAGGGCCGTGCAAGGGCACAACATCAGACAGGCGGGTGCGGGCCCCAGTTCACTCACCTGCTTCCAAGTTCGCTCCTGCAGGCACAATCGCACAGAAATGAGGATGACCGCAGTGGCCTCGTGCCCCCTTCACTCACCTGCTTCTCCAGCTAAACCCCAGGCTCACTGAGGACAACAGCTATGCCACGTTCACTGTTGAACCAGCACCTAGCAGGTGCCTTTCACGTGGAAAACATCAATACTGATGTTCCAGCTGAAATAAGTTAATGTAAATTAAGTAAGTTAATGAACAAACACCCGAAAAACAATAGTTTTTAATAGATCATGCATTTGCAGTGATTGGTTAAAAAAATAGGAAGGCAAAAGAAAAATGACAGTCTTAATGACTAATTTAAGTCCGGATGACAAACGTGGAGTGCCTGCATAATAGAAACTAGTACAAGGAAATGGAAGTAAGACATTCCTTTTCTCTCAAAAAACTTGCGATCTAGTGAAGAAGAGAAGATAGATATGTATGTGACCGGTTAAAACTCAAAGCAGAATTCCTCGTTTGCTGAGACTTAAGAATGAAGTTCCAGGAAGTCGGTGCAAGAGAAGAAATGTCCTCTGAGTAAGTGAGGGCTTCTGAGAGCATCATGGAGGAGGTGGTGCTAGACCTCAGCCCGGAATGATGGGTGGAGTTTCAATAAGGACAGTGTCTGGAGGAGGAGCACAGTCAGGAGGGCGCATTTTAGGCGAAGGAGATGGTACGGGGCCGGAAGCCTCCTCTGAGAACATTTCGGCTGCCAGAGAGGCTGACTCGGGTTATAGATGACCTTGAGTGCCGTGCTCGGCAGTTTACATTTTAGCAGTGGGAGCTATTAAAGGTTTTTCAGGAAAAAAGCAACACTGTCTGCTGTATTTCTAGAAATTCCTTTGAATATATCTTCTACTGTGTCTTTCCTTAACCCGTGATCCCAGTGAAAAAGAAACTCTAAAATGCCAAGAAACAGAACCAGTCAAGAATTTCCCTCTCCCTTTCAATGCCAGGTTCTCCCATCAGTATCCCTTTCCATCACTTCCCGCCTCCAGCCGGCAGTGTCCTGCTGTCAGCCCCAGGCCTGTGGCTGCCAGGCGGAGGTGGGGGAAAGGCCTGCCTCTCCCGTCTGACTCAGTGTC
The DNA here is from genome assembly GCA_019455555.1 of Galemys pyrenaicus. NCBI lineage: Eukaryota > Metazoa > Chordata > Mammalia > Eulipotyphla > Talpidae > Galemys > Galemys pyrenaicus. The sequence continues at coordinate 1,871,243 of JAGFMF010011608.1, read as the reverse complement.
TGGTAACACCCTCACGCTGGCTTCTCTGACCTTCAGACCCCAGACAACACGCTTCCATTAATCTTTAAGTTATACGCGCATGCATTCTTTATAGAAAGAACAAGGAAGCAAACGGCAAGAAATGTCTTGTCTTGTTCAAAGCAAAGAAACTTTAGACTCATTATCAAAATGATCCTTTCGATAGGAGCATTTAGGTAGATTCCACCTATTTCCTTACCGTAGGCAGACAAGCTCCTCCTTGTACAGGATGATCCACAGATCTGCTTAAGGATGCCAGCAGAGCAGGAACAAGTCTCTGCACAGCAGGGACTGAAGCCTCAGGATTTGCTGGGGACCTTCCATAATGTTGCCATGTGGGCAGCAAGGAGCCGGGAAAATGGAACAGGATGAACTGAGAGCCCAAGAACCACTTAGGAACTAATCCAAGAGTAACTAGGGTCTAAATAGAGTAGTTGCAGAGCGATGGAAAACAAGGACCAGATCCAAGACAAATCACAGAGAACTGACAGAGTGGATACAGAGCCAAAGGAGGCTTTACAAAGTAGTCATGGGTGCTGCAGTTTCAGGTTGGGTTTGGGGGCAGGTTACTCATACTTTTAATGGGAGAGGGAAGGGAAGAATAAAGTGGTATGGAGGGAATGTGATGAATTTGGGACAAACATCAATCTTAATTATCAGTCAAGCATTTAGAAGTTCAGACAGGAATTCAAGAGTTAAAACTAGATGTGTTTATATAGAATCCTTCCATAAACTCTTAGTATTCTACAGTACAGAAAATTTATTTTGGGTTTTCTTTCCTCTAATTAAATTTAAAAGCTCTTAAATGTGTTATTCCAGAAGAGAAGGCAAATTCCAGCTAAACGTCTCAACAATAGATTATCAAATGACCAGTAAAAGATATAACTTGTCTGTTTCAAGAAATTATAAAAATCCATCATCTCCATTATAAATTAGCTAAAAAGTGAGAAATTTTTGCTTTAGTGCAAAATAGAGATCAAAAAATTAAGGAAAAATGGAAGAAGGAAAGGAAAACACCATTTTGACTTGAGAATCTGTTCTTGGGATTTCAATGCAGTAAACAGTGGAGAAGTTATTTAGATTTTCACATGTCCAAATATTCTGTGCATTCCTTTAATCTTTGCATGATTGTGTTAGAGGGTCACTTTAATGAGTAGAAGGAAGAAATGAATTTATAATAATGCAAAAATATTAACTTACCTTTTTCCACATTCCTCCGGAGTGGCCCATCTCCCTCTGAAAATTGCCAAACTCAGTGAGAGAGCAGTGCCTACTGTAAGCCAGGAGCCTGAGCAGACAGCCACGTTCTCCCGCCTCTGCTCCACGCTCTTTGATCCTCGCCAGTTCCTTCGCGGTGGAAGTAAACTGAGCTCCTTGTCCCTCACGGCACCGCGCTCTGGACATCTGCATTGAAATGATCACATAACAGTTTATTACTCTTCTTATGGATGTCATCAGTACTTTTTATATAAAAATGTGGGGTTTTTTTGGTAGAAGCAACTTTTAAAAGACACATTCTAAAATGGTCTTACCTCTCACTTCAAACAAGAGTTTTCTGAAGACCCTGACAGTACAGATTGCAAGAATATTGACTCCTGCTCAGTAGTCTCCTGTTTGATGGACAGCTTCCTCACTGTGCCCTACAGTCCTTCCAGCCTCCTCCACAGGCAGTGAGACCACTTACCCAGGGCCTCACGGAGTTCCTGACACACAGAAGATGCTCAAAATCATTTGCTGAATGAACGAAGCAATTATTCAGCAAGCAGTTGGGCGAATGTTATGTTCCAGGCATTCCTCTGAGCACTGGAGAAACAGCAAGTGAAGCAAAGGCCCGCTTTCATGGAGTGTACGGAATATTGGGCGAGACGGTCCATCAACAATCACGTACTCCGAGGGCTATAAATGATGCAGTGGAAAGTTAGGGTCTTAGCAACTCCTTAGGTGCTCTGGGAAGCCCTTGTTCTGAGTGATATGGAAGCCCCTGCTGTGAGGGCTTTATGGGCAATGAGGGTTTCATGTGCTCTGACTGGTATTTTTAAAGAATCATTCTGGTGGCTTTGTAGAAAAACAGTACAGGGTCCAGGAGAGAAGTTGTCAGACAAGACGTTGCCATGGTCTAAGCAGTGGTGGTGATTTGGACTAGGCAGTGAGAGAGATTGAGGATGGGAGTGGGGGCGGGCTTGCAGATTCGCAGCTCCTGTAGGAGCTTCTAGGACCTGATGAAGACTTTAGCTTTGTTCTGAATAAAATGAGAGATCATTAAAGAGCTGTGAAAAGAGGTCTGATTTGCATTTCTGAAAAGAGCACTGTTGTTGAGTGGGTGAGAATGGACTGTCCAGTTGGGATAAAGCTGGAGTGAGATAGGTAAGAAGTACTGGGTTAATTTGGTAGTGAAGAAGTGATGAGAAATGATGGGATTCTGAGCGCGTTTGGCAAGTTAGACACATTGTAATCCCTGGTAGAGGAAATGTAGATGCAAACACAGATCCGAGTTTGTTGCTTAAGTGACTAGAAGAGTGGGGGTACCATGTTTGAGATGAAGGCTGCTGGCAGCTACAGATAGGAACCTTGTGCTCCCCTTTAAAACTGTTAAGTTGGAGATGCTCTCTAGACATCCAAGTGGAACTATCGAGGAAGCATATTGAGTTCAGAGTTCAAGGGAAAGATGAAAGAAAGCAATCTAAAATCGTCAGTGGTGAGTTGGGACTAGAAGAAATCACGGAGGGATGAAAAGAAGCAGTCAGAAAACTGGTCCCTGGGCAGAAGTCAAGTTGATGAGGAAACTGATGGGGGACGCTAGAAAGGTGGAAAGCCCTCCCTGGTGAGGTGGGAGAAACAGGGAGGTCAGCGTTGCCGAGGCTGAGAGGAGAGTGTTCTGGAAACAGGACCATATGAACAAATGTGTCATGCTGCTGCTGGGTCAAGTCAGATTCAAATCGAGTCTTAAAAATGGTGTTTGGCAGTGTGACAAAATGGGTGATTGCTGACCTTTAGAAGGTGTTTTGAGGGAAGAATGGAGCCAAGTCTGATTAGAGTGAATTTGAGAGAGGACTGGCTTCCTGCAAGGAAAAGACGAGAGAAAGAACACCCTGTAGATCAAAATACATCCATGCACTGTGTGGACCTTGTTTGAATCTGGATGAAAAGAAACACATTGTGAATATAGGTAAGTGGATGATGGGCGGGGGGCATTTATGAAGTAGCGGTAAAGGGAGACCTTTCTGATCATGTGACCATTTGATCACATTAAGGTATTATTGTTACTTTTATCCAGATGTGATGACGGTGTGGTTATATTTGCTAGGCTATTCCAAAGACATGTTTTGTGCTATTGATACATAAAATGACCCAAGGGCGAGGGAGTGTGGGGCCATAATGAAGTGCACGGCCATGGGCATGACTGGAGGCAGGTGCTGGGCACCTAGGGCTTGTATGGCACTCGTGTATGTTTATACTTCCGACACGTTTCTTAATAAAAAGGTAGAGAGAGGGTGGGGAGAGATGACCTAAAGATAGAAACTACAAGCAAGAGAAAAAGAAAACCAAAAACTACATTGAGTTAGCACATTATAATTAGTTATGCATTATAATTATTATGCATATATCATTTATATGGCTTATATAACACAAGCCATAAAAATACTTTTTAAGATAAAGCCTTTACACTATCAAATCGCCTGATCCAAATATTTGATTCTGTAAGGGAGAGTAGACTAATGCACACCACACGTCAGGTTCTGAATGCCCCAGACACCACTAGAGTAGCCGTCCTTAGAACAAGCGTGGATCAAAGCCTGGACACGAAACGGCTGGTCGTTGGTCAGCTCTCCCGCTCCCGCTCTCTCTCTTCTCATTGCATAACCCGGCGCTGTCCAGAGTGCAACCGGCTCGTCTAATCCCTGGGGTCTCCTGTTCTGCTCTTGCTTGTCGCCGTCGTGAGCCTGTGGCGGGTGGGAAGCGCTCACCGACCTTCTGTTAACCTTGTTGGCTTTGCCCTCTGCTACTCTTCTGCGAATGGAGTAAGAAGGAAAGGCAGCCCTGCCTGACTGTTACTAGATGTTATTCCTGTGAAAACCAGCTCCCCACCTTTTGTCCTCTTTTTTCCCAGTGCTGCAGTATAATTGACACATAGGAGTTGTGTTTACTAAAGGAGTGCAACTTGTCGTCTTGATATATGGACACATTGTGAAAAGAAAAGACTGCAACCCTCCAGTCAGTTAACATATCCACCTCACATTGCTGCCATTTCCTTTGTAGCAGACTCCAAGTGCATAATACACTATTGTCACATTTGCTGGGCATAGTAGCTTAGTCACCACAGGTCTGTAAAACTTACTGTATGCATTTTGAGTAATATCTCCCCATTTCCGCCCTGCCTCCCTCACGACTGCTGGTCACTTAGGCTGTTTCTCAAGTGAAGAACGCTGCAGTGAACATGGAAGTGCAGAGATCTCTTTAAGACCCAGATTTCATTTCCTTTGGATGCTACCCAGAAATGGGCTTGCTGGGTCATATGGTCGTCCCAGCTGTAATTTTTTGAGGGACCTCGGAGTTGTTTTTCATAACAACCACACCAGTACATATTCCTACCAGCCACATACATGTCACTTATGTAGTATCCTTTTTATAAATGGTGTTACTCATAAATCAGTATATTGATTATAAAAGATCTAATTACAGAAAACTAGCAGGAAACAGAACACTTATCTCCAGTATGAGAGAAGCATGATAAGGATTAAAGCAAAACAAAGAAAAAAGACGTTTCCAAGTTACCCCTGACTAGCTTAGAGGGAGAAGACCAGCAGAGTATTAGGCACATCCTCCCGCCTCTCCCCTCCCGTCCTGTCCCAACTCTTACGATCACTGTCGGGGGCTGTGCCAATGATCAGGACCATTATTAAGGACCCCGGAAGTCTCTAAAATAATCAGAATAATTACTTTCAATCTAAGGCCACACTGGGCTCTCAAGGGGGGACCATCCCATATTCTGTTTCTCATCTCAGATATGCTTCTCTGAGTTGCCAGCCAGACTCTTAGAAGCAGGTACATGCCTTGCATGATGGATCAGTCAGCACACACAGCGCCAGAAGTCTTAAATGTCACCATATTTTTGGCATCCAGAGGGTCGAGAGGACCTGTAAGACCAATAAAGCATCAGCCTCACAAACATAAAAACAAGAAAATAAGATTGGTGTGGCCGCTCAGTATAGGCTAATTCCTTTGTGCACCTCCATGCCGACCCAAAGCTAGACTTGCATACCAAACCTCAGCCCTTTGAGGGGGAAGGAGTGGCTTGATAAGGTGGAAGAAAGAAGACCTGGGTCTGAGCTTTGCCAGCGTGTTGGTCCATTTATGCCAGTTGTTCAGTTGCCGCCATGAACTTCAGCCTCACAAGACCCAAATCTTACATCCAGAAACACTTGCCCTGCCTGTGCTCCTCCCCCAAACCGGAGAGCAGCGCAGTCTCCTCAGCCTTCTGCTGTTCACGGTTCCGTCAGGGCTTGTGTTCTGGGAGAGCCGGGGAAACCCCAGGACCCAGTGTCCGTCAGATCTCACCTGACTTGTGGCTCTCGGCCTGGCACCCTGCCCAGAACCCCTCCTCCGCTCATGGCCCGCTGTGGCAGAACCTGACGTCCTCTGGACAGGCGCGCCGGCCTCCGAGGCCGAGGCGAGCTGCGAGATGACAAGAGTAAACAAGCCGCGAGGCCCGCCTGGCGCAGGGGCACTGTTCTGCGCACACCGGCCCCACCCGTGACGGGAGCACCACCCTAGCGCTGCCTGCCAAGGGGTGGCAGACACGCCGCAGCCCTGCCCCAGTGTGTGGGCGCACGACACGCCTGCACACGTGCTCCTGCCACCGGCTCGAGGCCCCTCCCCGAGGCGCCTGGCGTCCCCCACAAACACACAGCCTCTTTTAGTCCCATGACTGGCTCCCCGTCAAAGCCGAGGTGTGTGACCCGACACCTGCCCGCACAGGAAGCCGTTTGCTAAGCAGGCGACCGCCTGTGCTGGCTGCACTCCTTTCCCTCGGGCTTTCAAACAAGGCTGGGGCTGAGTTCATCCCAGAAACACCATTGTCTTCGCTCTGGAGCAGACCGGGCGTCCCCTTGCCGGGAGCCGCAGGTGATGCTGACAGGTGGCTGCAGCCGCAGGCCCGGTCCTCCGCAGCCAGTCTGCGCCCTGTGCTGCCCACACAGCCACGGCCGCCGGTGCCGAGGGAGGGCTGCCAGACCCCAGCATCTCTGCCTGGCGTTGGGCAGGGGCTAGCCAGAAGGTGTGACCGTGGATGGCCGGAGAGATGGAGAAGGGAGCCGTTTCCATGGCGAGGGTGGGAAGGACGCGGTCCCGGCCTCCCTGTTAGGCCAATATCTAACCTGGATCACCAGAACCAGAGCAGAGGAGCAGCAGTCACCGTCTTTACCTGGAGCCTTAACTCCTGCTTTCCCCAGGTGACGCGCAGCCTGCTTTCTCTTTGAAGTGTCTGAGGTTTGGCCTCACTCTGCATTTCTGCTCTCTTCCCCGTCGGCTGCCCAGAGAGCAGCGCCCTGCTTCTCCCCGCCCTTACCAAGCAGCAGAGGCTTGGTGGTTGTGTCCAGCTCGATGCAGCAGCGGGAACCCTCCCAGCTCTGCAGCAGCTTCAGGGAGATGAGGTGCATGCACAATGAGGCCTCCCTGACCCGTTGGCTGACTTGCGTGTTTTGACAGAAGCGAACACTAAGGCTGCTTATCCACGGGCTTTGAGTAGTGGTGTGTTTACCTCAGAATATGGCCTAGGGGGTAGTTGTATCACACCCTGTGAGGGAAGGAAGCCAAGACCCTCGGGGGGTCCGTGCTGCCGGCCCACCACACAGTGGGTGAGCCTGGGACTGCCGTTGTAAAGCCCCAGGCTTCGGACTTGGTGGCGGGGAGCTGCGTGGAGACCTGCGCCATCAACAGACCAGAGCGTGAGTCCTCCCGACAAGATGATGGTGCTCTGCAGAGCGCAGGGCTGACGCTGTGTGAGAGTCTGTCCGTGCCCTGCAGGAGGCTGAGAGGAGTTCTCTGCAGTGTGGAGAACCCCGTAGTCACGCGGCTGCTTGTCACTGTCACGGCTGGTCCCACCCAGCAGGCCTGTCCTGAGTCCTGACTTGTTCAGGGGCCAGTGATAAAGAGAAACAGCAGGCCCCCCGCCTCGGGGAGCAGGTGGTAGGGGGGCAGGCTCTTACCGGGAACTTTAAACGCACAGGTGCCACAAAGATTCTCACAAGGAGTTTTGGAAAGAAGGGCACCTCGTGGAGACTTAGCTCCTAGAGAAGGGTGAGCAGGAAAATATGCAGAAGTTTGGAGGGTGGTTTGAGAAAGAACTAAGGGGGCCAGGAGCCTGTTTCCACACAGACAAAGGTGGTCCCACTCTCACTGACAGGCAGTGAGGACTCATCATAAACGAGGTACCCCTGTCCAAAATGGCAGCATTGGTAGTTATCTTTTGCGCCTGGGAGTACTATCTCTGTTTGTGTAGTTGGAAAGATTTTTAATGTTACCAGACCCAAAAAATAGCCTTATCAGATCTTACCAACTAGGAATGCCTGTACAAGGAAAGCAAAGTCCCCAGGCATCCAGTGAGGTGGAGGCAGGCCAAGAGGGGAGTTGAGAGTGTAGGTCTTGGTGACTTTGCAGCATCCACATGCTGGGCCTCAAGAGGGCTTCCTGGATCCCTCCTTCAGGTCACTGAGGTCACGGTCTCGAATGGTCCATTGCAGCTGCTCTGAAGACAAGTTACAGACAGTTCAGGGCCCCTCTCTGGGACTCTGCGTGGGGCCAGAATGACAGTACCAGAAAGTGCACGCTGGGGGTATGTGCACCATGCCTCCCGCTGGAGGGGTACCTGAAGAGTGGGGGTGCTGAGGACCGTGGAGAGGTGGGCTTCTCCCAAGCGCCCGGTGCTGTTGGGCTGGTTACTGTGCACGCTGACTGCATGTCTGTTGCCTGCTCAGACAGGTTTAAAAGGCAACTAAGAAGACTCACTCCACGGCACCAAGAGGTTGTTTGTCAGCGGTTGAGTGATTTAAATGATTCATTGATATAACAGTGACAGCAATGATTATATAAAAGCCTGAGAAAAAAAGTGAGACTGCAGAAGTATTAATTGTTCTTTCTCCTCTATAAACTTGACCTTGTTTTTTTCTTTCAGTTTGCCGCTCACCTTGTGAAGATGAAATACCCCAGGGTCTGCATTCTCGACGGCGGCATTAACAAGCTGAAGCCGACAGGCCTGCTCACCGTGCCCTCTCCTCAGATATGAGGGACAGGAGAGTGACAGGCTCCCGGGGGCGCCCCACGCACAGCCCCGCATGGCCTCGCCCCGTTGATAGAACCGGGCACCCAGATTGTTGCACTTCTCTCAACTTTGTCACGAGACACATGTTTAGTCTCACGAGCCAAACGTTCAGCTATTCCGGCAGCAAACCTGACTGTGCATGTACCGCTGAAAGAATTTTCTTAACAGTGAAATCTGATCATGAATTCTCACCACATGCGGCACAAAGCCAGAGGAATTCAGCTGACAAGGCAGATTTTGCGTTATCAAGAAATCTAAGTTGCACTGGAAAAGCTGCCTCCCAGGGCTCTGAACAGGCAGTCCCGACAAAGGTACTATTTAGAACACAGATGGGGCTGAAAACCTTTCCATGATAATGAAAAGTGAAAAGCTATTCACAATACATTCCTGTTAAGTAACTGTTACGTTTGGGAGCTCAGTTTTAGTCCAGATAAGTTATCCACCTCCCCACCCCTGCGTGCGTGCGTGCGTGCGTGCGTGCGTGCGTGCGTGCGTGCATGTGTGTGCATGTGTGCACGCGCGCACGTGTGCATACCCAAGGAGAGCCAGGATCAGCCTGTATTATCCCTTTAAAGAAAGCAGTAACCATTTGTTTCCAGAAAAGCAAAGCCAGAAGCTATTGATGTTAGATATTTATTCATCTTCTATGGTAAGAGGCCCAACCAAAGAGTGACTTAAAAAGCAGGGGTGGGCATCACTCAGCCACGGGCATGTGTGAAGCCAGCCCAGGGCTCCTGTCCTCCGTCTGTGACCACCAGGAAGTTAGGGGTCTTTCACCCTCCACACGTGACTTCCACCTCAGGGGCCAAGGTGGCCGCTCAGCTACCACTACCAAATTTTCAGTTCAGAAGGAAGAGAATGAAGGAAGGAGAGAAGGGGGAACAGGGAGAAGGGGGGAGGAATAGAAATAGGAAGGACCAGAAAAAAAGATAAAACAAAGAAGGAAGGGTGTGGCACTTCGCTCTAGGGATACAGCCCCAAACTGTGCAGGCAACTTCTGCTCGAGTGCCACTGAACAGAACGGAGTACGTGGCCACGCCAGAGAGGTGCAAGCCCAGAGCGTGCCTTTGGGAGCCATTTACTACATTCTGGAAAGAGGAGGGCACTTACTGAGGAACAGTTAACAGCCTCTGCACATTATTCTAAAAATTAAGTACTGTATTTCTTTGCATCGAAGACATGTCACAATTGTGTGTGCCTACAAAGAAAGAAAAAAATACAACCAAATAAACTATACAGAAGTGTGAGAAAGCGTGCATCTTAGAATTATTGAAGTACAGTCCGTCTTTTGACTATCTTCAGTCTTGTTTGAACTCAAAAGAATTCTTTCACTTTAACGTATTCCTCTTCAGTGTGAAAACTACCCGAGTGGGACATTTCAGTAAGAGCTTCTAGTCCACTTTCTAAGCTGTGATTTCAGTGTTGCTGTTCATCTTGGACTCTTTATCTTTTTTATTAAGATATCATTACCATACCATAAAACTTACTCTTTTAAAAGGTGCGATTCGGTGGCTTTTTTTTTTTCTTTACAAACTGGTGTCATCTACGATCTCTAATTCCAGAACATTTTGGCCGCCCAAAATAGAAATCCCGTCCCAGCTGGCAGTCATTCCTCAGAAGCCTTCCCCAGGGCCCAGTGTTTGCACAGGAGTGAGGTAGGTGTCCCGGCCCAGTCCTTGCGTGGGAGAGCAGGTTGCCCCAGAGCGCCTGTCAGTCTGTGTGTTCTGCTCACGTACAGCCAGCCGTTCACTGACACACACGCGCCCTCATGATTCAGTAGCATCTGCAGCCCGCTTCACTTTGCTGGGCAGCGTTGAAGTGCTGAATCCAGCAAAGCATCCCATTCATACTTGTAATGATAGGCTTGTTACATCGTCTTGCAATTGTCTGTGTACATTTGGACCCCATGCTAGACTAGAGACTCCTTTAAGATGAGAGACCATGATTTTACACGTTCGTTATCTTCAGCAAACCACCCCACTAGTAAAAAAGTAAATTGCAACTGTAGCATCGAAGTTCAGAATATATGTGAATAAGAAAAAATTAGAACAACCCAGGTAATTTTTTTTCAGATGCCAAACTTGTCTATTACCTGATACTCAATAAATTGAAATCTCAGTTTGCTGAGTGAAGAACCTCCAGTGTTCTGCTCAGCATTAAGATTCTCAAATCCTAGAAGCTGGAACAGGTAACTTCTAACAGTAGTCAGCTAACAAGCCTATTGTTATCTAGGCTAATAAGCTAAACTAGTCACACCCCTTTCCACAATGCAAACATGCTAGATTTTAAAAGAATATTAAAAATTTTTAATATTAAGCTAAGACTGAGAGAAATAAAATTTGCTTGATATGAAGGGCCTGGAACACTGCCAGACCCATGGCGCGTCAGACATCAATGGAGCCCTAGGAACAGAGGTTTTAACTGCACAGAGGGGTCAAGGACACAGCAATGGCCTTCTGGTAGGAAACTGGTATTCAGACAACTTTACGAAGTGACAGACAGAAAAGAATTCATGGCCCCGAGCAACAATTAGCAGTAACTTCCCACCAAATCAGGGAAGATGAAAGATCGCCATGGCCTGGAATTCCGAGTGAAGAAAGACAACCTTGACTTAGGCATTTGGAGGAGTCGGTGGAAAGGTGGCGGTAAGTTGCCAAACTCGAACTGGCTTTAGGGCGCATGTCCATCTACCTGCTTAATGAGAGAACAGTGTGTTGCGTCAGACATGTGGAATGCTTCAATGGAACAAGATCTTTGTTCATCTCCTCTATTTCCCCCTACAAACAGTTATCAGAAATACCCCTTCAGATTAATATCAAAAGGAGAGTACAGCCTCTGAGAAGGCTCTTATGCAGGAGCCTCGTCTGCTGCGGTTCACCATCGGGAGAGGAGGACTGCGTCCGTGCCCCGGCTTGCCGGAGGCTCTGCTGCATCAAAGCCCCGAGCGTCCTCTAGCTGGTGTGCACCTGCAGGCGCTGTATCGGCCTCTTGTTCACCAAGTCATGCACTGCTCATGATACACGTTCATGAAAACAGAGTCGAAGCAGAACAACGACCTCTAAGTTTTTGTCCGACTGTTCCATCTCAAGATCAAACACCCTTCACGATGGCCAGCGTGGCCCTCACACAGAAGAGTAACCGGGAAGGGCTAACAGCTTGGCCCTTGGCCCTGAGCGGCACGTGCTCTCACACACGAGCTGCAGTTCCCAGTCCACTTTACCCCATGTAATATTAGAGATAGTCCACGTGGTAAGCAAGCTATTTTAAAAGGTAGCCGCTGTGTTAAGTTGCATGTATTTATATCTCTTCTGGTTGCTGTCTTATAATAGGTGACGTCTTGTCATAGGACTGAGCTTGGAGCTCAGCAAGCCCAGTGTTCTGTGGGTGGACCGTGATGCCTGCAGCCTTCGCTGGACAGTCAGGCCATCTGTGCCCTCTCAGCTGACATTCCTCAGCATCCCACTTTGCTCCAGGGTCTTGTGCTAATCCTCAGGGTGGTGGCGGTTAAAGCACTGTCCTGTCTGGGCTTTAGACTAATCTTGGCACTATAACCAACACAGTCCAAACATTAGATCAGAATCTAAATGTTGCTTCCTGCCACTCTGAAAGCTCCAGCTCTTGAAATGTCCTTTGGTGTAGATCTGTGGCTTTTTTAAAAACAGCTCACGGCCTATACCATTCTTTAAAACTGGAACAGTGCGATCTCTAGTTAAAGCAAGAAAACCTGCGACAAGACGTGCAGAGGAGACATTTTCTCACTAATCCTGGAAACTTACGTTTGTTTCCATTATTGTTAACTTTTTCTCACCTCTGTTAGCACACTTTGCAGTCCTTTTGGGTAGAATCACTGAGTATTCTAAGGCCCACAGTGAGCTGGAATTGGATTGGCCTTCTGTTGGGAGGCCAGCATGTACCCATTTAATACCAAGTCCACACCAGTACAACAGGCGCATGTACACCATAGAAATAGGTGTAAATCACATCACAAAATCATGGCTTTCTTTTTATTCCTCTTCATTTGAAAGTCAGTATTTACCATCAAACTGCTGGTTTTTACCATCCCATGTTGCCCTGGAGGGAGAAGGAAATAACCGCGAATGAGATTGCAGAAATCACACAACTAGTATATGCCAAATCCAAAATTACATCTCTGCTCTCTCCTGTTCCTGACCATTTCTCCATCCACCCCATAGAGCAAGAGAAGGGGAAGGATACCGGTGCCAGGCGTGGCACACCCATTACAGGGCCAGGCCCTGCGCGGCCCCCTGAAGGTGGTGACTGGATTCTGTTGCCCCGTGAGGAGTACACGCCACGTCCTGCCAGCTCTCAGCAGCTGCACTCACCTTCCTCACCCAACCCACACATCTGAAGGTAAAGACTTCAAAAGAAAGGAGGACTATCCAGACTGAGGGGGCGACACTGTTCTCAGGGGCTACCTGCAGCCTGCCCCTTCAGCCCCAGACCACAGTACCCACCCAGGTGGAGAATGGCCCAGCCACGACCTCAACGTGCAGGGTCAGAGCGGCCTGTAATCTTAGTCTCACTCTGATCAGGAGCGGGCTGAGGGATGGGGACTGGCAGACAGCTAGTTTCTGGGTCTGTTAACCACGCAAGAGCAGACATAGAGGTCGTTTAGACCGTTTGCTAATTTGAAAGCATGTGTGTGCTCTGCTTTCAACTACCCTTGTCAGATAGCTTGTCTTTTTTGAGATTATATCAAACCATTAACAATCCTGTGGGCTGTGCGTTCATCCCCGTGGACTCCAGAGAGGCCCCTGAGGAGCTGCAGGGCATGGCGGGATCTGACCCCCGGTGCAGCCAAAGGACCCAGAGGGCAGTCAGCATGGGATGTGCCTCCAGGGAGAGCCTTTCTTCAGGTTGAGTGAGGCTCAGTCACCATCCCTGTGCTCCACTTACCCTCAGTTACTGACGTATGGCAATGCAAGGGCACAGGGTCTGACAGCTGACCAGTGCCAGGCCCACCATGATCATGTGAGCACCTCATTCTTTAAAAAAAAAAAGATTTATTTATTTATGCATACAAGAACTGGGGTACAGGCTAGAGGCAGGGGAGGTGAGAGGATTCACCAGAGACAGAGCAGGGAGCAGAACAGGCAGATGGACTGAAATCCACTGTTGAGGGGAGCAGCAGGGAGACGAGAGGCCTGCTGCACCATGAGTGTCAGCTCCTTGCCTAGGGATCGAACTCGTGCTGCAGCGACTGCGGTTTGCTTCATAGTGCAGCGCTTAACCCACTGCACCACCAGGGCGGCCCCAGCGCCTCATTGTGAGCCATTTCCTGTTCTGAGGGTCTCAGAGGTAAGTGTTGTCCTCCCCTCTCCCCATCCCCACCTGCCCGAGCGTGACTGCGCCCCCAGAAGCCTTGCTGAGACTGCCCTGGGCAAGGCCTGTCCTGAGCAGTGCACTAAGTAGATGTCCAGATCCATGTCCAGAGATTTATCCATTTGCCTCCCGTAGCAAATGGGGGAGGTGGGGAAGTCATCAAAAAATACAGATTTAGAGCTAGGAATTTAGTTTGAGTTATTTACTTTCCCAAGTCTGTCTTACAGAAGCTGGCCAGTGTTAAAAGTTTTCAGTCTTTAGATTGTAGCAAGATTCTTTTTCATATCAGTATGCTTTATTGTTAATGTCAGATACTCATTATATTTAAGTCACCATCTCACCCCTAAAAAGAGGCCAGAGAGGAAAGTTCACTGGTAACGAGGTCATTTCTTTTCAACTTGTCTACCTCTTTTTATTTTTTTTTAAAGATTTATTTATTTATGCATACAAGCACTGGGGTACAGGCCAGAGGTGTGGGGGGTGAGATGATTCACCACAGACAGAGCTGGGAGCAGAATAGGCAGATCAACGGAAGTACACTGCTGAGGGGAGCAGCGGGCACAGCAGGAGAGGTCTGCTGCACCATGTGGGTCCCCCGCCTGGCCGGCAGCAGGGATCGAACTCGTGCTGCAGTGGTTGCGGTTTGCTTCATAGTGCGTTGCTTAACCCACTGCGCCACCAGGGAGGCCCTACCTCTTTTTATTAATGTGACTCCTAAACAGATTAAATCTAGCAGCATCCTGGGATAAAGACAGACCAGTTCCAATTTCAGAAATAAGCATCTGTGTTTACCTGGCTAATGAACATTCTCAGTACGCAGTCGCACGGAAGTGGGCTGGCGGGGCCTGTGAGCACGCTCAGAGACGGTCACTGTCAAGGCGAGCACGTGCTGAAAAGTGCGTGTCAAGTGGGCGGAGTCACTGAAGGAGGCATTCCGGTCAGTGATTTTTATCTTAGCCCACCTGGGTCAGTGTGAATTCTAGAAATGCCATCTTAACGTGAATCCTGTGCAGCATTTATGACAATATGTAAAACCTCAGCTGTGACTTAAAGAAGTCGCACTACACAAGATGTTTCCTTTTGTTCAGAAACTGCCTCAGAAGATGACAGGACCTCCAGCAGAAGCTGGCCCTGTGAAATGGCAATTGTATGATGTTCTGAAATGAATTTAAAACGACCCCTTTTGATTAAGTGAAGTAACATCAAACTTCATTTTGAAGTTCATTATTATCAGCAAAATTAATTCTATTAAATCAAGAACTGTAAATGAATGAAGAAATAAATCGTTGCAATTAGCTAATAACCCTTTTCATTAGCCTGACCTGGCCAGGACCTCGACTGAGCCTTTTAAAAAGCGGTAGGCCTTGATTATAGGCCCCGACTGAAATTTCATGAGATTATTATTGGGTGTGCACTTGATTACTCACGGGAACAGAAAGAGCAGTTTCAGGATCAGGACAAAATGCTAAGGTAAATAAATAAATAAATAAAAAGCAGTTGTACACAACTAAATGAAAAGGTAATGTGCAAAAGGGTCCCGCTGAGCAGCCCAAACGCTGCCATCCCAGCCTGGGCCTCCTGCTGCGATCCCGGAGGGTTCTGGCTGGGATTCCCACAGGTGACTCAGCCGTCGCAGGACGCAGGACGGGTGCCCGCCCCTCGACACGCTTCCGCTAGTGTCGTGTGTGGTTTTGTTGCCCCAGCTCTGGGGAGACAGGAATGAGGAAGACTGGCTGGCCATTGTTTCCTGCTCGTGGCTGAGAGAGGGAGTGGACTTTCTCAAGGATCTTCATTTCACCGCTCTAAAAACCCTTTTGCCCCCCACCCCCACCCCAGGATTTTGTAAACTGGCTTCTTGCTGCGCTGTGAGCACCACAACTAATGGCTGTCTACAGAGCACCCCCAACTCCTGTCACAACCGAACTGCCAGGCGCCTCAGAGTAAAATGTCTCGGCTGTCAGTGCCACGCGCTCGGGGTCAGTTGTCAGAAGTTCGCCCTAACAGGAGCAACACAGGCTTCAGAAAGTGCGAAGCCAGGGCAGTTTGCCACCTCTAAGGACCGCAGAGCAGAGGGCCCTAGTGCCGCTCACACCCTCCCCCACCCCGGCGCGCCCACAGGCTAGCCTGGCTCTCTCTGCCCCGAGGGTGACAGTAGCCCCTGCCCTGTCCAGGCCCTTGGTGGAGCTCACAGGAAAGCAAGTGTTGAAAAGAAACGGTGACAGTGGAAGACGTTGGCCGTTGGCACAAAACCATACCTGCTCTGTCAGACTGCAAGCCAACATGTTTCCAGTGTGTTGTTTTAAAGGAAACTTTTGACACAAAAATGTGAGAGCTCTGCAGTCCCAAGTGCTGTCAGCCCCACTGTCAGAGGGACACCGTCAACATGTCGTGAAAGCTGCATTTCTGCTAGAGGGACGCTTTCCAGGCTGGAGCCCTTGCACGGCCCTCTTTGTTTTACCACCACCCAGCCCCTAACCCAGTTTTACCACATAAAACACCCTCTTTTACACTGATCTAAATTCTGTCCTGATAAAATCTGGCAGCTTCAGCTTCGCCAATAGCCATCCTGGCCCAGATGAGAGATTAGTTTCATTTCAAACCCACTCTTCCCTTCAGTTTTATCTCCTGCTCCTCTTGCTTCAACTTCAAAGCAGCTTTGTGGTTTGCCTCACAGAAAATCAATGGCCGGGAGATGAAAAGGCTCTCTTGTTTATCCGACTGGCCCACTGAAGGTCATTCTGCTCAGGAGCTCTGTGTGCGGGCCACAGCCACCTCCTGGGGAGGGGGAGGGAGGCATTGTGCACCGAATGCTTCAGAAGGAGCAGGTGGGCCGCGCTTGGGCCCAGCACAGCAAAGACCCAGCCAAGCTGGGAGGACCTGTGCTTGGAGCATAAACACCAGGTGTTAGCGAGTGGGACACTGACTTTTGTTAGAAAGCTGTATGTGGACCTGTTACTATGACGTTTGCCACACTCTCTAATAGGTGCCTGAGGAGTGGTGTGCAAGTCACAGGCTTTAAGAACTAGGATGAGGAAAGAGCACTCAGAAGTGTTCTAGCTCTAGACAGAGTGACTGTCCTCCAGCTGCGCATGCGGCCAGGCCCAAGCCAGGACAGCCATGTGCCCTGTCAAGCTCTCCATGTTCACATGGCCCTGGCCCCTACGTGACCCAGTGCCAGGAGAAGACACCAGCAAAGTCTATGCATCCCCCAGTGTACTCAAGCCCAGAGTGGGCTTTCCCAGGGTCCCCTGCATGTCTCCGTGACAATGCTCCATGCAGCCTCTGGGGTGCAGCGGGCGAGTTATGTCAGGGAATAAACTGTTCTTCATTTTGCAGGGCTGGAAAGGAAGTCACCCTCCTCTCCACCAAGTTCCCAGGTAACATTTACATACCAGGGATAACAAGTGAAAAACAAAGGGCAATTTAGGACTGAGCCAGTGGCCCTGGCCTCCAGTGCAGTGTTTGTAAGTCTGGGTTAAGCCCAAAGCTTCAGCTCAAGCCTGTGTGGTCTCGTCTGTGCTCTGAGTCAGCATTAGATCCTGGAATCCACCCGCCCCCCACAACCCTGGCCTACACCCCATTTCCTATATGCAGAGATAAATAAATAGATCTTCTTTAAAAATTACAAACAGAAACTTCACATGACCCAGTTATCCCATTTTTGGGGTATTTACCCAAAGTCAAATTTAAAAACACTCACTTGAAGAGCTATATGCACTCTACATTCACTGCAGACAACCTGGAGGGTCCCTTGCCTGACAAATGGATAAAGAAGATATGGTCTGTACCCATGATGAAATACTATACAACCATAAAAAGGATGAAATCCTGCCATTGACAACAACTTGGGTGGACCTAGAAGGTATTACACTTAGTCAAATAAACTGCCCAGAGAAAACAAGTATCATATGATTTCATTCCTTTGTCACATACAGAGAAAACAAACATGAAAGAAAACAAAAAGGTTTTGGATTGTAAAACCAATTAGTAATTACCAGAAGGAAAGGGAAAGTGTAAATTTGGTGAAGGGGTTCAATCGTATGGTGAAGGATGGAACTGGACTTCTGTGGTGAACTTAATGTGCTATACAGACTTACTGATTTTTAATGATGAACACCTGAAACATTACAATGCAATGCACCTTAGCAAGTGTGTAGTACAGGCTACAAATGCTGATGCTTAGCAAGAGCTGGACTAGAGCATCCCTGGAAATCAGGGAAGGTTGTCCTTCATGAGGCCACTTCTCAGGGCAAGGTTGGGAGTCGGGGGTGGAAGCAGAAACTTTGCCACGTACTGTGTGACCTACAAGGCATACAGTACTTAGCGCACACAGCACATAAAAAGGGAGTTATTTTTATACATTTTGCTGTTAGCCTAGCAGAGGAGAGCTAATCTCACACACAGGAAATCTCTTGCTTGAGGGCTTTTTCCACCCATAAAGTAAGAATTAAGTACCCCAGACAGAAAAAGTGCTAAGGTTGGCAGTGGGCATGACAGAGAGCTGGAAAGGAAGAAGGAAAGAGGGCCCTTCCTTTCTGTCCCTTACCCGACAAGGAGGGGCAGCGGAGGCCACGGGCACCGCCCAGCCATGAGCTGGGTGCTGTGGGACCTGCAGTTCTTGCTGGTATCGGGAAATAGCACCTGTTTGCTTAGGGCTGCTTGCCAGGTAGCCTGGGAGCCAGCTGGCACTGGCCCGCTGTGAGAAAGACACGGTGGCTGCTGCCCTTCCCCTGCCCCTGCAGAGAAGCCTCTGCACGATGAGGAGCTGCGAGTTAGGCCCTGCCTCATGTGCACATGCCCTCTTCCCTTTGCCCTCACTGTGCATCCTGAGCGTGCAGTTTACCTGCTGCAGGAGGTCAGGCAGGTTCCCGGCGGGCAGTTCATCCTGAGCCACAGTGCGTGAGACTCTGATGCAAACTCGTACCCCTGCTTCCCCTGCTGCTTAACAGTTGGTCTTTGTAATAGGTCCTTACTGTAACTACCTAAGGATGCATGGGCTCGGGGAAGCTGGAAGATATTTTTATTTCAAAACAGTGCTGTGCCCTTGCTGTATCCTTCTAGAGTAGCCTTGATGGCTTAACCTGAAAAACAGGCTACCTTAATGACTCCCTAAAACACACACACGTTTTTATTGGGACTTTTAAGTTTAAAAACTGCCTTAATCGTCTCTTGTTACAAACACTCATGTAAATAAAATCAGACGTAAAGTACAGCAGGTTGATGTTCATTCCTGACCATCTTCTGTCCTGAAGGGAAAGTGCCGACCGAGTCTGCGGGCACTTGGCTTCCCGAGGCGGCTTCTCACGTGTGGCCCGGACGGCTGGCGAGGACGCACCGCACACGTGGGCCGGCAGGACCGCAGAGCTGCTGCAGGTCAGGCGCCGCTGGCGGTGAGCCTTGCGGAGCCTCCGGCTCCCTCTCTGCAAGCGGGCCCCTCAGTGGCGTCCGCCGGGCTTAGAGTGCAGAGCCACTGCTCTTGTCCGTGGGGCGCACCCGCCCGGGGCTGCGTGTTCACAATGTCAGGCCCCACCTGCTCGCTGGTGAGAGCTTTTTCTGGGTTCCCCGCCGTGGGAAGGCAAACCCTGGCGAGGCTGGGCCAGTGTGGCCTGCTTCTTGGCCAGGAAGGCGGCTTGCTTTCTTCGTGGGTCATAGGCGCAGGAAAGACTAGGAATGCAGAGAAGATGGGAGGCGGCCAGCGCCCTCAGTGCGCTGAGAGGCACCTCGTCCCGGAGCGCTGCCCAGCCACGTGGCCCCGAGCGACCTCAGTGGAATTCCCGCTCCCGGCTGGCTCTGCACGCCTGTGCCAGGGCTCATTCCTGGCCCCTCGCAGGCGCAGCACCTCCCAGTGTTGGGTCTGTGCCTGCAGGGCCACAACCCCCGGCCCCATTGTCACAGCCCTAAGTCCACACCCAGCAAACGCTGGCTCTGCCCGTGCTCACCGGAGCCGGCCCACGGTGCGCTCCAGAGGCCCTCGGCGGCACGGGCCGAGCCCGCAGCAGAGCCAGGGCCAGCCAGCCCGCTCGTACACATGTCCCTCAAGCACGCCCTGCTCCGAGATGCGGGGCAGCACCAAAGCTGTGCTCCCAGGAGCGCAAGGATGAGAGCGTGTCGCTGCCCCCCCCCCCAGGCCACCCATCGGTGGCTTCTCTTGGGAAGGAACGTGTGTGCTCCCCAACATCAGCACAGTGACTCGTGCTGTACCGTCGCAGGGAGGAGGCCAGCCAGCCCCTGCCCCGCTGGCGGAAGCTGCTGCCCAGGAGGTGGAGCCCCAAGGCCAGTTGCCCTACCCCACTGAGGTCAGGTGAGTAATGTTTTCCTGAAAAGCAAAGCCTGGTGGGGTGGGCGGTGGGGACTGTTTTCTCGTCCCGCTGGCGTCCTGGAGGGGCCGTCCGACTGACCCGGCCTCTGCCAGGCCTCCTGGGCAGAGGTGCACCTGCCGGCGGGCGGGCAGCCATGGCACCCAGGCCAGGCCGCAGCACCCGGAACGCCTCAGAAACATGGGTGCTTGAGTCTTGCCCACCACTGAGCACACCAGAGTCGGGTGAAGCCCAGGCAGCTGCAACAAAACTGCAGGTGATGCTAAGGTGTGAGGAGGCGCCGGCCTGGGGGGGGGCGCCCGCGCCTCCCACACTGACTGCTCTGGGGACCACACCGCCTGGGAGGGGCTCCCGGCCGAGAGGGGAGCAGACGCATGGCCCCACAGGCCGGGGTGATGGAGTGGGGCTCAGGAGGCAGCCGCCCAGCTATCAGGCAGCTTGCTAGTCTGGTCCCGGAAGCAGGCCTGGCAGGGACCTCGGGCCCGTGGGGCCGTGCATCTGTGCAGGGCGAGGACAAGCACAGCCACCTGCAGGTGGCCGCTCAGTCCCCAGCCATGGAAGAGCACAACGCGAGCTCCTGCGGTCACACGCCACCCGCTGGGGTGCATCCGAAAGCGGTCAGGCTTTGATGGAGCCAGAATTCACGGCCGTGCACCGGGACAAGGCCGCAGACGCATGCTATGCTGCGCCACGCTGGGGGCTGAGCCTTGGGTGAGGCAGGAACGGGCTGTGCGGCTTTTCCTCCTCCCACCACCACCCCCTGCACCCCCTTGGCCCGCTCCCTCCCTCCTACCTCACCTCAGAACCCCCATTTCATTATTAGTACCCACTGGCTTTTTTAATCGTTTTGCTTCATCAAGTCGCCCGCTACGTGAGTGTCGAGTTGTGGAAAGCAGTGGGAGAGCAGAGCTCAGCACGGGTGGGTGGTCTCGCGGTGATCCTCGAGGCTGGTACGTCCTGCATGGGCAGAGGGCAACTCCAGGGCCCCTAGCCCACAGCCTCCCCTCTCGGCGACCCGTCATGTCAGCCCATAAAGTGACTGGGCCATTCTAAGGCCTCTGGAGACGCCTCCCAGCAGAACCTCCTCATGCAGCAGTTTGGCAGTTGCGGGGTCTCTGGAGACAAGGGTATCGCGTTTCTGCACGCCTTGCCTGCGGTTGGCCACTCCTTTGAAGATGGTCAGCTCTGAAATGTCGGCAGCTCCTCTTCTCCCCACTGTTTACCCTCCTGCAGCTTGCAGGCAGAGCCTTGAATCCCACAGTGGCTACTTGTGCCTTCCAGTTTCCTGAAAACTAGCCGTGGGGGCGCTGGGCTGGCGCCTCTGGGGCACCGGGCAGGTTGGCTGCGTTTGGAGGGGCCTGGCAGGCAGCCACCTGCTTCCAGCCATAGCCACTTCTTGTTCACGTCGTTGCTTTTGGAGCTACTGAGTGTCTGGGCATCTGGCACTCCTGAAATTTCTCTAGAAATTCGGCTTGGTGTGTTTGGAGGTGGGGGACATGTGTTACATTGATTACCCCAGACCAGAGCTCAGAGCAAAACAAACGTGCGGCTTCCGTGGCGAGGCCCTGGTGTGAGTGGCCCCCACAGGGCGGCCAGTGCCGCGACCTCCGGCACAGAGACACGGCACTCGCGTGCCCGGCAGCAGGTCCACGGCCCTGCCCTATGGCTCTCTGCCCCGTGCGTCGTGACATAGCCTGCCTTGTCTGCTCTTTCCTCCTCTGCTCTCGGCAGTGCGTCCTACGCAGCTTGAAGGAGCGTCAGACACAGACATTCCCACGGCAGGTCTGTCCGTAGCTGGGCACCCAGTGCCCTCGGCCTGTAGCACCCACCTCATGCCAGCGGCTCCTCTGTCGTCTGGTGAGGGGGCCCCTGGGGCGGGCAGGGCCAGGCAGGTGGAATGGGTGTGACCTGCAGCCTACTCAGGGCCCCACTACAGGAGGGGATCGGGCAACCAGGCCCAGGGCAACCAGCGGGCTGGGCACCGCACCCTGTGTCAGCGCGGGCTGCTTTTGTCCTGCCGTGGAAGCATCCTCTCCCCCGGGATCAGGTGTCGCCTGTGGAGGCCCAAATGCAGAGCTGGTAACAATGGCTCTTTAGAGCTCCGGACGAGCCCACAGCAGGGCTGGTCTTTGGGAGAGACAGCCGTGCTCCGTCCTCCCCTCGTCCCGTGATAAGCCCCGGAGCCTCCGTTTCCCCTTGAATGCTCCCCTTATCCTGCGTGTCCATGTCGCTGACATTTGATGCTGCAGACACTATCTGCAGAGAACAACTTGCCCTTTTGAAGTCGCCCTAAGATGGGGATGTGGGGTCAGCAGGCCCCTGTGGGCAGAGGTGACCGTCCAGCAGGACGTCTGCTGCTGGCTGCTGTGCCTGGCGCAGGGTGGAGGCGGTGGGAGCAGGACAGGCTTGGTCAGCGAGCCTGCTGCCCTCAGCTGAAAGGGCTTTGGCCGCGCATCAAAAATGGTAATGGGCTTGGTTCCCTGTCTCTGCTTGTCTTCCTAACCCAGCGTAACTCTATCCTGCTCGTTCAGGATCTTATCACCAAAGGGTGAAAAGCACACCATCCTGCTTTCCGACAGATAGTGGAAACCTTCTCAAGTAATGGATGGTTCCAGGTCCAGCTTCCTTCCCCCATGCTATGGAAGTCAGTCTGGACCTTCACCCAGGACAGGGCCCCGGGTACAGGCCCAGAGCCCAAGGGGCCTGAGTGCTATCCCCTAAGCCACATTCTCAGTCACACCTTCCCTGAAACTGAAGCTCTCCACCCATTCCCTGATTTTTTTTTTAAGATTTCTTTTATTTATTTATGCATACCAGAGCTGGGGTGTAGGCCAGAGGTGGGGGAGGGGTGGTGAGAGGATTCACCAGAGACAGAGTGGGGAGCAGAACAGGCAGATCAACTGAGACACACCACTGAGGGAAGCAGTGGGCGAGGCAGGAGAGGTCTGCTGTGCCATGTGGGTCACCGCCCTGGCCGGGGATCAAACTCCTGCTGCAGTGGCTACAGATAGCTTCATAGTGCTGCGTCTTAACCCATTGCACCACCAGGGAGGCCCTCCTTGCTTTATTTTTCCCCATAGCCCTCATCACTGTTAAAGAATATTTGATTTATCAACCATCTCCTAGCATTAGAATGTTAGCTCCACAAGGGAAAGGCTGTTCAATCCTGTGTCTCTATCACATAGCAAGAATTCGGTGAAAATTATTTGCACAGATGAGTTGACGAAGAGCCCCAGAAAGTGTTCCTTTTTTACTTCTTACACCTCTTTCTTGTCCATTCTCTAATCCCCCACCAGACTTTTGCTTTTGGCCAACACGGAACAGCAGGGCCTGATTCTTCCTTACCTCTGTGACCAGCTGGATAATGTCCACCCTTCCCAGTGAGGCAGGCAATCCCTCGCCTGGGTAGAGCATCTTTGCAGACGTAACTGTGAATCCACAGTGAGATGAGCCCAGATTCTGTGGGGAGAACCTAAGTCCACACAGTGTCCTCATGAGAGAAGGACCGAGAGGGCCGGCAGGCCCCAGAGGAGGCTGTGATGTAGCGATAGCGGCTGAGGCTGACACAGGGGACCCAGGGCAGGTGAGTGCTGCTCCCTGCTTATTCCCGTATTTTCTGGCCTAAGCTTCCATCACCTCAGGGTCATGTGGTCCTTGTGACGCCTGGACTTAGATTTCTGGCCTTCTGAATTGTGAGAGAATCAATTGCTCTGGTTTTAAGTCACCCAGGTTGTGCTAACTTTTTACGGTAGCCTTATGTGTGAACATGCCTGCATTTAAAAAAGGGACAAAACGTGTTCCGATGCCCAGCATGCAGTGCAGGCAACTGAACCCGAGAGAGGGAAACGGCTGGTTTCCTGGCAAGACTGCAGGCTGTGAGAGAAGAGCAGGAACAGCCAGTGGCCGCCCCAACTAAGGAGTCAGACTGAGAGTGTGGGGGCCTCGGGGACTGGCATCGACAGACAGAACAGGTGAGAGGAGGGAGCCATAGAGCTTGGCAAGGACCTCCCTTGGCCACCTCAGACTGTTCAGCCCAGACTGACCACCACAACCTGTGAGAAAGCCTCCAGAGGCAGTAAACACCACACAAAGAAACCGATGGGGAAATTCCTAGAGCTCATTCGGGTGGCAGTTCCTCCCTCCAGAGAACAGCCCTCACTGTGGGCAAACTACTCAGGTAAAGAGCTGAGCAGGAGCCGGGTCAGCGCCAGAGGAAGGCTGCCGGGCACACTTAGCGAGTCGAGAGCAAGCTGGGAAGGAGTAGATCTCCCTGAGTGACGTCACTAAGTCCTAGCACAAAACTCAGAACCGGCAGAAATGCGGAATTACCGAGTACTCATGGAAAGGGCAACATCTACAATGTTTGGCATCCTGTCCAAAATGGTCAGCCATGCAAAAACAGAATTTATGACACATACAAAGGAGAAATACTGGTGACTTGAAACTGACCCAGAAATGATATGGATGATGGAATTAGCACACAAGGAAATTAAAATTGTTATTGCTGTACTGCACATGTTCAATAAAGTAGGGGAAAGATGAATTAAGGAAAGATAGGGAAGTGATTAAAAAAAGTTGAACTTCTAGCGATGAAGCATACCATACAAAAGTAGACGCTGTATAATAAAAGATCAGTGACTTTGAAGACAGAATTTAAAACTATCTAAAGTAAAACCCAATAAGGAAAAAGACCTGATGCCCATGTAAATGGAGAGTCACAGGAAAAGATGAGTGAAAGTATTTGAGGAAATAAATATCTAAAATTTAAATATTAAAAGTTTTAAGTTGAATAAAAAACATGAACCCAATAATCCAAGACACTCAACAAGCCAAACACATTAGAAATATTAAGATTGCTGCACTAAAACACGTCAGAATCAAAGTGCTTGAAAGTCGTCACAAGAAGAAAGGTATATTATATACACGGGACCAATGAGCATGACAGCAAATTTCCCTTTGGAAACAGTACGAGTCAAAGGAAGAGGGACAGGAGAAGAGACCTGTCAGCCTAGAATTCCTCGGTCCAGGTATGTCTGTAGACAAAGACAAAATAAAGCCTTCCGGGATACGTAAAGCCTGAGAGAACTCGACATGCTGCAGGTATTCTTGCAGGCGAGAGTTGAGCAACAACACCAGGTGGAAACCTGGATGTGAGTTACAGAATCAACAGCACTGGATGGTAAAGAAATGGTTAAATTATTGTATATGCAAAGTCTCAAAGATGTTTCCATTCATACTCTCGCTAGCCTTCAAAGCTAAGTACAGTATTTTTTTAGACAAAGGAAATGAAATGTCCCCGGAAAATAGGATCCAGCACAGCAGGGAACTGAAAGACCTTTCCAGGTCAGTATTGAAGGAAACAATTACTTTAAATGGGGTGAGACAAAAGATTAACAAAAAAAAAAAAAAAAGCTGACATCATTATAATTTTTCATGAGAGAATGAAAATAAAAAATTTTGGAGGCAAATTTTAAAACCAAAGAAGTTATTAACCCCAGAGAAAACAAATGGCTATACAGCAAACTAGATGTGATTGCAGAACACTGTTTCTGCCTTATATATGCATTCATGGTAATAGAAGCTCTGACAATGTTATTTTAAATGCCTTGGAGAAAATGGCAATAATGAACATTTATTGAATTTTCCCTAAGTGTCAGGCACTATTCTACCCCTTTGTACTCAATCCCCACAATAAAATGTTGAGGTGGGTACTTCTATTAAGCCTGATGCAAGGGGAGACAAAATACTATTACACAATCTTCCTGAAGAGCTCCTTTTTTTTTATTGGCTTGGCCAGTTTTTTTTATTGAAAAATAACTTTTAGTGCATCTTTTCATAGACTGAAATCTCAGTGAACTTAAATTTGTGCGAAATCTTGGCAATTTTTAATGTGGGAAATGAGGCATTTCTGTCTGTTGGTTGTGCTTGTGATCAACATGTCGATAAAGACATTCTTTGACTTCTCCTTTAACTAAATGGAAAGAACCTCTTTTAGCCTCTAGAGCAGAATATCACTTGCTCTGGCACTCCAAACTCTTCTCATCCCTGAGCTGTCCTCCTCCTTCTCCACTAGAGTCCACTGCCCTCAGAATACTGTCCTGGGGCCAGAGCCCCAGCGCTGCACGCCTGGCTCACGAGGGGTGCCCATTCTTGCCAACAGATTCGGTGGTTCACGTCATTTCACGTGAGGGAATGAACCCTAGACAGGAACCCGGACAGGGGCACCAAAGCTAGCAGGAGGAAGAAGTCCTGGACTAGGGCAGCCGTGCTCCGGTTTCTCGTACCGCCTCACACACTGTCCCAGGCTGGTCATTTACAACACTCATTTCCTCACAGTTCTGGTGGCAAGAGCTCGAAGGTGAAGATGCCGGGGAGACCTGCGCTGTTGCCTCTCACGGTCTCCATGCGGCCGCGCTCTCAGTGCGCGTGAGCAGAGAGGTCTCCTCACCTCTCACGAGGCCGCAGGTCCTGTCAGGCGGGGCTCACCTCCCTAAGCGCTGTCCAAACACAAGGACGGTGGGGTAGGGCTTCGATATGCGCAACTGGGGGACAAAATTCAGCCCATAAAGCGTGGGTCTGTGTGTGTTGTGTTGTTGGCCCTGATGTGTAAACCATGCAGCTCTGGTGCTCAGCGCAGTGGAGAAATGAAAATCTTTTTACTTAAAATTCCTAAGAGTTGTTTAATGCCATCAGTGCCAGTTTGCCGATCGCCTTATCATTTGTTTTATGGTTGATGCACCCAAGTGCAGATCCAAGTAAGGCGCCGAAGTTGCTTTGAGCAGATGAGCCCTGAAGTCTCATGCTTCCCAGGGCCCCTGCCTGTTTGTTTTTTTTCTTTCTCCTTCAGTTCATGTGTTGAATGAACCCAGTGCTTGGGTCTGGCTCTCACCGACTGGATCCCGTAGTGGGAATGTTTAAGCACGTTTCTCTGCTTCCTTCCAAGCTGTTCCTTCCTCCAAACTGTTGCTTGGTTCTGGGGCCTGATGGACATAGAGCACTTAACTCCTGAAATAATGTCCTGGGCACGGCTGCATCAGCGGCAGGCTGACCCCAACCTGCTGCGCTGCCGCCCCGCCCGCCTCTGGAGACAGGTAGATGTGCCCCAGCTCTCCGGGAAGACAGGCTCACCTGACACAGACCTCCGCTGGAGCAGGTCCCTTTCGAAAAGTCTCAGTCTTCTGGGGCCTTTGACCGAGCAGGAGCAGGAGGCAGCGTCAGTCTTCTGGGGCCTTTGACCGAGCAGGAGCAGGAGGCAGCGTCGTGGTTTTACTGGCTTGAGGAGTTCTCCAGCGTGAAGCTCCACTGATGGGTGCGTTTGTTTGGACCGTGGAATCTGGAGTGTGGCAGAGTCTGCGCCCTCAGGCTTCCGAAGTCAAGTCCACCCGAGCCTTGACATTTAGGGTTTTCTTCTACAGGTGGAAAGTAGAGACTAGCAACACCAGTGTTAACCCGAGTTGAGGATGGTTGGTTACGGCTGCTTGCTTCTTTGTGGTTTTTTCCCTTTAGCTGCTAACCCTGAAATCTGCAAACAAGCGTGTGTCATGGTGCTAGACTGGTCAAGGGTCTCGAAATGGAATAAGTCTGCTACCCCGTGCCCAGACGGTTCTACCTGCTCAGATAAACGAAGGAAGCCAGGAGGTCCTTGAAAGCAGTAAGGAATCCCAAACACGCGTGGGCCACACCCTTCATGTTCATTCACTTGGGTTTGTTGTGTTTTCTTTCTTTAACAGAGTTTGAAACGTAGGTGTGAATGAAACTCCAGGTGCCTCTGGGTTCTATTTTATAGTTCTCAAGCTGCACTATTAGCGAAAACAATGCATCCGGTAGCTGGCCCAGGACCCTGGTTAATGTTCCCCCAAGTTTCTCCAGAAACAGTCTCCCTCATTTCAGAAATGAGTTTCAGAATGCCAGTTTTCTAGTCCCAACCAGCTCTGCCGGTTTGTTTGTTCACAAGCGACAGGTTATCGGGAGGAGAAATCTCCCTTGAGGCTCCCGCCTGCACTGCCAAGCTGCCTTATCTGGTGATCCAGGAGAAGCCTTTCCTGGTTACAGCAGATGCAGCTGCAGCCAAAGGTCTTAGATTTAGAGATAAATTAGACACTTAACAGAGAGGCTTTGGGAAACATTTTCTCCCTGGAAGTCCATTAGAGAACGGCTTTATTAATGATTTGCTCTACTGTTTGTTCAGAAGGTCACAGAAGTCTCTCTTTGCGGCCCCCCCCTCATTTTTACATACAAGAAAGTGGATAAAATGTAACTACGTAATTAACAAATAATTATAAAGCAAATAACTGCATGACTTCTTACAGGTCAAGTGATAGAATATTCCAGTGGTTCACCGTGGGCCCTTACCAATCAAACACCCTCCCCCCCCTGCCCCCCTCCCCCCACTCCCTCAGCCCCCCACGCTTCCCCCTCTGCCTTTTGTTATAATTGCCTCCTTGTTTCTCATGCGTTTCAGCACCCACAGTTGTTGGTCTCGCTTAATTAATCATTTCTTTGACTTAGTTTTGAACTTTATATAAATACAATGGCAGGGCATGTATCGTTTGCACTTACTTCCTTTGTACGGTACATTTTAAAAACCACATTGTTGCCTCTAACTACAATGCGGGTGTTTTTTCTCAGTGCACACTGTTAATCCCTTCCACTTTCCGGGACCTTTGGGTGGGCTCCGGCTGAGCAGCTAAGGACCAGGGTGCTGCTGCCCCGTCTCGCAGGGCCTGGGCGTGTGAGCACTGGTCCCCTGGACCCGGGAAGCCCCTGGGGGAGCTGCCAGGCAGCCCCACCTCCACGTCCATGCTGCAGAGGGCTTCTCCCTCCAGCGAGGACAAGCACGCTGCGGGCGTGTTAGAAGACTTTCTGACTTTAGTTTGGTTTGTCTAAGTTTCCACTGTTGAAATGAAGATCTTGAAGCTCATCTGGCCTCGCTGAGTCTCAGGTCCCAGCCGGCAGGCGGGCGGTGGCCCCGGAGTCCGTGCGCCCTCCTGAGGAGGGGTGAGGTGCTCTGCGCGCTGGGCGGTTTCACAAGGGGGGCCTTCTCCGTGCAGACCCTCGGCGCCGGCGCCCTTCAGGTGTTCTCTGCAGAGGTGGAGCTGTCTGCCCCGATGAGCTGGTGGGTGTGCAGAGCCGGGCTCCAGCGACGCCGGCATGCCGTGCAGACACGTCAAGATGCAGGCGCCTTGCCAAGAGCGGGACTTCCCGTCGCCCCTCCGCCAGGGAACGTGATCTGGCCGTGTCGCAGTTACGAACTCCCAGGCTTCCCCTCCCTCCTTCCAGATGAGCCGCGCATCCTGGGCTGCGGGGCCGGAGCCGCGAGGTTGCATGTGGCGAGCCAGCCCTGTTGGCCCGACTCGCACAGCTCTTGGAAGGCGGTGCAGAACCGCGCTGCTGGGCCTCAGGCAGCACCTGAGCGTGAACAGAGGTCATCCTTCCTGAGTCTAGGAAGACAGCCCGTGTCCAAAGTAAGGACGTCACGAGCTGAGCCGTGCAGGCCGCTGGGCAGCCTGTGGCCAGCTGTCCGAGCTGTCACCTGTAACCAAGGGGAACGCCCCCCACCCCGACCCCACTGCCGTGCTGGCCGGGTCGCTCCTGTTTGTGGTTCAGTGCCCCCCTCAAACGTGTCTTCCTGTGGGAAGCCTCCGCTGGCCCCAGGTCTGGTGCCCTCAGGCCCCTGCGTTTCCGTCTCCCTCTGCTCCTCTGTCTCAGAACTTGCTGACCCTCGCGGCCGTCCCTGCCTGTCTGTGTCTGCCGCAGTGTCCTTTCCAGGGCTGGGAGCGCTTACCGTGAGGGCATGACAGCACCCGCTCAGAGAAGGTGCAGCTGGAACCCAGAGGGCTGGTCAGACAATGAAGAGGATCCTCATTCTGAGAGGAAGGGGAAAGGAGGGCCGGGCTGGAGTCCGGCCGGCCGGCCCTGAGCGTGCAGGCCCTGCCCGAGGCGCAGGCCAGGCCCTCCTGGCTGCTGCTCCGAGGCTGCCTCCAGGCCTCTCCCAGGACCCTTTACAGCTGCAGAAACAGGCCCACAATGCTGGGCACTTGCCGGGGACCCCAGCAGCAGTCCAGAGTCAGGAGCCGCGCTCCTCAGGCTGCCTCCCACCCCTCCCACCCAGCACCCCCCAGACATACCAGCTGCGGGTTGGGCCCGGCAAGGACTGTAGTGTGTGCAGTGGGAGTGGGCTCTGGAGTCGCCTGGACACGGGCAAATGCTTGCTCTGTCTCCTGACAAGTGCTGACCCCCAGCGCCCGCGCAGCAGCCTCTCAGCCAGGGAGATGTGTGTGCTCACGGTCACTGCTCTTGCGGCCTTGCGGCCACAGGCAAAAAGGCCTCTCTTGGGAGGCCCCTTCCGCTCATCTTAGGGTGGAGATGCGGCTGTCCCCCGAGACAGCAGCGAGGGAGCGTCAGCAGCAGAGGGCGTTTGGGAGGGATGCTAGAAGGTCGCTTTGGTGCCGCCGCCCGGCAGCGGCCTGGCCAGCTGCCCAGCAGCTGCGGGCCGGGTCTCAGGCCTGCGCAGCCTGAAAACTGCTGGGGTGCTCGGAGCACACGGGGGTTGGCTGGGCTTGGGGCTTACTTCCCACCAGCTTCAGGTGGGTGGAGCTTCGTTGTGGGGCTCCAGGCTCCTCGTGGTTCCCTCTCCTCCAGGAACCTCAGTGTGTGCGGCCCGGGTGCTGGCGACTAATGTTTAACCTGACAGTGCAGCCGCGAGACGCCGCCGGGGGCCGAGTGGCCTGACCTGGAGCACAAAGGTTACTTATTCACTGGCCCCACGGCGGGCTGCGCGATGGTGGTGTTGTGCATGAGGGAAATCGCACACTTGGGGAGGGGGCCAAGGTCCGGCCAGGCTGTTCTGGGGCTTGTGATTTTCCACAGCAGCAGGAGCTGTAAGTCTGTCCTTGGGAGCGCGGAGCCTCGGCACAGCGTTTGGGCTCCCTGAGCCTCCCCGCTCCCAGCGAGCACTTGCAGAGCCGCTCTCTCTCTACTGAGGTGTATTTAATTTAGATGTATTTAATAGACACGCAAGATTTTACTGGTTTCGGGGTGTACAACAGAATGATGCTGCTAGATATTGTGAAATGACTCCAGACCCTTTGTTTAAGGCCCTCCCAAGCCCTCCAGCTTCCGCTGGCCTCCCTTGACCTTCCGTCCCTCTGATAGTCTGTGCCAGGCAGCGGGCACTTAATGTGAGCTCCCGTCTCTATCACTGTGTCACGCGCATTCGCTTTGTTTGCACAGAGAGATGAGTTCTCGGAGGTGAGGGCCAGAGAGGCTGCGCGTCGGCCTCAGCCAGAGGAAAGCCCTTCAGAGGGGCTCAGATAGCTGCAGGGGCCTGATTCAGACAGGGCCCTTCCCTTCCAGCTGAAATGCCATTCCAGGCGCGCCAGGCTCCCACGCCCCTTCCTGCACTAGGGAGCTCGTGATGTGGGCAAGCCGTGGGTCCCCCTCCCCTGGGCTCTGACAAGTAATGCACACCTCTGAGCTGCAGCTGGCTTGTTCACCTGCAGGGTGGGTGCGGGTCCCCGAAGCCCCAGAAAGGGAGGGACATACAGACGAAGGAAATCCTGCTGGATTGCAGCTGAAGCCATCCTCGGCGGTGCTTCCGGTGGCTGTGAGCTTCGGGTGTCAGGGACTTTCTGAAGTGAGCGCTCAACAGGCACAGCTGCTAATGAGGACATGGATCTGCGGCCCACCCCAGGGGTCCCCAGAGGAGCAAACCCCGGAATTCCAGTGCTTATAACCCACCTCCTCTTTGTGCTTCTGACTGCCAGGGCTCGTGGGACAGCCCCGCACCTGCCGGAGCTTTCTGTGGGCGCAGAGCTCCGCAGCCCGGCGCCCTGCGCCCCCTCGCTCGCTGAGACGGTTGCTCCCGCAGCACACAGAGTGCAGACGAGCCTCCTTGAAGGGTCATTGAGAAGCGGCACTCAGCCCCCGCTGCACGCCAGTCCTGTGGGCGCTGGCAGCGGCGTTCGCTGCTGTAGTTTAGGACTCTGTTCTCCTTTCTTTTTTTAAAAATCTATTTATTTATGCACACAAGAGCTGGAGTACAGGCCAGAGTCAATCACGGGGGGGTGAGAGGATTCACCAGAGACAGAGTGGGGAGCAGAACGGGCAGATGGACCAAAACGCACTGCTGAGGGGAGCAGCCAGCAAGGCAGGAGAGGTCTGCCACTCCATGTGGGTCCCCTCCCTGGCCGGTGATCGGCCGCGCGCTGCTGTGCGGCGGATGCTCCAGTGCGGTGCGTAAGCTGCTGCGCCACGGGGGAGGCCCGTTCTTCCTTAGCGTGCGTTGCAGGCGTTGCCCCTAGGTGAGACACGCTAGATGCAGGAGGCATGGAAAGTGGGGCTCCGGTCCGGCTCCGGTCCAGCTCCGCCGCGTCCTTCTGGTTAATTAGTGATGCTGGTGATGTAGAGCCAGAGGCCCTGCTCTCCAGGAATCTGGGCCTGGCCGCCTGGAGGCTTTGAACTCCTGGCCTTTTGCTTCACGGTGATCTGAGACGCGCCAGAATTCAAAGGTGAACAGGCCCGGGCCAGATGCCGTGCCCCTGAGGCCCCGCGCTGGACCTGCCTCCTGAAGAGCGCTCAGCCTCAGAGCAGGCCGCGCTGCTCGCATGTAGGCGGCTTCCCGCGTGGAGAGGAAGCCCCGGCCCCCGCTGGACTGGCTGACCGGGCGGCGGTGGCAGCTGGACCTCCCCCTGGACTGGGTGACCCCCAGAAGTCACACGTTGACGCCCAGAATGAAGGTCTTGGGTGGCCAGGGGCAGTGAGGCGCCGAGGGCGGGTCCTCCCCCGAGCCTAGTGTCCTTGTGCGAAGAGACGCGGCGCTCGGCTGTGAGGACGCGGCCGGCGGCCATCCGCGGGCAGGAAGGGCCTCTCCGGAGCCCGAGCGGGTGCGCGCTGAGGCCCCGCAGCGAGGGCTCCATCCGCGGCCTGAGGCTCCCGCGGCGTCCATCTCGCTCCCCGAGAGGCCCGCGCTGCAGAAGAGGGAGGAGACCCCGCGGTGTTCTCACCCCCAAACTAGTCACAGGAACAGACGCTCGTGTGCTTGGGCCCTGCAGCCTTGCCCACGTGTATCTGCGTCCTCTGCCCGCCGACGGAGCTGCTGGCTTGTCAGAGGCCGCGTGCCGGCGTGGAGGCCACAGTGTGTCGGGTGGGAGCCGCAGCTGCAGGCAGACTCCGCCATGCAGAGCTGAAGCATCGGCGGCGAGGGTGGCCTGACGCTGTGCCCCTCCTTGCCAACGTGCTGTGGCACATGCTGAGGGCCGTGAAAGCATCGTCGACACTCACTCGTCAGCCCTGGGAGAAGCAGGGCCTCGCGTTGGGGCTGCAGCTGACAGCGTCCCGGCAGGGCAGTGTCGCAGGCTGTGAGGAGCAGGCCACGGCAATGACCAGTAGGAGCCGCCGGGCCAGCAGCGGGTGGTGAACCCCCTGCGGTCAGCACAGCCCGCTGGGGAGGACCAGCCCGAGACTGCCCGTTGAGACGCGGGCCGTGCTGGCACTGTCAGAGCACGCCCGTTGCCCTGAAGGGCCGCCTTGAAGACCCGCCGTTCCCCTCCTGCCACGGCCGCTGCCACCGGGGTGGAGGGGCCCTTGCTGACGCGGGTCCCTGGGGACAGGCAGAGCCGCTGCTGGCGTGGACAGCCAGGGGCGCACCGAGTGGGGCTAGGCTGCCTCCCCAGCCCCTGGCTTCCCGAGCCCCTCGTGCTGGAAGCTTTGAGCCAGTCAAGGACTGTGATCAGCTCACTGGTCTGCACGGCCAAGGGGAGACCCCCGTGTGAAGAGCGGGGCTGGGACGTCTGTCCCGCTTGTGCCCCGGGGCCAGCGCCTGAGGCCCAGCCGCCTTCCCCCACCGTGTGACTCCTGGAGGTCCCTTCGGGCTCTCAGCTGTGCAGGGCATGGGCCAGCGTGTTCTTGGCAGGTGGCCCCGGCCCGGCTTCCTGCCTATTCTCCGCTAAAGCTCTCACTTCCCCCTGGGATGTGCCCGTCTCAGGAAGAGCTAATCCTGGCTGGGCAGCCTGGCTAAGCGCTTCATGGCACAGGACATCCGGCCCTTCGTCAGCCTTCCTGCACGGCTGTGATGCCACACACAGCCTCCTGCTCTCAAGCCCATCTGCAGGGGGCGGGGAGTGCGCTGGGCCGACAGCACCTCTCAGTACTGGGGTCGGGGTCAGCACACCCCTCTCCTTGAGCTGTGTGAGGACCCACAGTGGACAGATGGAGACAACGCAGATCTCACTGGCAGTGGCCGCCGGGACCTGCCACCAAGCCGCTCCCGCCATGCAGACTGCTCGGCTGGACGGTCACAAGACCCGAGCACCTGCCCCTTCCAGGGACCGGGACTTTCAGGGGCACAAGGGCCCAGTCAGAGCCCCTGACCCCGTCTGCCCCGGGGCACCGGGAGAGGAAGTGTGAACTCAGCCCCCCGCCTGCCCCTGCGGAGAGGGTGCGGGTGCGGCTCCATACACGGGTGCCCAGACCCTGTAACCGGCACCCACCCACCGCTCCACCAGAGCCCCCACCCTACAGGTGTCCATGCCCCTCATGGCCATGAAACAAAGAGTGAGGCTGGAGGCAAAGGAGAATGACCAGGACCAGCAAGTGGCCCCCCCGAAAAGTGCAAGGATAGAAGGAAATACTGGAAATGGGGAACATGCCACAGGCCAGGGCCAGGGCCAGGTGCCTGCTGCCTCGTCGAGGGGCTTTGACTGACCGGTGCTGGGCCAGAGCGCAGGCAAGGTGGAGGAAGGCGGGACGGGAAGAACAGCTGTCCGGGCCAGGGGCCGGCTGCAGGCTCAAACACAGACTGGCCTGAGTTTACCGAGAGCGGGATCTTTCATTAAAACACATTTTATGGGGGCCTCCCTGGTGGCGCAGTGGGTTAAGCAACGCACTATGAAACAAACCGCAGTCACTGCAGCATGAGTTCGATCCCTGCTGCCGGCCAGGGCGG
>JAGFMF010011608.1:1730853-1834039 GCA_019455555.1 Galemys pyrenaicus | reverse complement strand
CTCCCCACTCTGTCTGTGGTGAATCCTCTCACCCCCCGCACCTCTGGCCTGTACCCCAGTGCTTGTATGCATAAATAAATAAATCTTTAAAAAAAAAAATCACCCCCATAAAAAAACAGCTCTTGCCTGGAGTACCTTCCATAAAACACTAAAATAAAATAAGTCCATTTCCCACATGGCTCTTACTAGGCCAAAAAGATACCTTCAAACCTAACCTAGAGGCAGAATCGAGGGCACATCTTTCTCATTCCTTAAAACAAAGAACAAACAGGCCTCCCTGGTGGTACAGGGGTTAAAAGTCTCAGCACTGTGAAGTATCCCCCACACAGCAATCCCAGGCCAGGGGAGGGACCCACATGGCACAGCAGACCTCTCCTGCCTCCTGCTGCTCCCCTCAGCAGTGTACTTTAGTTCATCTGCCTGTTCTGCTCCCCACTCTGTCTCTGGCAGACCTTCTCACCCTATCTCTGGCCTGCACCCCAGTTCTTGTGTGCATAAATACATTTAAAATAATCTTTTAGAAAGCCAAAAAGCAAGGAACAACATGAGTGACGCCCTGATGAGAGCCTGCGGAGGAGCTGCTGAGTCTCCTGCCTTCCCAGGCCGCCGGCGCCCTGGTCCGAGGCCCACGGCTGGAGACAGCCCCGGCCGGGGGTGGGGTGGGGGGCCTTCCCGGCACCAGCGTCACCACGCCTGCCCCCCCTAATTCCGCGGGCGGCTTTCCCTGCGCTCTGAAGCCACGCGGTGGGTCGGTGGCGTGGGCGTTTTCTCCGCAACGAGGTCGCCTCGGCCCACTTCGCTCATGGGCCTCAGGTGTTCGCTCCTCACCTGGGCACCCGCTCGTGGCCACACCCACCCGCGGAGCCGAGGGGCCGGGCCGGACTCAGCTCATTGGCTCTAGCGCCGGAAACCCACGCGCTGCAGCGGCTCCGCGGACGCGCTCCCCCCGCGAGGCCCGGCTGCGCCTGCAGCGGGGTCCCGGCCCGCACCCGGCCCGGCGCTCGGTTGCTCTCGGGGTAAGGGCCCCGGCCCGCACCCTTGCGCCCCGTTGTGCCCCGGCCCCTCAGCCCCGGCCCGGCGCTCGGCTGCTCTCAGCAACCTGGCGTGAGGTGAGGCCTGCGGACGCCCGGTGAGCTTCCCTGTGATAGCGGCCGCGGCGCTTGCCAGATGGTCCGTGGAGGAGCAGCCGGGGCGCAGCTCCCCACTTCCACCCTGCTCTGGGCCCCGGATTCGTAAACGGCCTTGGAAATACTTGCAGATTTGGTGGGTGTGGCGGGGGCGCCCCGGGTCGGCGCGGCCTGTTAGGATTTCAGCCACCTGCGCCAGGGCTCAGAAGCGGCGGCAGGTGTGGGCGACACCAGGCCCCGCGCGGGGAGCGCCGGCTGGGAGAGGGGGGAGTCACGAGAAACCTCGAGTAAGACGGTGCGGGCGTCTCGGTGCTTTTCGCCGGGACACGTGGAGGGCACTCGGGGGGCGCCCAGGGGGACGCGGGCTGAGGGGACTTGCGGGCAGCGGGGCGCCTGTCCACTGGGGGCACAGGGCGGGGACCTGGGAGCCGGGTCCCGGGCTCTTGGGCAGAGGGGCCGAGGGGTTCGGCCTGCGGGCTGAGAAGCAGCCGGGAGGGCGGGCGCGGCCGAGCCCCCTTCTCGGCGTCTGGGGCTGCTCGGCCCATGCAGGCAGCCCCTGGCCCGTGTGGGTGCGCCGCGGAGGCCTTTGCTGGAGACCGCGCTGCCTTGGGCCCAGGCCGTGCCGCTGGTTTGAGGCCGGTCACCGGGCGCGGAGCGCGCTGTGACAGCCCCGGTGGTCAGGGCTTTGCTCCTCGCCTGGGGGTGGTGGCCCCGACGCGGGCTCACCTCAGGGCCCTGCGGAGCGACCTCCCCTCGTGGCGCGTCCACGCGGCGGCAGGCTCAGCCCCTCTCTGGTGTCGGGCACGCTGCCCGCCCGGCCGCGGGTGCGGGTCCCTGAGGGGTCGCTGCGCGCTGCAGCGAGGGCCTCCGCGTGCAGGTTCTGGGGTACAGCAAAGTCTTACGTCTGCTTTCCTCAACCTCAGTGACCCCGTCTGGGCTGTCGTTTATTTTACTGTGGTCCAAGCACGTGATTGCGCATCCGCCTGGGGTTTCCGCTGTGAGGGGTTTACCCGCGGGGTCCGCGCCCGCGCACTCGGGGCCAAGGCCGGTCCGCCCGCGGGAGCTGGTTCTGAAGCGGCTGCCTCTCGCTGCTTTCTCGCTAGTCCACAGACAAGTGGCACCGCCGGCATCTCGTCCTCCTCGGGCTGGCTTAGCTGAGCTTAGTAGCCCCTCTGGCCACACTGTTTTCCACGGTGGCGGCCCCTTTCTGCGTGGACACCCACGGCACACCGCAGCTGGTCGGCCTGTGGCTGCACCTTGCTGGCCGCCCAGTGCGACGACATTGCGCTTCAGTTCGTGGTTTCCTGATCGCTGGTTATGCTGAGCTTCCAAGAAGTGCGTTGACCTTGTGTGTGTGTGTGTGTGCGCGTTCTTTGAAATATCCAGGTTGTTTTAGCTGCTTTTGCTGCTGGTTTCTTGTGGGGTGTAAAGTTCTCGGTGGCTGACAGGCTAGACTTGGTAGTGAGCTCATCACTCGTTTGCAAATATCCCCTCCTGTTGCTCTTTGCATTCCATATCGTATCCTTTGCACAGAATGTTAGAATTTTCATGAAATCGTGTGGTTTGTCATCATGCTGTTAATGCCAAATTTGAACAGTGAAAGTTTACCTGGGTGTTTCTCCCGGAGTGTTCCCGTTTCAGCTGTCACGTGAGCTTCCTGTCCTTTGGAGTCAGCCTGTGTGTGCATGTGTGTGTGGCGGGGGATGCTGGGGCAGTGGCTGCTGCAGTGCCACACTCTCTGGTCAAGAGGGTGTCCTCTCCGTGTTGGCTGGTCTTGGAACCCTGGTCGGAGAGGACTAAACTCACGTACAGTTTATTTCTGGCTCCAAATTTTATTTCACTGGTCCTTTTCCTCATGTCACAGCCCATTTTGTTTACTGCTCTTTTGTGGTAAGTTTTGAAAATGGGAAGTCCAAATCCTCCAGCTTTTACTGTCTGCTCAGGGATCCTTGAAATTGCATATTTGTTTGAACATCGGCATTTCAATTTTTTTTAAACTTTTTTTTTTTTAATGCACACAAGAGCTGGGGTACAGGACAGAGTCGCAGGAGGTGAGAGGATCCACTACAGACAGAGTGGGGAGCAGAGCAGGCAGATGGACTGAAGCACACTGCTGAGGGAACAGCCAGGCAGGAGAGGTCTGCTGCGCCATGTGGGCCCCCTCCCTGGCCAGGGATCGAACTCGCACTGCTGTGCCGCGGATGCTTCAAAGTGCTGCGCTTAACACACTGCACCACCAGGGAGGCCCCTCCCCTGTGTTTCTGTTGGTTATTTATGAGCATGTTGCTTAACTTCTACCTACTTGGGAATTTCCCCAGCTTCCCTGCTACTTATTCCCACCTTCGTCTTCCGGCAGTGGACGGACCCGTGTGTAGCTTCGGTGCTTGTGATCGTATCGAGGCCCGTCTGTGGCCGCGGGGGTGCCTGCCAGCCCCTCTCCGCCTGTGAGGGAAGCGCGTCCCTGCCCCGGCTGCGGCTGATGGCAGGGCCGGCTGGGGACAGGGTGTGTAAATCTTCTGCTTCCCTCTTGAAGGATTCTAGGTGTTTTATCCTTGTTGAGCCTTTGCCACTCTGTTCCCCAATGACTCATCTCAGCCAGTGGCGTAGCTTTAGCTGACCCCCGCTGCCTGTGAAACCCGCTGTGAGCATGGGAGTGACTGCCGGCGTTAGGATAGCACTGACTACAGCAGCCTTGCTTCCTTTACGGTGTTTGCCTGCATATTATCTAGTGATCGAGACCCCACATTTTGGGAAAGAAAACACACAGGAACTCACTGAGCTTGTGTGACTGCAGATCTTCCCACCACACACCTCGCTGCTCCGATCAGGGCCCCAGGGCCAGCACAGGGCCCCGGAGACATGGCCAGAAAGCAGAGCCCAGCCCGGTTCTGGACGCCTCAATCAGAGCCTGCACCTGCCAGGGCACCGAGGCCTCCCCAGACCCGTGGTGCTGAGACACGGGCGGGTCCTCAGACCCACCACACCGGCCGAGCTCAAGCACCTGGTGCCTCTGTTCAGAGCAACCAGTGAGGTGTCCCCAGGACGTCAGCCGGGGCCCCAGGGGGCAGCTGTCCCTGTCTCCCCAGACACTCACCTCGGCCGTGCTCTAGCACCTGCCAGTAAGCGAGCGAGCGGACTCCACTCTCGTGCTCAACTGCCTCCTCCACCACCCAACCCCATGAGGTCCCACTTCCCAGTGAGCAAACCCGAAAACCGTAGCTCCCTCGGGCCCCTGGGGCGAGCGGGGACGGGCTCTGGACGAGGCAGCACACAGCCTCCTGCACCTCCCACCTGAAGAGGGGCTTTGCCCAAGACTGGCCGGTCCAGCCCTGAGGCTTCTTGGAACATTAGGAAGAGATCAGCCGCAGTGCCGTCTGTCTTTCTGCAGGAGGACGGACTTTAACCTGGCAGGCTTTCGTCATTGCTGTGTGGCTCTTCCCTACCTCAGAACGGTCTGGGGCCTGAGAAAGGGCCTGCCACGAGCCAAGCCAGCACTAGCAAAAGGAACTTGGCTTCCTACTCATGTCGTAGCCGCGCTGCCTCTCCTGGCACAGAAGGCGCAGGCAGCGTCCGCAGTTGCGGGAGGCGCAGGGCGTCACGGCGGTGACTGCGGGCTCGGGCTCCGCCCAGGGACTCTCGCAGCATCTGCTGCCTGTCCGGAGGCTCAGCCACGGCAGGGCTGGAGGGGCGTGGTCACGGGGCGCTCTGTCCCCGCACGCGTGCACTGAGGGCTCGGGAACCACCCCTGCATCACCTCAGTATCCTCCAGCAAGTTAGCGCAGCATCCTCCCAACTTTTAAGAAAAAAAAAAAAAAAAAAAAAAAGGCCCAGCAACTGGTANCTTTTAAAAAAAAAAAAAAAAAAAAAAAAAAGGCCCAGCAACTGGTATGGTTTAAGTGTTTTTATTTACAAAGAATTACGTTTATTTGGCTGTTCTGAAACCACAGACATTTCACTTTAGAAAACATTAACAAACAAGATGTCATACAGTACTTGGATAACTTCTTCCATCTGCTTAGTGCAATGCGTGTTGGCACCTAAGGTTGGAACTCTCAGTGACTTTCCTCTGCAGTTGTGCCGTGGCCCGACCAGAAAGGACAGTCATTACCCAGGGTCTGAGGCCTTCTCTCTGGCCCCACGCGAAGGCTCAGTGACTGACATCCCCGCAGCTCTGCCAGACAGGCCTGTTGTTTCACCTGCTGCTGAGAAGCCCCCGGGACCTGGGAGACACCAGCGCGGAGAGAGGCCAAGCTGGCCATGTCTGTGAGGAGAGGGCCTGCCGTGTGTGCGCCGCAGCGCCTGCTCTGGGCCAGTTGGGTTGTTACCAGCGTCACAGAACACCAGGAAAAACCCCTCCAAACTGGCTCTTTGCACACACCTGAAACAGCGCCCACGGGCAGATGACACACGCCAGCCAGGGTGAGCGGAGAAGCAGCGCTGGCTGCATGTGCAGGCCACTGCCACCGCCCGGAGCACGACCTCCCTCCGCTGTCCGCTGAGCCGCTGCTGGGCTCGCCTCCGGAGGCACTCAGCAGACGCGCCCATTCCGGTCTGTCCCGCAGGAGGTCAAGAAGGAAAGGCCTGAGCTGCAGCCGGGGCCCCTGGGTATTCACTGCGCGGGACGGGGCGCTGTCTCCTGGGGCCTGTCCCTAGGCCCGAGAGTGTTGGCACCGCCTTCAGCCGATCGCTTCTTGCCCTAACTGCTTAAGTGGGGAGAGGAGCAGATGGGGAGGGCTCCGACTCTGGCACTTTCGGGTATGGGGGAGTCTAACTCCGCGCGGGCTGAGCAGCTGGGGGTCTGGTATCGGGTCTCTGTGTGGGAGCAGCAGCGGGCACAGCCCGCACCCCCGCACACATGGGACCCACCGGCCTGCACCCCAGGCCTTTCTTGCCAACCCTTCCTCATCTCTCCGTTCCTGGCAGGAAATGTTTCCATCACTTCATCCGAAATGAAGAAAAGTCTCGAATGAGTTGCCTTTGACAAGCCAAGCATGTTTTAATGTGAAGGGAGCGCAAGTGGGGAGGAAGTACACCCGTGGGTCTGGGTCTGCGGAGGCTTGTCGGCGGCCCCCGCGGGCGGCATCCAGCTCCACACGGCCGCACCCTCCCGCCCGCAGGCAGCTGGTGACACGTGGGAAGTCTGCGCTGGGGCCCTCCAGGCCCTGTCCGCACTGTGGACACGCGCGGGAGGCGGGGCCCAGCCGGCTGGACAGCAGAGCCGAGGGGGTGACGTTAGCGCGCGTTAGCTACGGCGGCTCCGGGGCGCCCCAAGCCACAGCTCCCCACGGCTCCCCGCTGCCCCTGTAAGGCCGGGAACCGCCAGACCCGTCACTGTGCATTTCGCCGCAGAGAGCCCCGGCAGCGGCGTCCGCGAGAGGCACACGCGCGCTCAGTGCCAGCAGCGCATGGACAGACCCGGGCCTGGGGAGCGGCGCCAGGAGTAAATGCACCTCGCTATTTATACACCTTTTGAGAAAGTGAATGGCGCGGGCCCGACTCGGGGTCCGCAGAGGCCCGAGCTCCCTGACGCTGCGCAGCTCCCGGGAGGCGACGGGGTCGGGCCGGGAGGACAGCAGGCCATGTGTGGGGCGCCGGGGAATCCCCACAGTGTCAGCAGGAAGCGTGACCAGGGCCAGGTGCTGCGGCCACACCCACGGGCCTCCCCACACGAGATGGCAGGGGCCCCCGCCTGCCCCCCTGGGCACCTCGGTGGGGACTGCACAAGGGCAGGTCAGCAAACGCCGCGCCAGGGCCGTCGCAGCCACTGCCCCCGCTCCTGCGGGCCTGGAGGGGCGCGGGCGGAGCAGGCCGAGGGCTGAGCGGTGCTCAGGCCGAGCCGGGGAGCTGCGCGCGGTCTCCCACGCAGGGGCCTCTTTGCAAGCTCACGTCGTCCAGCCCAATCTCCCCCGACTGCCCGCGCCTCTTCTCGCCTCTGAAGATGACCTAGGGAGAGGAGGTGCCCAGGGTCACCGGCCATGGCACGATGCCTCCGCCGCCCGCCGCCGAAGGCCGGCGCTGTCCCCGAAGCAAGGGGGCTGCACTTCGGGAGGGCGGGCTCGGGCTGCCCTGGACGGGACACCGAGCCTCCGCTAGGTCCTGCGTGCCCCGCCGCTACTGGACAGCTGTGGGTCAGCCGGCGGACCCCAGCGGGAGGGAAGCGCTCACAGGTACGGTGACGCTCACCGCCCCTCGGGCCCTCAGCATGGGTGTTAGCGCTTGCAATTCCCGTGCCACTTATTGAGGTAGGGCGAACACCGGGGTGGGAGGCGTCACAGGAAGCAGCCGTGAGGGCAGGTCACCCGAGTCTCCGGGGAGGGGGGTGAAGCCGGCCGGCCACCGGGTACTCACGCTCTTGACGTCCACCCCGCGCAGGGTTATCCGCGTGCGCCTCCAGCCGCTGCCGCCGCTTCTGCCCCACAGCGCAGCCCCGTGGGCCCCAGGTTTGCGCACGAACACCTGCAGCGCGCCGGGGAGCCGCCCCGAGACCTTGTGGCGGAAGGACAGGCACAGCTCGCCTGCCTGCAGGAGGGGGCCGACGGGGAGCGCCAGGCGGGCGGCCCGGTCCCGCGGGCCCTTGCCCGTGGACACCGTCAGGTACTGTCCGCCTGCAGGGGAAAAGCAGGGCTCAAGCGGGCCGCGCACGGGCGGGGCCCTGTCAGCCCGGGGGCCCGTCTGGGGGAGGAGGGCCGATGGTTGAAGGGGCTGCGGCTTCCGGTGGCCAGCCCACGCACACGCCCCCGCCCCGGCGAGAACCCTTGTCTGGGGCCGAAGGCCTGGATGGCCTGGATGTGGCCCGTGCGTGGCTCTGCAGTGCAGGCAGGTGATCTGGGTAAGACCAGAAGGTCCCTGCGGCCGCTGGCACGCTTCAGTGAGCAGCGTGACCCCAGGACCGGGGGACGGACGCCCCTCCCCAGGCGCCTGCACAGCCCCCAGCGCGTCCCCAGCGCAGCGCCCCCAGCACGCATTTACCTGCGTCCGCCTGCCTGCCCGAGGCCACGGTTCAGTTTAGAGCCGCACACCCAGAGGACCTTGGCTTCTGGTGGGCGCTATTGTTACTATTGGTAAAAAGGCACTGCGGACCTTGAGGAAGTTAGGTGGTAACACTTTAATTTGCCTAAATTCTGCACTGCTTTGCGCCTGTACAGTTTTAGTTTACAAAGAGGATGGCGGGCTACCCTTGTCCTGAGCTGTATGGTCAAGGAGGTGAAGGGACTTGCCCTATTTTATTCGGGGTTCAGCCTCACAGAGAAGCCTGTCCGGCAGCAGGGGCATGGCTGTTTACTGGTATCGAACGCTCAAGTGCAAAGAGGTGAGTTTTTTTCTAGGAAAAGTAGTGATGCCCGTTGCAGGGTAAAACAAACAAAATTTAACTCACACTCCCTAAGCCCAGAGAAAATTACTAACATCCTGACTCTGAATGTGAACAATCACTTTTTGCAGTTTTTCATTAAACATAACAGCCATCTCTGTGTTGCCTGCAGACCGTTTCAGAGCTGCAAGAGGGTCGTTAGTACTTCGGTAAATTCCTAATCATTTAAGTTATTCGAAATTTTTTACTTTAAGAAAACATTACCACTAAGTAGTGGCACAAGCAAAAATACTTGTCACGAGGATGGGAATGGCAGTGTCCCTTTGTGTACGAGCGGTGTGAACCACGGAAGGGCCCGGAAGGGCAAGGCGGAGAGGCCCCGCGTGTTTCCACAGCTACTGCCGGGCAGGAGTGGCGGGAGGCGCCTTCTCACCGCCCCGCCGGCAGAGGGGACTGGCTGGGAGGTCTGCGCAGGCAGCGGCGAAGGCGAGGCGTGGAGCTGGGAGACCAGGGACCGAGTGCCTGGCCCAGGAGGGTGCCCGGGCTGGACCTAGCATTTATGCGTGAGCCGGTGCTGCAAGGACTGTGGGGCCGTGGGGGGCTGGCAGGGGACCCCGTGATGCTGCCTGACGCTGATGGGCCGGCTGGTTGGGTGTGGCTGACCGTCCCTGTGGAAGCCGCCCTGGGCCAGGGCTCAGAGGGGCCCCGGGTCTCTGCCCAGGCACCCCCGCTGTTTGCGTCCACCCTGAAGATGGCTCAGTAGTGACGAGGGTGTCACCGTGGGTGACATGCTTATCTGCAAAAATGGC
The DNA here is from genome assembly GCA_019455555.1 of Galemys pyrenaicus. Taxonomy (NCBI): domain Eukaryota; kingdom Metazoa; phylum Chordata; class Mammalia; order Eulipotyphla; family Talpidae; genus Galemys; species Galemys pyrenaicus. Next base: position 1,824,794 of record JAGFMF010011608.1, on the reverse strand, counting down.
TTGGCAGCTGCATCTGGGAAGGGCGAACGGGAGCCAGTGGTCACCAGAGCATGCCCCCGGCCCCGGCCCCGGCCCCGGCCCCTCTGTGTATTCAAAGAACACCTTTTAAGGCCGCCACAGACGTGGATGTGCTGCTGGCTGTTGTGTCTGTTCTGGGGGTTCCCTGGCTGTCCCTACGCTGCCCTGCACCTGCTCCTCTGACCCTGGGGAAGGGCTCAGGCCCAGCCAAGCCGGGGACCTGCACCCCATGGCCTGTCCCCACCCCCACTACGCTGCCCTCAGGCCAGGTGAGCGCCTGTGTGCGTGAGTGCGTGTTACCAGAATAGGAGGATAGACACTGGGGAGGGGCACCCCGACACCAGCCGTAGCTGTGAAAACTGAAGCGTGTTCCTTTAGAGACGGTGTGACTCGGAAAGACGCAAACTGCCGCCTTGGGAGCAGAGCCCACACCTAGCTCGGGGTACAGCGTGACATGCACAGGTGACCCCCGAGCTCCCAGGAGCAGCACAGCCGGTGAAGGGCAGTGCTCCTGTGCGTTCTTGTCCAGTGGACTCTCCGGCATCGCCCCAGCTCTGCTGTGCTCCCGCTCTGAGCAGGGGCCGCGCTCAGTGTCCTGGCCAGCCCAGCGTCCAGCCGCCGCTGGCAGCCCCTCGGCCTCCTGCCCCCTCCCTGACTGCCGCGTCCTCTGGACTCGCTCCCGGAACAGCCGTGCAGCGGGCGGGTCCAGCCCGGAGCAGCTCTGGCGCTTGCTCCGCCCCCTCGCCTGAGCGTCAGCACCCGCTGGACTTCGGTGCTGGAGGGAGCACCACGGTGCTCTGCGGTGGAAACGGCCCCTCTTGAGCCGGGAGGCGGGTTGGGCAGTGGTGCCGCCCCAGCCCTCCCCACCAGACACGCAGGGTCCGGGGTGCACCTCCAGGTCGCTGCCGAGACGCCACCCCCCCCCCNGCCCGGCCCCCCCCCCCCCCCCCCCCCCCCGCAGAGCCTCCTCCAGGGGCAGAACCCCAAACCCCGCTGCCTGGACATCTCTGAACCACCCAGCCAGGGGGCACAGCGCCCTCGGCCTCGCCTTTCCCTGCCCAGCGGGGCCAGCTGGGGGCTGCAGTCACCCGGAGGCGGGTCCTGGCCCCGGCAGCTCCTGCGGAGATGACTGGCTGCCTGCAGCCCCGCGAGGGTGGGCGCCTGAGGAGCGCTGGGCCTGCAGGAGGCGCTGGTTTCTCTCCACACCCGCGGGCCCGGAGTGTGCGGGGCCGGCGAGCTGCCCGCAGCGCGGCCAGCACTTGGCGGGCTCCACCCGAGAGGCAGGCGCAGCCCAGAAGTCGGCCTCGCTTCCGCACCCACCAGAGGACACAGTGACTGCGCTTTCGGACTCGTGTTTTAATAACGACTGCAGGGAGAGGCCCCGCCCCGTTTGGGGTGCGGCGGCTCAGAGCGGCTGACTGGGCCCCTGCCCAGCTGGGCCACGCTCTGCGGTCTGTTCCGGCCGGAGCACTGGCAGGTGGGGAAGGAAAAGCGTGAAAAAGACAAGAAGCCAAACTCCTGGCCTGTCCTTACTCAGACGCTGGCTACGGGGTAGCTCCAGAGACGCGGGGCTTCGCCTCCCGACCAGGCGACGCCCCTCCGGGCTTGGGGCCGACCTCACGCCGCATTGGCCGGGCTCAGAGGTCTGCTTTGCGTGGAGAGTGAGCAGCTCTCCAGGGGCGTGTGACATTCCCCTCTCCTCCGTGCGGGGAGCCACGGCGGGTAGGGGCCGCAGGGGCTGGGGGGCGAGCAGAGTCCCTACCTGCGGGGTCCGGCGCCGGCTCCCAGTGCTGGTCGCTGTCCCGTTCCCTGATCCAGCCGCACAGCCCGTGGTCGAAGTCGCAGCCATGGAGCAGGGTGCCTGCGGGGGCCACCCTGAGTGAAAGCCAAGGCAGCCCCCGCAATGCCCACCCTGCACTGCCCGCCCCCGCTGCCCTCTGGAGGCCTGGCCCCCGCACTGCCCACCCCAGGCGGCGGTGGGATGGTCTCCGCTGACACAGGCGGGCTTTGGCAGTGCGGGCCCTCGGCACCCAGTCTGGGGGTGAGACAGGATCGGCCCGCGGCCTCACCCTACCTGGAAGGTCCCTTCCCCGCTGCAGGGACGCAGAGGCCCCGAGCAGCTCAGGCTGGCGTACCTGGGTCATCCCGCGCCTCCTCGTCCGCGCTGATCCCTCTCTCGATCTCGAATATCTCAAACAGGTCATTGGAAGGCTGCCGGGGGACTGCGAGACACAGACGGAGAGGGAGTCAGACCAGAGACAGAAACAGATAGTGACAGAGACAGAGATAGACAGAGAAAGACAGACAAATAGAGAGGGAGAGAGACAGGGACAGAGACAGGCAAAGAGACAGCATGAGACAAGTAGAGAGGGAGACAGAACACGAGGACACATGGGGGACAGACAGACAGAGATGGAGACAGTGAGCGGGAGAGTGACAATGACAAAGGCAGACACAGAAACCGTGACAGTGACGACAGTGACAGGAAGACAGAAGGAGAGAGAAAACAGACAGTGACAGACAGAGAAAGAGACGAAGTGAGAGGAGCGAGCTGACACCTCTGGGCACGGCGCGCCCGGCCGTCTGACAGGCAGAGGGACGCCCACGGCCTGCCGCCACGCCCCGTTCCTCGTAGGTGCCGTGAGAGGCGCGAGGCTTGTCCTGCAGTGACTGACGTTTAACACTTACCTGGCGCAATTTAAAAAGTGTGCAAAAGCCGCTAAATTCATCCTGAAAAGACACTAGAAGCTTTTTATCTGGAAAGTGCTTTTAAAAAGCATTTGTGTGGCTTTTCTACCTGTGCTCAAGGTGAGGCCAACTCTGAGGGTCTCAGCAGGTTCCCAGACTCACCAAGGAGGTAGCTCGTGCTCTCCCCAGCACTCGGGGGGCGCTGAGAAGGGGAGCGCAGCGCCCCAGCACTGGTGGCCGCAGCAGGAGCCGTGGGCGCCGCAGCGCCTGTGCAGTGCTGGAAGGAGGGGCGTGGGTCGTGTCTTCCCGGCCCTGCCGTCCGGGCCAAGTCTGCTGGCCGCAGCTAGCCGACAGTGCGCCCTGTCTCTGGTGTAGACGGTCCTGCACTTGCAGCTTGGGTGAGCCAGCAAAACCGTCTCGGGGGGCCTGCGGCTGCTTCCTTCAGGAAGGTGAGCGGCGGTTCCCTTCTGCTTTCTTGCAGCGTGCTCACTCGGGCATCTGCTCTCCCCTCGGCGTGCCCGCTGCTGCCCACGCCCACCCTGCCCCAGGCTCCTGTCCTTCTGCAGACTCAGAGCTCCGGTGCGCCCGCGGTCGTCCTCCTGACCGCCGACTGCCCTGCATCCCGAGAGAGACGCTGGTGATTCTCCGGAGAGCGCCGTGTAAAGGGCCCGTCCAGGTCTCTCCCGCCCGCACCTGTGACGTCAGGTGGTTCAGCGGAGGGTGCCCCAGCGCCCCCTCGCGCCGTGTCAGATGCCGCCGCAAGCAGCTCCGGCTCCTGGCCGGGGGCCTGTGGGCTCAGCCTGCTTCTTGGCTCCGAGTCTGCGCAGCAGGCCCTGCCCACGGCCAAGCCGGGTCCAGCAGCTCAGGACAGGGCTGCCAGGAAGCGGCCACCAGACACCAGCCCACGTGAGGTGGGTGCAAGGACCGTGCACCCCACCGCTGACGGGGTACCGCTGGTGCACACGGCCACCCTCGCCCTGACAGCCCTGGCCCTGGGCGAGGCTCCGGCACTCGGGCGCTGCCACACTCCTGCAGGGTGCGCCCCAAAACCACCTCTGTCTCTCCCTCCAACACGCAGTGCCTTTTGAGGGGCGCTGCTTAGAAATGCGCCTTAGCGCGCCGTCTCCCAATCACGTGTCACCCCACTGAACGCTGCGCTCTCACACCAGGCGGCCGTTAACGGTTCAAACGTGGCACGTGTGTTGTGGCCGCTCCTGGGCGCCACGCACAGGGAAGCAGGGGCCTGTCCGCCCATTTACAGGGAGAGCCCACACCAGGGTACGCGCCGGCCCCAGCCGAGCCAGCCCGCCGTCTGCGCTGCCTGCGGTCCCCTCCAAAGCCTGTCACTGTGTCTGAACCTCACGCTGCACTTACGACGTGTATCAGACACGGGGTCCCAGAGGACGTTCCTGTTCACTGGCCACATGAAGCCTCCCGGGTAAGAGACGCCCTACCTGGGAGCGTGCGGGAAGGTGCAGAGGCAGCTAAGGGGCGAGGGTAGAAGGTGGGAGAAGTCTGGGCCAAGACACGCCTGGGTCTAACTTTTCCAGGCGCTCTCTAGTCTCCTCGCGTGGAGACAGCATGCAAGCAAAGAAGCTTTTCCCATGAAAACTATCTTTGAGCCTGCAGAAAAGGTAGTTTCATAATAGTACTGGCACCCATAAAGCACGTCACCTGGAAATTCGTGGCAAGAGAGAGCCCAGTTCTCGACTCAGACGCGGGAAGGGCAACTCTGCTGTGCCAGAGGCAGGGGAAGGCCAGCGAGAAACGGTTTCGGACCGAAGGGCGCCGACGCTGTCCTCACAGTGCTCAGCCTGGGGGTGGCAAGCCCAGCCCTCGGCCCTTCCAGGAGGCGCGCCGCCAGACGGGCCTTCAGAAGGGGCCAGCCCCCCCGGCTCACGTGAAGCTCGGTGTGTGCTGAGCACCCAGGCCGCGGCGCCCGCCTGCGCAGTGAGCTCGGCAGCACCGCCCTCTGCGGCATGCGGCTGGCAGGCCTTCAAGGCAATCCCCCCCGGGGCCTGGCCGAGACCGCGCGCTCAGGAGGAGAGCTCTCACGCCCCTCGGAGCTCGGGGGCCCGGCCTTACCCTGTCGCGTTCACGCTGAACCTCAGTGGCAGGTTTTTAATTCATGCGTGTGTTTGGACAGGGCGCCGGGGAGGAAGAGCTAAGAGCTACTCCTTAAGCAGAGGAAACATGACAAGACTCAGCGACGCTGACATCTACGTGAGGCTTCTTTATATCAAATAGGCAAGTTTTATGACCCTACCTTAAGGCAGCAGCGTGACCAATACCACGTTCACTTAAGTGCTCATGAATAAAAATACCACTGTATGGTCAGGGAGATGAGAAATAAGAGAACAAAGCAGAAAAAGCACAACAAATAAGAGATGGACGTAAAAAAATGCCTTATTAGAGCTACATCACATTCCTCTAAAAGTTATAGAAGCTGGCCCAGACACACAGTCACATCAGAATTAGAGCCTCAGTTTAAATGGACAGTGACCGAAAGGAAACTCTGAACCGACAGCCACAAGCAAAAAGCAGCCTTTCATTCTTAAAAATCACAGCATCGGTATTCCTTTTACCTGGCCAGGAACAGCGCGTCTCTGAGGAGGACAGCGTTACTTCTGCCACAGGGGAGAGGAGCCAGAGAAGCAGCAGCAGAAGCTTCAGAGAGAGCAGGAGGCCAGGACAGCGAGGCCGCGCCCTCCCCGCGCCATGCCCCCGCACCACCCACCCGCAGGCTCCCTCAGCCCACCTTGCGGGCCTCTCGCAGCTGAGAGGGGCCAGCGCGTCTCCCCTCCCCACCACCACGTTCTACACAGGTGTCAGCCCCGCCTTGCTGTCCCATCCACCATGGTAACCTCTGCTGGCTCTCTAAGCCCAGCACCGGGCGGGGCCTGGCACGTGAGGCCACACAGGCGCGCAGGGCCCACTGAATGGTGTTCAGGGCTGACCACAGAGCACCGTCCCGGCAGGTTCCGAGGAAGTCGCCTGTCACAGTTCTCGAGCGGGACAGAGCTGCACGCTGCTCTGAGAGTCCCTGACGGTCCTTCGCTGCCTGCTCTGCTGGTGCCTTTCCAGGCTCTTTGTGCTGCTCTGCACTGTGCATAAATGAGGTGCAACCAGCTCCTTTTAGAGCTGCTCCTGAGTCTGAAATAGCATCACCATCTGTTCAACCGTGCCAAAGCAGAGGACCCCAGACTCACGAAGTTTATTCAGAACTACGAAAGACCGTAAATAGCAAAACAGTCCTGAGAAAAGAAAAACTGGAAGCACTGTGCTCCCCACCTTGAAAGTACACATGACGCAGTGAAAACAGCACGGTCCTGGAACGAGGACACACAGATCAGTGACCGGACCTGAGCCCAGAAGTAAAACCACACATGCATGGACAAGACTTTATGGCAGGGCCAAGAGCTGACAGTGGCGCAAGGAAAGGCTCTTTAATAAGCCAAGTGGAGAAAACTGGGTACTCACATGCAAAAGAATGAAACTGTCACCACACACAAAACTTAATTCAGAAGAGAGTAACGAGTTGGATGTTATAACTGACATTGTAAAATACTGTGCTGGGGACTAGACTCCAACAGCAAGAGCAGCATGAAGGCATGGGACTGCATCATGCCAAACAGCTTTTGCTCAGAGAAAGAACCACTGCCAAGGCCTCCCTGGTGGCGCAGTGGGTTATGCAACGCACTATGACACAAATCGCAGCCACTGCAGCATGAGTTCGATCCCTGCTGCCGGCCAGGGAGGGGACCCACATGGTGCGGCAGACCTCTCCTGCCTCACCCGCTGCTCCCCTCAGCGGTGTGCTTCAGTGAATCTGCCTATTATGCTCCCCGCTGTGTCTGTGGTGAATCCTCTCACTCCACATCTCTGGCCTGTACCCCAGCTCTTATATGTATGCATAAATAAATAAATCTTAAAAGAACCATTGTCAAAACGACAAATACTACTGAATAGAAGATGCTATTTGAACATCAATGATCTGACACAGGCTAAATATCCGAAATAAACAAAGCATGCACAAAACTCAACAACAAAACCCCCCAATGAAAAAACAGACAGGGGTTCTAGATAGCTGCTTCTCTGAAGAAGACGCACAGATGGCCAGCAGGCACATGAGAAGGTTTTTGTGATCTCTTATGAGGGAATACCACAGTGCCTTCTCACCTCACACCTCAGGATGGCTATTCTCCAAAAGGCAAGAAACTACCGTGATGGAGGATGTGGGGGAGGGCGCCCCCACGCTGTGGGTAGGGCTGTACCTGATTGTAGCCCCTATGGAACGCTGTGGGGGTCCCTCAAGAATTACATGCAGCGAGCGACCGCATACATGGCAGCTGTCCCACTTGTGGGTGTCCACCTGAACACAGCAAACACGACGGGAGAGGCAGCAGCACCCCGCGCTCTGCAGCTTGTCTGCAGCAGCCAAGAGCGTGTGCCTGTCAGCACACACCCGTTGGACATGGTGGCGGGTGTGCCCGGTGGGGCCGCCCTTGGAGGAGAGCCACGGACAGCAGCGCGGGCGGCCTGCGGGCTATGCGCGGCGAGCTCGGTCAGGCAGAGGAGGGCCGACGCCACGGCCTCACTCACCCATGCACAGACGCTGCTGGCCCCAACAAGGCAGCAGTAAGCACCTTTCACACGTGCACGCAGGGAGTGGTAGCCAGAGGCTGCGGAGCGGAGGGCTCTGGCTGGGGTGGGGGCAGCCGAAGGCCGAGGGGCGGCCTGGGCGCTCAGTGATGGACGTGTCTGCGCCCGCGCGGTGACCTCCCAGCCCGGGCACGGGGCAGCACGTCACTTACTGAACACGTCTCCTCTGGGCTTCTGGGGGTCGGTCTGTATCCGGTTGTCGACCGTCACCGCCCTGGGGGGCGTGGTGGTGGCGGGAGCCGTGGCGGTCGGCCCGGGGGTTGGCCTTCCTGGGGTTGCAGGTGGTGGCGGGGGCGTCCTGGGCTCCGTGGGCGGCGGCGGGGGCGGGGGCGGTGTCGGCCGCAGCGTGGGCCTGGGCACGGGCCGCGGGGTAGGCTGAGCTGTGGGCGCCTCGGTGACGGCAGGGGGAATGGACGGCGTCCTCAGAGGCCAGCTGGTGCTTCCGGCGTCCGGGATCCGGTTGCTGTGTCCTCCATCCCCATTCGTGGAGGTGCCATTCCCCTTGGGCCCGTCAGCCGGCCCTGAGGGTTCGATCATGACTTTCGGGATGTCTGAAAGACGTAAAGGTTTCAGTCAGAGCCGCACGACCCGGCAGCACACGGCAGAGTCTCCTGCGGACCGGCCGCTCTTCACATTGGCACACGCCCTGCTTTACACCGTGCAGCCTCCGAGGACCATGGCGTGCCCTGATGCACACATACACACGGCCACCTCACGCCACCAGGCAGCGTTACGCTGAGAGGTTAAGACAGTTCAGCCTGGTAACGTGGAAACAGACAGCTATTGATGGGGTTTTACTAGAGAAAGACACTCCCATTTTTCACAAACAGGAGAAACGCCCCCCGAACACTGCGTGGTTTTGACCTGTGCAAACACACTTTGGTTAAGACGGTCTACGTATTGTTTTATAGTTGCTTTTCCTTCCCCCTTGCTAATTTGGACAGTCACTTTTCAGGAAGAAAATTTCAGAGGTCACCAAAATCATCCATGGAATCCATCCCCTTGACTATCTTCCCGGAAAGGAATTAATGTTTGATCTGCCTGGACTGAGGCACTGGAGACCCGGAAGGGTGTGCCTGCCCCTTAAGGCCTTAAATCCCCATGATTTTATGCCCCACGATTTTCAGTAAATATTTCACTCCAGAAATTTAAAAAATTAACTTGGTACACAAAATGTATGTCTAGTTACGGCCTCCGGTTCGTGGAACTTTCCTTCAATGGTATTTCCTTCACGTTTATCTATTAACCAGGGTCCCACTACAAACAAGCAAACACTTACAAAGCAGAACCGCTCCGCACGTGGACCAACGAAAGACAGGTGTGACTTAACAGATTATAGGCGTAGAACAGGAGCGTAAAAAGCACCGAATGTTTTCCCATCCACCCACCGTCACACGGGACCACGTTTATTTCTGCGCCACCAAAACCATTCCCGGGAGGGAAGCCGGTGGGCTCCAGGTGGGGAGGCGAAGGCCGGTGGGGTCACGGCTCGTCTTAGCTGCGCACCCAAGCAGCAGCTCGCTCGTGGCTTGCACAGCACAGGCGGGGTGGGCGATGGTGGGGACCCCGGCCCTCAGCCCAGTGACCGGGAGGCCGTCCAGTACTCACGCGCACAGCTCCAGCCGTCGCCCTCATAGCCCTCCCAGCAGCGGCACCCGTAGGAGCCGTGCGTGTTGTAGCAGCTGGCAAAGCTGCTGCACTGGTGCTGGCCCAGGGCGCACTCGTCCACATCTGCACGGGAGGGGGAGGGGCTGCGCTGAGTGCCTGGGCACACGCAAGCTTGGAAATAGCTTCTCTCCCTTGCGCAGGCACCCAGCGAAGGCAGCCCGCGCGGGAATGGCGGCCGCAAACCGCCCGTTGAATGTGCGCCAGCGGGTCCGGCTGCCCCAAGGGGAGAAGGGCGCGCAGAGGGGCCCTCACCGTGACACTGGTATCTGCCTCCGATGTACATGAGGTCGAAGCCTGCGTGGCACTTGCAGATGTAGCTCCCAAAGGTGTTGAGACACTGCCTGTGTCTGGGGCAGGAGGCTCTCCCGCTGGCACACTCGTCCACGTCTGCAAATGGGGCGCGAGTCTGGGAGAGCTGACGCCCTGGCCCGCGGCAGTCCACACCCTTGCCCAGCCACTGCCCGCGGGCACATCCAGGGCTTCTCCGCCTTCCCTTCTGCCTGCCCCACCTCGGCGCCATGTGACCACCCACCGATCACTGTCAGCTGGTGACGTCTCAGGTCCATCATCTCCCGAGCGTCTCTGTGCAGCCCCAAACACTTCCCATAGCAAACATTCACACACTCATCCGTCCACTCATCCACTCACTCATTCATCCACTTACTCATTTATCCATCATTCACTCACTCACCCGTTCACTCACCCGCTCACTCATTCACCCATTCATCCATCCACTCGTTCACTCACCCGCTCACTCATTCATCCGCTCACTCACCCGCTCGCTCACTCGCTCACTCACCCGCTCACGCTCACTCATCTGCTCACTCACCCGCTCACTCACCCGCTCGCTCACTCATTAGTGGTCCAACTTGCTGATTTCAGTTCAGGCCACACGTGTCAGAGCAGCTCCCTGCAACCTCGCCTCACGCCACCCTCTGCATGCTCCACACCCTAGGGTGCACCAGCACAACTCACCTACGCAGGTCCTCCCGTCCGGGGCCAGCTGCAGCCCGGGAGAGGGGCACTGGCAGCGCACCTGGCCCTTGATAACATCGCAGCCGTACTGGCAGTTGGCCATGGAGCAGCTCAGTGCACCTGTGAGAGAGCAGTGGACACTCAGGGCGCTGCCTCCACACCGCACGGGCCCACCCAGCAGAAGTGGAGACCCTTCACGGGGGTCTGAGAAGATCACAGAGGGGTGGAGGGGCAAGACATCCCCAAGAAGGAATGAGCCAGCTCTGCTGTCACTGGGGGACACTGAAGAGAGAAGAGACACACTTGCACCCTTCTCTCTCACAGGTAACAGGAAATTTCCACAAGCCTAAGGGAATCCAGACTTGAGGGGATTTCCCTGATCAGTCAGGCAAGTGCCCCTCTTCATTTCTCTGGGGACAGCAGATCTCCTGCAGCTGCCCTGCCAGAAGATTCCAGCATCACTGCCTCCTCCCGTGAATATGAGCTCACCTCGCTTCAGAAAGTTCCATGCAAAACATGCACAGCCAGGTGAAGCAGCTGGCCTGTCTTACAGACTGCAGCCAGGCAGAGCGATGGCAGCAGCTGGTGTAACTGTTACTCGTCAGAGCAAGGACCACATCAGGTGCCAGCGTCACACAAATGCGTGGTGCAGAGCTGAGAGTGTCCACCTTGTAAATGCATGCAAGGGAGAGCAGCAAGCCCACGCTTTTCTTTCTTACAGTGACACACATGAAAACTACGTCTGTGTTACCATTTGAAGGATTTTTTAGGGGTGGGAAGTTCAAACTCAGCATGCAGAGTAATTGGGAAGAGGACATGTAAGCGTGAAGAAGGCAGGTGTTTGTGAAGGGCTGGCACTCAGCCAGCAGGTGATGGGTTCTCGACCCTCACCTGTCCCCCTGATGGACAGCAAATGGCCACTCACATTCTCTTTTACCTGGACCAGTTCTGTGCCCAGGCAGGAGACACAGAAGACGTCAGCAAACACACTTCTTTTCTTATTCTCATTCTAAATGCCATTTCCAAATCAATTTCACACTGGCGCCAGAGGCAGGCGCGTGCCAGGCCCTGCCCAGCTTTGGCTCACCCTGGGCAGGAGGCTCACGCATAAAGAGGCGCTCACACGTGGGGATGGAGGAGCTCGCTCACCCAGGCACCCCCTCCCCAGGGCACCCTGCCACGGGAGTGGCTAACATGCCCGCACCCCACCCGTCCTGGGGCCGGGGCCACGCCCGCACCCCAGGCACCCGGCAGCTGCAGACGTACTTGAGCAGGAGCCGTCGGGCATCAGCATGTAGCCGCTGAGACAGTAGCACTTGTAGCTGCCGTAGGTGTTCATGCACCTGTGCTTGCAGGGCCGCGGCTTCAGGCCACACTCGTTGAGATCTGCAAAGGCGGTGGAAGCAGAACAGTGACCGGCTGCAGCCCGGGGACGCCACCTCCGTGCCTCCCAGTCAAGCAGCACCAGCTCGCACCCTTCTCCCTCAGAGTACCGTTTACGCTCTGGAGGGCGGGGCCAGGAGCTCCCTAGCAGAGGGGCCACATGCCTCACCTCAGACAATGGATAGCTAGGGAGAGCCACCTGCAGACCCCCGCCCAGCAACTCAGGTCTGGCTCCGGCATCTTCTCAATGCCAGTCGGCGGCTGCCTCCGTCTCGTCCAACCAGCCTGTGTGTGCCCGTCTGAGGCGGGGCTCGGCCCTTCGCAAGGAAAGCTGCACCTTCAGAGGCTGCCCCCCGCAGGGAGGGAGGCCCCTGTGGCACTGCTCTTGCTCGGGCTGGGAGCATCTGCACCGACCTCCGGTTAGAGGAGAAACTCAGTTTCCTGCTTTCAGGATGCATGCTTTTTTTTAAACAGATTTTTTAAAGTCCCTCTAACATATACCCACCAGCTGGCAGTTAAAGAGGGCGTGCCAAAAGACGAATGCAGGATAGTGTAAATTTTATGCTGGTTGGTTTAAATGCCATTATGAAGTGAATAAACTGATGGTAACAGTCCTTCCCACTCAAGCCGAACGCTGCCCAGAGTGGACATAAAACTGACCAATAAACACTGAACGGGCCGTGACCACAGGGCAGGCTTCGTTAAAAAAGAAATGTGATCAGGCGCTTATTTTGTCTGGAACAGCCAGCTCAGCACCTGAGCAGCCTGACTTAATTAGCTACTAATTCATGGAATCAGAAACAAAGATTTATCTGGTTAGAAGTTGTTTTCAACTCAAGTTTAAATCTGATCTGCTCATTCACTAGAAATCGATTTCACTTAAACCATCTAGTAATGCTATTTGTTAAAATCACCAGGAAGCACTGCGTGTTGAGTTTTTTTCATGTTCTGTTGACTTTCCAGCATTATCTTTTTTCTCACCCTCAAATAACTACAGGCAGGCCCCCAGCTGTGTGAGACAGCCGCCTTCATGGTCCCCAGCTTCAGCTTTCTCCTTTATTCTCTCGGCTAATGGGGGGGATTTGAAACATTTTAACATAAAAACCTTCCTCAAAGAAGGCAGTTTTCAGATTATAATAGCAAAATTAGATTCTTCCCCTATCCAATAAAGTAAAAAATTTAACTCAAGGAGGAAAGAGAAAGAATTCCTTCCAGTTCTCCTGCCTTGTACTTCAACATGTAGTAGAAAGCGTCGGGGCGGCCCCTCACGTTCTAAGGGCAGAATGGTCACCTCACTGGCTCCCTGCACACCCGCACTGGCCCTGGCAGATCCCCGCCGATATTGCTAGGTCACACTTAAATCTGAGCCACGGTTACCTTCCAGATGCAAGCCCCTCTCTTCGCAAAGAGCAGAATGCCATAAAACAGAAGGGCAGGACTGAGCTTCGTTCTATCTCCAGGGGAGGCTCCTGCACGACATAAACGTGCGGATGCAGACCCCTCTGGTTAAAAAGCCACAGGGACGTTGGGGACAGGCAGCCCCACGGGGTAACCCCGTGACCTGCTCGGCTCCGTGTGTGCAGAGCAAACCTATCCTTTGCTCCCGTAGGAAGCAGCAATTTGGGGTGAAGAGTTAGGAAATGAAAATTCACTAAAAAAAAAATCAGCAACACGTGTGAATCATTGTATGAAAAACGGGGTTTGTGGGGGGACCCGCACAGCACTGGATGGGTAATTTGCTGGTGACTTCACTATGATGAAGTTGACCCGTACGTATCCAGACACAGGGGAGGCATATGAGAAAGGGGTGCCTAGAAGCCTCGGGGAGGGGAGACCTCCCGACAGGAGTCCCCGACAGTCCCCATGGTTTTCCTGCCAGCTCAGCAATACCCTCAACAAAACCACCAGAAGTAATCAAAGGAGACGCCATCACGTGCGCAGTTCTCAGGGAAGAGGGGGAGCCGCACAGTCTCACAGGTCGGGAGACGCGGGGTGCAGGGAGGGGAAGAAGGAGACGTGTGCCTGGGGAACAGAGATGCAAGCTGCGTAGCACTGCGGTGACTTCAGGAAGAGTCAGACGTTTTGTTACACGCAGACGCTGGCGGCAGAGGAAAGCAGGAAGAGATGCGCTGGCTAGGGCAACTGCGCGGCCTTCCAAGGGTGGGAACAGCTCCACGCTTCTGTGCACCGGCTTTTCCCTGGGAGGCGCCGGTGCAGAGCCTCGGCCGTGCAGCCACCGCGTCTGTGTGGGTGCGTGTGCACGTGGACGCGCCGACTGCCCGCTATGGCTCGGCTCCGAGGGGAAGCTCGTCCTGCGGTTCGCTGGGCGGGCGGTGACTCCTCATTTCCGCCATTTTAAACCCGTGGCTCTAAGCTCCCGCTCTCCAGCAGGCCTGCGGCAGAGCACGCGGTGCACCTTGCTTCTCCGCAGCAGCTTGGGGCTCCTGTTCTCACAAGGGCTGCAGGCCAAAGGGGGGCTCTCTCTCACCCCCGTTGGCTCACTGAGACTGGGACGCTGGAGGGGACACCGCACCGCACCAGCGGCCCCACGCTGGCTGGAGCCAGGACTTGGTTCCCTGAGGTTCAGGAGTGGGCCCCAAGAGCAGGAGACACAGAGGGCCCCACCCCGGGAAGCCTAGGCTACCAGACGTGGTGGTGGGCAGGGACTCGCTTCTGAGAGCTGCCAGCACACGCTCGGCGCTTCAGACCTGCCTGACCCCCGCGAAGGTGCGCGTCTGCCTGGCTCGGCTGCCTGGCTCAGACGCCCGGCCCTTGGAGAGCAGCCGCGACCCGGCGCAGGCACAAGCGCAGGTGTGGCCGCAGAGGGGCCGAGGGGCCAGCACGCAGGAAGCCGAGCGGGGCGCAGACCTCCGCACGCGCTCGCTCACCCCTCGCCGGCAGACTCGTGGCTTGGAGGTCCCGGGGGCCGGCCAGAGGCTGCTCGCTGCGGTGGCCGAGAGGCGGTGGAGACGGCGGTGCGCCGACGAGCTCGTCTTCACGCCAGGAAGAGGCAATAAGAGTCAGCTTGAGCTGATGTCAGTGTGACACCTACAAAGCCTCATAAGCATGTATTAGAACAGTCACACACAGTCCAGTTCCCAAGATGCTTTACGAAGGTCAGCTCTAGTGCTTCTGGCGTCCGGCTTGTCCCGTGTCCGCTTCCCCTGGAAGCGCCTGGGGCCGCCCGAGCACGCGCCGAGGGACCCCCCGGGCTGCGCGTGGCCGCCAGGGACGCTGGCGCTCCCGCGAAGCTCGGGCCCCAGCTGGGCTCCGCTCGGGGCTTAAAGCGCTGCAGGACCCGGGACTCCCTGGTGGCGCGGCGGGTTGAGCGCAGCACTGGAGGTTCCGGCAGCCCCTGGAGCGGAGTTGGATCCCCGGCCAGGGAGGGGGCCCATGTGGTGCAGCAGCCCTCTCCTGCCTGCCCGCTGCTCCCCTCAGCAGTGCATTTCGGTCCATCTGCCTGCTCTGCTCCCCACTCTGTCTCTGGTGAATCCTCTCACCTCCCGCACCCAGCTCTTGGATGTATAATTAAATTTTTACCAAAAAAAAAGTACTCCAGAACCAAGCAGCACATTGGGCTTTCCATAGAGAACTATCTAAATAAATAGCAGGCCCGATCACAACTGGTTCGTTCCTATGCAAGAACGTAGGTTACATGTAAGGCACATTGCACTGGAATACAGCTGCCCCGCCCCTTTTCCTCCGGCTCCCAGGGACCCCTAGAGTGCCTGAGCCCTCAGGCAGCAACACAGTATCTGCGTCCTACACCTACCATAAAGTCTGTTGTAAGCAGCCGGAGCTCAGCGGCAGCTGCTGCTGAGGGAACTACAAGGACGCACAGTAATGGGGGTAAGTGACTGCTCGCTGCCCCCACCCTGCCCTCCACGCCCTGGCAGAACATCCTGCTGTGCAGAGGGGTCTGCGATTGCCGAGGGCCGGAGGTGCAGAACTGCAGGTGGGGGCACGCGCACGCACAGCCTCTGCCCAGGCTCCTGGAGTGGCTGCCACTGTGGGCGAGAGGCCCCAGCCACTGAACCAGCAGCGCAGCTGCCTTGGCCGTGGCTGTGCTGTGCCACGGCCGTGCCTGTGGCTGGGCCGCGCATCTTTCAGAGGTTGGGCTACCTTTCTCTCAGGGCTGGGGCGGGGCTGCTGGGCCCCACAGGAGCCCCTCTAGGTGGAACAAGCCCCAGGGTTCAGCGTCGTGGCCCCACACACCGCTGCTTTCTCTGGGACAAGGAATCCTACGTGTGAACGCCGCCATGTGAGAACATTACTGATGTTTATAAACTGCTTCTTCCGAACTATTCCAAAGTGCCTTGTGAATTCAAAAGAATGTCATTCATTGCTAAAAACATGCAATGATTTGGCGTGTTACCTGCCAAAAATCATTCCCTAATGGGAAAGTGAGGCCAAGATTATTATCTGCAAGTGTTCTTTTTTTGGCCTGGGGGAGGGGTTGTGTTTGGGTCCAGAGACTCAAGGAGGGGAAAATACACACGAATAAAATTACCCGAGAAGCAGGGCAGGGGAGCCAAGCTGGGAAGAGCTCAGGCTGGAATCCTGTTCCCTGGGAAAGGGCCCACATCCTTCGAGAACAAGGAGGATTCCGCAGGTGCAGGGTAACAGTGAATCCAGACCACCACGAGGGACCAGCAGGAACCCCGCAGACTCATGCTAATTTACGGCAGGCTGGGGGCAGCGGGCCAGAGTGGGTGGCCTACCCCCCACCCCTGGGCAGCTCTCAAAGGCCCCAGCCTTCTCCCCAGCCTCTTCATCACCCTGCAAGTTTCCAGGCACGGTTCCTTAAACCACACGAGTCACGAGATTGAAGCCAAGACTCTCCTATACGCAAACTACGTTGTCACCAAGGGCTCGCTTCCAGCTCAGTGGGCTTCCGTCAGGGACACCCCACTTCTTGCCCGGGAAAGGAGGCTGGCCGGACCTGCCCCAACTCTGGGACGTGCTCTCTGCCTGTGGGCGGGCTGGTTCGGCGAGAGCGGCCGAGCTGTGTGCTGTGCACAGAGAGGGGTGGTTTGCTGAGTGGGCTTCAGGGGGCCTCTCCCACAGACCCCACTTGCTGAGGCAGCCCTCACCCTGATGGTGCTCTCTGGTCAAGGCTTCAGGGCCCAGTGAGGGGCTGTCCTCGTCCCAGTGCCCACAAGCCTGGGCCCAAGCTCTGAGACAGTGACTGCGCAGCGAGGCGCTCTGCACTTAGTGCCTGCAAGCCACTCCCCGGTGGCTTTCGGGCCAGCAGAGGCTGCCACCTGTAGGGAGAGAGGCCCCTGTGGCACTGCTCTTGCTCGGGCTGGGAGCGTCTACACCGACCTCCGGTTAGAGGAGAAACTGAGTTTCCTGCTTTCAGGATGCATGCTTTTTTTTAAACAGATTTTTTAAAGTCCCTCTAACATATACCCGCCACCTGGCAGTTAAAGAGGGCGTGCCAAAAGACGACAAAAGCCTTGTCCCCCAAAGAAAGGCAATGGGGGCGACAACATTTTAATTTGGAATATTTCAGCTTTTCTTTGGAGAAACAGGTACTTAAAAGCAGCCAGTAAACTGGCTTTCTGAAAATAAGAGGGGCCTCGTGCCAAGTCTTGGAGGTGTGTTAGGGAACCTGGAGCTGCTGGGGATGCGTGACCTGCGTGTCCCTGCCTCTCCACAGTGACTGTTAACAGTCTGTAAAATTCCCAGCATCCGCACAACAGAGGTGCGTGGCGCTGACCTACTGACGAACGCTCTGTGGTTTATGTTCACCTCTTTTGAAAAGGAGTGTGCCGGGCTTCCAGGACGAACGACGAACGCTGACAGCCCGGGGCCCAGGAGGAGGCCCGCGCGGGGCCGTACACGGGAAGGAAATCCAGATGACTTTTGAAGGAGTAAACTGAGATCGCAGGAATCCTACTTAGTTCCAAAATAAACTGCCCAGGTATGTTTGGTAAGTTCCAATTTCAAAAATACATACTCTAAGGCTGAAGAGGGCTGGGGAGGAAGCTGTCCCTGCACGTACACCGCGGGGCCACTCTCGCTGGGAAGCTTGTGCTGGACACTGGGGCGTCCAGCTTACTGGCAGGATGTCCCCGTCCCCCCCCAAAAAGACAGTCAGGAACCGTCACAGCCTCCTGTAGAAGCCAGTGCCGGACTGCGGCCAGGTCAGGGCAGGAGGTGACGCGACCCCCAAGGAAGCCGGAGCCCAGGGCGCGTCACAGCACCACAGCGTGAGGGTGTGACTGGCGCTGCGGCTCTGCTGTGTGGGCACCTGCCCTGAGGTGCCGGTGCAGGCGCAGAGGCCTCAGCCCACAACAGTGAGCTCACCGAGCCCAGGCAGGAAGCCCCCGGGGCTCAGCGCGGAGATGGTGGTGTGAGAAGAAAAACCCGGTGCACTATGCATACGAACGCTCAGCTACATGACAAAAACATTCCACGATCACCGTCTACCTGTGTCCTAAGAGGTCATACTTCACGTGGAGTTTATTCACTCTTTGAAATATTCCAAAACTAAAATGTCACTCCAAGAACAATGAAACATCAAATTTTTTCTTTGCCCATCCCATTTACCCCCTCCCCCAAATAAAGTGTTTCAAGCTAAGAAAAAAGGAAAGGATGTTTTTGGCCGAATTAACCGAAAAGACGAGCTTCCCCGACCTTGAGCAAGTCTGAGCCCTTTTGGGGTGTCTTCCTCACCCACAGCTCTGAAGGCAGGAAGAGCCTGATTCGTACCCACAGCAGGTCCCGGCTGACCCGTCTTCTGGCAACTACTCTGTGACCTGGAACGAGACACTCAATACCCCTGAGGTCTCTTCAAATGAAAAATGGCCTAACACAACAGGATGATAAATAACGCCGTGCCAGCTGTTGTCACAATGACGAAAACAGCTATGTGAGGTACCGAGGTGCTGCTGGTGTAGAATAAATGTTGCCTTTATAGGCAACCAGATGCCAGTCAAAAATCACTTCCTAAGTTCATCAAAATCTGTAACTGTGGGGCCTCCCTGGTGGCGCAGGGGTTGAGCGCTGCACTGTGGTGCTTGCACAGCCACTGCGGCGCAAGATCGATCCCCGGCCAGGGAGGGACCCACGTGGCACAGCAGACCTCTCCTGCCTCGCCCACTGCTGCCCTCAGCAGTGCATTTCGGTCCATCTGCCTGTTCTGCTGCCTGCTGTCTCTGGTCAGTCCTCTCACTCCCTGTATCTCTGGCCTGTAAATATGTAGCCGTAGTGTTCAGAGTGCGTGCCAGGTACATGGAGGCGATTTCACCACAGCACAAAGGGCTGGAGCCGCCAGGCCCACACCGCCGGCAGCCAACCCCTGACTCTGCAGGACCCGGGGTGCTGACGACGGCCCGCCGCCCAACCGCCAGCAGGACACGGGGGAGCAGACAGCCTGGCATTCCTCCCTGCCCACTTCACCAGCGTCAGAGAGCAGGAGGAGGGAGCCCACAACTGCCCTGGGAGGCGCGCCTGAGAAGACGACTGTCAGCTATTTTCATCCTTCAGCAGAGCAGCACCTCACGTATCTGGGCACGAGCACTGCGGAAGGCAGCCGGGAGCCGCGCGTTTACCCGAGCAGCAGCGAGGGCGCAGGTGACGCCACCTGTGTGCCCGCCCCCTACCTTGGTTGCAGGTTTTCCCGGCGTATCCGGCATGGCACTTGCACTTGTTGGGTCCGATGCAGTCGCCGTGCTTGCACTGTGGCTGGCACACAGCTGCGAAGAGAGGACGCCAGGCGTTATCTCCGGCGCACGCCAACGTGCGGCCCCCACATCGCGTACCAGCGTGCCGACCAAGAAACACCTGAGAACTGAGTCCCAGGGGGCAGAGATGCACACGTCACCGTGTCCTGGGGCGTGAGCCCTGCCTGGATCACACAGCAGCACAGACACGCACGCCACACTGGACGCAGTGTGTGTTAAAGAGACAGACAGACAGACAGAGAGAGGTGGGGCTGGGAAACTTGCTGAACTTCAGGACAATAATCAAAGTCAAAACCAGGAGAGAACACGTCAGCTAGGCCCGACCACCATGGGTATTTATCAGGCGCCATCCCCTCACAGGAGCTTGTGCCGGCAATTTGAGACACATTCTCCTCAGTGCACTTCAAAAATAATTCTTAATCCAAAAATACTGGTTATATAATAAATTTCCAGTTAAATAACAACAAGATTATGTTATTGCAAAGGATACCTCCAAGTATGGAATGTTTCAAAATAACTCAGTATTTTTGGACCTTCAGCTCGAGAAAGCGTCCTGCTCTTTCCCACGTCGAGGCCCTTCAGTCTCGTGGGCTTTCTGCGGCCGACCGGAGAGCACCGAGTTCCACCTCACAGTGACATCTTCCTCCACTGACCGCGCCTTTTCTCGACTTCAGAAAGCTGCAAGCGGCCCAGTGTTCCCGGCCCTCCCTGCCTGCCCAGACACGGCGTGGACGTCACCGTCCACCGCGGCTCCCCGCTGGGGGTGGGTCTGCCCCTTGGACACCGGCATAAAAGGAGACATTCTGGTCACGCGGGGCCGGGCGCTGCTGGCACCGGGGGCCCCACAGGAAGGCCACCAGACATGGCCACGCCCTCGCAGTTTCCACGCACAGAACCACCCAGCCAAGAGACAGGGCCCGCACCCAACACCAGAGAGCAGAGGGGTCGCCCCAAAGCCAGGACACTGGTCCCCAGAGTCAACGAGCTGACGAGGAAGACAGAAGGCGCGTGTGCCACTTGTGAAGGAGTCCCCGCACGGGCAGCCCATTGGTTTGCACAGAAAGCCTCGCAGGGAGGACAGCGGGGTCCTGGAGCGAGGTGGACAGAGGGGTGGCTGGGAGGGAGATGTGGGCAGCGGGAGACGCGACCCCCAGGACCAGAGTGGAAGTGGGCAAGGCCCACGAGGTATTGGAGGGGTGAGCGGAGGCAGGAACAGGGGCTAGACCAGGTCACAGTGTTCCCCAGATTTCAGGCGGAGGAACACGCACTTTCTCCACGGGGAAGGGGGAAGTTTCTCTTTGTGGGGAGAACGACTGTGTCCAGAGAAGACTGTGGAGTGCCGTCAGACGTGTGTGCACACGACCGGCCGCTGGCACGGCCCGTGACCCAGGGAGCAAGCGGGCTCCAGCAACTGTGGCTGGGCGCGCCGGGGCAGGGTCCACGTGCACCCCGTGTCCGACTCGCGGCCCCCGTCCTCCCACACGGCCCTGCACACGGACACTCCCGTGGGCCGACATGACTGCTCCTCTTCCTACTTCTGCACCTGCCCACTCAACTCTCAGGGCCTCTCCTCATCCGGCTCCCACGGAGGAGGTGCGAGCTTTGCCTCCAGACACTCCTGCCTGGCCTCCTGTCCCTGTGCTGGACTGCCTCACCCACCACGAACCCTGGACGCCTGCTTGCGGGGTCAACCAGAAGGCTGGGGCAGAGGGCCCAGCCCTGGGGAAGCCCTGGAGTCTGCCGCTGGACACGGCGTGGGAGCCCGGGGAAGCGCCTTGCTCGGCCTTCCATGAGGCCCTCCACCCTCTAGGAACAACCTACAGCTGCAGTCTTGGGGGACCTGGCCAGCCTGAGAAGGAAGGTGCGGACATTTACAGCCACAAATCCACATCTAGGTAACGCTCCCCCAACAGCCGGATGTGCAAGGTGTCTGCAAATATGCAGAAGCCGCTGAGAAGGTTCCACCTGGAAACATGAACACGTTCACGTTTGTGAAACATTCACGGAGCAACCACACCGAGGCCCAGGCTGCTCCGCCTCTCACCCCCTCAGCTCGATGAGCAGGTCCCAGCCTTTCGGCTGCTGTCCTGGGCGTCCTGAGAGCCCTAGCCCAGGGCTCAGGAGATGCACACATCCGAGGACCAAGGCCGCTGCTGCGGTTATGAGTTCAGGGGGGTCTTCCTGACCTGTGTTTGCACTGGTAGCTGCCCCGAAGCACCCGGGACCCGCGTATCGCCGGCAGCTCTTCCTGCGGCCAGGATGCTTGGATGCTGATGTAAGCAAGCATCTTCTCGTGCAAGGAGGAAGGCCTTTGGGAAAGGTGCCCTACGGCCTCACCGGCGTGGGTCTGCAGCGTGCTTCCATCAACAGGCCCCTCAGAGGTGACAGCAATGCACTCCCCGAGGCTGGGGGGGGAGGCAGCGCCTAGCAGGTGTGCTGGAACTAGGCACATGGGCCTTCTGGCCGAGACCAAGGAGGAAGGGGCCGATGAGAACGATGACGGCAGGTCCTGCAAAGGCTGCCGCAGGGAAGGTCCTCTAAGGGCTAAGGCAGGATGGTGGGGGACACATGATGCCGTGGGAAAGTGGAAAGGCGTGCAGAAGACCCCGCAGAGCCTGATGGCAGATGTGAGCAATAGGAGGCGCGGGAGCAGCACACACAGCCAGGATGGCAGAAAAGGCTGGTGCTGACCAGTACTTGTTTTCCTTCTTTAAAACAGAATGGACTGTTTTTGGAGCAGAGAGGGAAGTAGTAATCAAAAACTGCATTCTCTATCTTCCCTGGCAGCTATCGGTAGCCAAGTAACTAAATTCTGGCTAGCTGTATTTAAACGAGAGCCTGGCATGTCTTCTCCTCCTTCTTGCCTGGAATGTAGACTGTGATGGCTGAGCCACAGTGGCTGCTTTATGACCAGGAGGTGAGAAGGGAAAAGAGGCAGAGCTAGATATCATGGTAATAACCCTAGGTTGCCCTCCTTCCAATTTAGGGCACCGTTCCTCATGTCGTTTTACTTGCAGTCAAACACAGTTCCCAGCAGACTGTCACTGAGAGTGAGACTCTGCCACGGGGTGCAGCTTGACGTGGCTGGAGGCTCTGCAGAGCGACAGGGCATGGCCAGCTCAAACTCAGGTGTTGTTGCTGCCTTGAGCAGGATTTCCTTAATGGAGAGAGTGTCTTCAGCTTCCCAGAGATCGCCAGAAACTTCTGCAAGCTACACCCAGCACCCCTGAAAGCAGAGCAGCGTCCTCCCGGTGTGGGTTTTCAGAACAGGTGATACAGACACAGATAGAGGCAGCACAGGCCAAGCAACGCAGGGACAAGCACTGCAGGTTTCCGTGCGCCCTCCGGACAGCCCACAGGCTTCTGAGCACTCAGGCAGCCCGGGCGAGGCGCCTTGGTCATACAACTGGCCTTGGAAGAGAGCGAGCGGCAGTATTAGTGGAACTGGGAGGAAGAGAGCAGACTTTTATAGGCTCCTCTGGCAAGAGCCCCAGAGCTTCTCAGGGGTGACAGGTACAATAAAGTCTAGAGCAAAGAGTCCCCTGGAGTCTCCGGTCTGCAGAGAACAGCTCTCCAGCCTTGCTGGTGTCCTGTGTCCTTGTGTGGGTGAGCATGTTCCAACCTAAGTTCCCGCTGTAGCAGACACCGGAATAGAGTGCCTCTGATTGTTATCACAAGCATTCTCATGAAAGCACAACTCAAAGCCTGTTTACATGACCGACTAAATTTATCCTTACAACAACCATATAAGGCAGGAGGGAGACAGACATGAGCCTCGTTTTACCAGCAGAAAGTGAAAGCACATGAGGTTAAGCGACTTGCCCAATTTCAGTAAAAAGTTCTGATCCTGGTTCCAGCATCAACCCACCAGTTCTTAGGTTCAGAGAGAGATCAGAAAGCCCCGTGTTCTGTGTGGGTTTGGAAGGAAGGGAGCGAGCAGGAGCGGGTCAGAGGGGCGACCTGATCAGGGAAGGATGAGGGGGCGAGGGGGCCAAACATGAGGGAAGGCACAGTGATGGTTCCGGGAAGGAGAAGCTACAGCTCAGAACACAGTCTGTAATTTCAGAAAACTACGGCCACCCTGCCAGGCTATTTCCACACTGAATACCTTTGGTTCTACGGCCGCTTTGTGCAGACTCTGAGCTCCTCCTAGAACACAGAACTGCTAGCTCTTCATAAGTGCCCCATGTTTTAGTGTCCTCTCGTCCTATGGAACATTTTTTCTAGTAGACTTAAAGGAATCATCAACTACAAATATTGCATCAATCAGTAGTTTAGAGTATAAATGAAAAGAAATAAGGTTTTCTGCTTTAGATAACATTGTCTCCAATTGCTGTCTGATAAAAACTGTTTTTTGACTTCAGGAACATCCAAGTCAAATTTTACAAGTACCCGTTTCCTCCCTACTTAGCTTTCCTTTCCTTTCCTAAAATAGTCCAGAGAAAATGAGTGCTTGCTTGTACGTTTTGTATCTCAAGCCAAATTTCATTTATCATAATTAAGCACACTCCCCTCCACTTAAAATATTTGTCTTCCAAAGAGAATTGTTTTCCGTTTCCTTGAAATTTTAACTTTTCTTTATGTTTTCATTGTGACAGGAGAGTGAGATTTAGATGAAAGTCAACTGAAATGGACTCACGTGAGACAGACTTGCCGGTTGTGACAACGTGGATGGAAGTGGACGGGACAGCAAGTTGGATTCTGACAATAAATCAGAGGAAGAGGGACGAGTACCAGGGGGCGTCACTTCTGCGTGGAATGCAGAGAAGCAAAGGACCAGACAGAGCCAAGCCAGTGACAGACCCTGGACACTGCAGATCTGGGGCTGCCAGAGGAGGCCAGAAAGAGAGAGGGAGTGGAGGGGCCCAGGACGGTGCTGGAGGAATGCGGGTGTGGGGGACACATGTCTGAAGGGGGGATCATTGTACCTCTGAATCATACAACACTGTAAGCCAGTATGTTACCTCAAGTATATTAAGACAGTGTTACTACTTATTGAGAAGTGCAAAGGAGGTTTTGTTTCTTTGTTCTTACATGCCACCCTACATTCCTCAGAGGAATCTGGGCAGACAGGGGGGCTGGGCTATTTTGCTTTGACAGAAAGCAAGGGTGTAGCTACAAAATGTTGGTGACAAGCAAAAGGGACATAGGCACTAGCTTGGAGGTGCTCCCCCAAGCCAAATGTGGGGAGACTGGAACACCATAAAGAATAAGGACAACTAACTGATGGCCAATGAATAATGAAAGAGTCCAGAGGTCCAAAGAGATTCTAAAAAGAAAGAGGACAGGGCTCCTTTTAAGAAGAACTTCAGAGAACACACAGAAGGGACTTGGAGAACAGTTTTCCAACCACCATGGAAGTAATTCATTTGAGCCAAAATCCTCAATGAAGGCTGCAGCTTCCTATGGCTGAAAGTCCGCTGGAGAAGAGGATATTCAGACAGTTTCCATGGTACCACCTGACAGATTACTGGTTAGGCACACAATGTCACCTTTCAGTGGACAACAGCCTGACCCATCAGAGCCAGCAGCACTCATGATGGGGAGAAGCAGGACATGCAGCAGCGGCGGCAGCACACACGGCCCACCACGTAATAGTCCTGCAGGGAAAACGCCTGAGCGTGAATCTGATGGCGAGGAAACTGCCACAAGTCTCGGTTGGGGCAGTCTGCCAGGCATTTGATGCGGACTCTTCAAAAATGTCACTGACAAGAAGCAAAAGAAAGGAGGGGTCGGGGAGGGATGAACATTCTAAATTAAAGGAGACCAAGGAGGAGTGTCGCCTGGTGCAATGTGTAACTTTGGTTGGGTCTGGACCCACAGAAGTGAGTCTTGGGTTGCCGGGGAGAGCATCGCAGGGCGCGCTTGTGGCGTAGTACTGCTGCATGCGTGTTCGGTGCCTGCACGGTGATACACGGCAAGGCTTTAGCTCAGGGCCTTTGTTCTTAGCAGGCGCACAGCCAGGCACTTAGGGATGCAACGGCGCGGTGTCTGCAGTCACTTCCAGACGCTTCCGCAGAACGAGGAGGGCAGAGGCGGGATGTCTAACACGCTAATGCTCGCCGAGGAAGAGCACGTGTGCTGTTCACTGTTCCTGTACTCTTAACTTTTCTGTGGATTTCCAAAATGTCAAATATAAAAATGGGGAAAACGTGTCAACACGAGGAGGATAACGTGCACCCTTCACGACTGTCTCTTTATGGGCCCGTTCACTGCTCAGGGCCCGAAAGCAAGGGAAGCAACTGGGAGTCAGAGGCAGGTCAGGGCTGGCGGGACAGACAAGCATATGCCTTGTGGATCGGGGTCGGGGGAGGCGTCCTCTTGACATAGAGATCTGAGGCTCAGCCAGAGGAAGCTGCCTGCGTTGCCTCCACCCACCCCCCACTTAAACAATAACCCCCGTGGGGCACAGAGCTCTTACCCAGGGGTCTGTTGGGAGAATGAAGTGGGGCAATCCCAGCTGACTCCGAGGAGCACCCTGTCTCCAGGGAGTGCACAGAAGAGGCTTGTAACGAGGCTGTGCGGGAACAGAGGAACAGCTTCCGGGGCTGGACACCGCTCAGACACTGGGCGCATGCGAATCAGAGAGACCCAGTGCCCACGGAGCAGGTAAGTGCAGGGGGAGAGACGGCAGCAAGCAAGGGCGTGCTGTGTGAAGAGACCCAGCAGAAGCCATCAGCTGTGCAAGTTCAAGCGTCAGGAAAGGTCTGGGACAGACAGCGCTAAAAAGTTTCTTTTGAAAAGGAAACAGGCAGGACGTTTGCTTCCATGAGGTAAGACGCCATAGGTTGCGCGTTGAAAATCCCAGTTTGTGGTAACTGAGAGGGTGGTCTGAACTAGGGCGATCGGCCGAAGGGCAGGGAGCCAACGTAACTGTCCTCGCTTCCTTCAGCCACCAAGCGTGACTGCAGGTGCCAGGCTAAGCCGCAGTGACTAACGACTGTCATGAACTTGTGACTGCACAGACAGACGAGCAGGATGTGAGGTACCGGGCCGATGAGCATCAGCCCATCAAGGTCCAGGTCCACCTGCTGAAGCCTCAAACCGACATTTGGGCACTCTCTAAGTGTCCAGCAGTCAGGGCGGTCTTCCTTCCTCCACGCACGGGCTTCGGTCCAGGCCTACGGGGCTGCTAGCCACGCCTTGCACATCCCTGATTTCACCGTCCAGTCCCAGCCTGACCCTTGGGGTGTCTGCCATGCTCACCCAGCTCACCGTCCAGTTTCATTTCACACTCGGACTCCTGCCCATCCCCCCAGCCTTATCTCCAACCCCACCCACCAACACACCGCTGCAGCTCCCAGGACAGAACACACAGCCACACGTGCACACGGACAGCAGCCCCTCGGCGGCGGCGCCAGCCTCTAGCTGGACTCCAGGACACCCACCGCACGCCAGCCCTCCTGCTCTGGCGTCCGCGAGTGTTCCTGAGTGTTCCATGACGTTCCTCGCTATGCTTCTGTTCACGTCAGAGGAATGCCGGGCAGCGCGGCCCCGGCTGTTTCTCTTATCTAGCTCCCCCACTAGGACGTGCACACGCCAGACACACAGCACCTGCTCCACAACCGTGCAAGTCTCCAACAATGAAGACATGACAGGTCAGGAGAGTGCTAAAAGAGCAGAGACGGTGTCTCTCCGCACAGAGGCGGGCGTCGGGAAGGTGTTGGGGATGCTTGGGAGCGCAAAGGCAAGCTGAATCTCAGAGGAAAGGGAACCCACCGCATGGATGGGGGGCGCGGGAGGGCAGCGGTCAGCCAGGCCAGAGGCATGGAGAAGCAGAGGGCCAGAAAAGCAAGGGCAGCCCCCAAGTTCATCCTTGCACAGGAAGGCGGCTAGAACCTTGACCGCAAAGCAGCAGGTTTCCACCCACTGCTGCCACAACCAGGTGACAGGCAACAGCCACAGCAGAAACAAGGTGTGTGTGTTCAAGCGTGGGGCCTGATTCCTTTTAACTTCCATCAGGAGGTGAGCTCCATGACACCTAACAAGGTCAGGAGACAGGGAGACAAATACACTCACTCCCCAGCTGATGGTCTTTCTGAAAACCCCGGCTGCTTTTGGCCCCATTTATGTGCGGGCGCCTGGGCCTCCGCCTGTGAAGGACACTGCACCGCCTCGGGCCGGCCCAAGAGAGGGGCCAGAGAACCAGCCCAGCTGCACGGAACCAAGAGCCTGGCGGGGAGTGAAGGTCGGGCCGCAGCTGCATCATAACGCAATGGAGAGGAAGCGGCTTCCGCTGCAGAAGGCAGGACCCCGAGAGGACACAGCGGCATTCGGACCCTCTCCGGGGCTCTCATCTACGTTTTACGGCCAAAGAGCCGGGTGAGTCTCTCCCAACAGGCTGTGCGGCAGCCAGCTCCCCGCCCCTGCCCAACGCTCGCTGCATCTCCCTCCACCCTGTATCTCCTCAGCCGCTGCCCTTCTCTGCTGTTACCACCCTGACTTAAGAAATGATTTTGTCTCTTATGCTTTTCTCTACCGGCCTCTTGGCCGAGCCACCAGCAGCCGTCCTCTGCACTGCCAGTCAGGAGTGCTCAGAAATCGGCCGTGAGCGTCCAGCGCCTGCAGGTCCCGGGGAGCTGAGGAAGAGCCTGCGGTGGCCAGCTCGATGCCAGCTGCTCCACAGCATGCCCCAGCCACGTCTCCTGCAAAGCATGGCAACTCCTTCAAAACGACGAAACCCTCTGGGAGCCAGACCAAATGCACCTGCGGGCTGGAGCCGAGCCACGAGCACCAGCTCACACCCTCTGAAGCATCGATCGATCACTGCTGTGATTACAGTTCCTCACGGGCGTCCTAGCAGGCAGCTGAGGCGTCCCAGCCGCCGCAGGGAGGGTCTCCTGTTTCCTGCAACGGGCCGCACTGAGACGCCTGACGCTTTGCTGCCTTTTCCTGTCTGGCCAGCGTGCCCTCCCCTCCACTGCAGGAGGTCGCTGGGCCACCAGGCCCCCACTCCGGGGCTGGGGCACTGCCTGGGGAGATGCTCCACTGCCTCTCGTGCACCACCATGAACGGTGTCTATGCTAGAGTGTGGTCGGGCTGGTGTGCCGGCCGGGACCAGGTGGGGGTTGCCTTAGACCCATCTGGTGAGTGACTGAATCAACTGAGGCACCAAGCCCACGGCATCTTCCCCGGCAGGAAGGGGCCCCTGCTCTCAGCAGCCTCAACACTCTACCCCTAATCTTCATGCTGCACAATCTGGCAGGAGCCAGGCACCACGCTGCCAAGCCAGCTCCTCACAAGCAAGCCTGTTCTGCTCATCGCGCACCTCTCTCAGACCCAGCGTGGTCCTTGGCCTAGTAAGCGCAAACGTTGGCCCAGCCACAGCAGCTCTAAATGCACTTTTGGTTCCTGAAACAAACGTGCAGAGCGCACGCACCGCGACTCCGAACACGGTTCTCCAGCTCCATCTGCGTGCGCTCCCTCTGCCTCTCCCTCCGGTTACGTGCCCCAAGCCGTGCCCCGCTCAGAGGCTGCAGGCAGAGAGCAGTAGCAAAGGAGGCCTCGGAGGCACACCCGCTCACAAAGGGGTCTATTTTAGAAGCAGTCGGGGTGTTTCTAGTCCTCGTCGGTTGTTTCAAAGACAGCCATGCAAAGCAAATGTATTCTGAAACACGACTAGGCTTGGACACGCTGATGGCCGTGGCGGGTCTGGGCACACACAGGGACCGCGCGCGGGCTGCTCTCCAGCGACTCAGGAACCACCGCTCTCCAGCGACTCAGGAACCACCAGCGCCCTCCCGCCCAGGAGACCTACGGGTTAGGAGCCTGTAGCTGGGAAGGGCCCCAGAACGCCTGGCACCTCGCGCAGAAGTCACGGGGCAGTCCCCAACCCAGGTCTCTGGTACCAGACAAGACCCCGGCCCCCTCCTCGCCCTGTCCTCGCCGGCCCTGCCGGTTGGTCCTGTGACCGCGGCCATCGTGAGACACGTTCTAGGTCTCCCGCACAGAGATCCCATCCCTTCTCCTGGCACTATCGATTTTGTTCCGGAACAGCATCATGATTTTCCAAGTGTTTTTACTAAAATCTCCCCTCAAAAACATTTTCTGTGACATGCACTAATATCTGTCGGTTTGATTTCCACTATCTTTTGGCACCAATTCCATTAAAGAAAAATTTCACACATTTCACCCAAATTTGCTACTGATGTGCCATGGGGGTGATTGACTAAGTGATATTTTTCACTTTCCAGAAATATCTTAGACCAGAAATGCTTTATGCACTGAAACAATGGGATGAACAACCACAGCAGCAGCTGTAACAGCTCACGTAGTTCATAAAACAAAAATGTCTTACCTGGGTTTTTCCATGGAGAATTAATGAAAATGAGATATAAATCCCTCAGGTTAATGATAGGCTGGTGTTAGTAATTTCATTGATGAACTTTGCTTTTTTTATTTGCTTCTTTAAGTATTAAAAATATAAACTGTCCTTTAGGTTAGAATGAAGGTCAATTTATTAGATTCATAGCACGGGAGAAAGCAATTATAAACTGAAAGGGAAAAGTTTAATGTAGTAACTGAAATACAGGTAAAGTGTAATCATGAACAGAAAAAAAACACAAATCTAAGGAATATAATTTTTCCCCAAGAGAACAATTCAACACAACTAATGTTACATTTTACCGATAGAAATATGTTCATCTAACCTTTGAGTTGGCACCTTATCCTGGCTATTCTCTGCCTTAAGACGTAGAAAGCTGCAAAACAAATGTCCAAAAAAAGAAATTCCAGATCTTTTCTCTGTAAGGAGGCTGGACTTGGGTATTTATCAACTTGTTACATTCCGGGAGACTTACACATATTCAACTTTCAGTGCTTTTCTGAAACAAAAAAAAAAGTTCTAGGACATGTTTAAAATAGTAGTATTTTAGTCACCATTTTGCCATTACAGAACATTTTGTAACAAAAATATTAACCAGTAATTGAAGTTGTGCTAGTCCTTATTGTCCAAATTCTAAATTAAAACATTTTAGACCTTAGGTGACACAGCGGCTTCCAATGCAGTTTTTCATTCTCGGAACATTAATTTAAGGTCCAAGAGACCGTATCCTTTTAATTAAATGAGTGTCGGACAAAATATCTGCAAAACATCAAAATTTTTGGTCAACTTTAACCAAGGCTGGTCGTATCTAAATGGACACATCCGTACTTACCTGTTTCTTACACACTGTACGCCCCCTTTCCCCTCCAGATTTGGGGAGCGAATATTGAGGTTTTTGTTTTCTCTTTCCTTCCACAGCCTTCTCCTCTTGCACGGCTGCTTTGGTTGTCAATACCAACAAGAGTCACCGTGAAGCTTGGCCATTCCACTTGAAGATACATAAATAACCCTGCTTAGTGACGTGATCGGTGCTCCAGAGAAACCTGAGACACCTTTGAGCGTGGGCCGGGTCCAGCCCGCCAGGCCCCAGATAGGGCCCAAAGGCGGCTCTGTAGGACGTATGCCTTCCCCGCCGCCCCCAGGCCCCAGTAAAGCACTCCACATTCACCTGAACTCTCACTTCTGATTTGCACGATTTAAAATTGGGCAGATAGAGCCTTCTTTGGGCTTAGACCAAAAAAATCCTTAGACCAATTTCATTCAGTGGTGGCAATAATTTGTCTTCTGGTCAAGAAATGTAGCTCTGTATTTGAAAAGGCACCTGGTGTATCAATGGGTTAAAGATTTTTGTTTTCCTCTTGATTGGGTAGTAGCAAGTAGATTTTGCTTTTACTTTTGTTAAGTTTAAAAGCTCTCACCATATCCTGATGTGAACACATTTTTAGAGTAATGAAATATAACAGATACAATCTAAGCAAAGAAGCTGAAAAGAAATCAGAGCATAAATGGCAAATTATGTCCTGGGTCATACATTTAAGAAAATCATTTGCTTGTGTTTCTGTATAAGAGAAAAATATGAAAGGATACCATTTCTTCAATAGTCTTTAATTGCCAACTTGGAATAACCTAATTTATCGAGGAATATAAATTCAAACACAGCTCAATAAGGAACAGCATCATCGTTTTCTAACTAGTAATAACTGTACTAAACACAGTTCTGTATACTTTGGATTATCTTAAAGTTGAGTCACATTTCTCCTACTCAACCTGCATCAACCTTAAATCAACGCCGTAGATTGAAGTTTCACAGTATTGACATGTATACCATTAAGACCTCCAGCATAAAGCTTCAGCCAGTGTCCCATATTTAAAATCTTGCACTTTAAAACTATACAAAACGTCATTGTAAATCAAAGCTAAGTTCAACTTAGAATATATTATGTCCAAAGAGTTTCTGGTGTCCAGTCTACTGACACAAGAAAGAATTTTCATAGGCAGATAGCTTTATAAGTTTTGTGAAAGCTGACAAAAAGAAATGCCCCACATGCATTTTTTTTGGTGGCATAAACCCCACGGTGAGAAGTACTAAGACAGAGGACTCATTAGCGGTAATACTGCATTTTCGCACTTTCTCCCAACAGTCTGTGTTTCTCCAGCCACCGTCAGAAAGCAGAGAATGCATGCACCGTTGCAGGGAAACCATTCAGGTATAACTTACAATTCTAGAACTTTCTCCTGCTATTCCAGTTCTCGATGAGATTACACAGGGTCACAAATAATCAGCAGTCTGATGATTTTTATGAAATCATGACTCATAAAAACAGGACAAACAACTATTTTGGGATTCCTTTTTCTTTCCTGCGAAAGACAGGTTTACAGATCTGGAGTCAACTGTGGACGAAGGGCTGTGGGTTAAGAATAGGAAACCCTAAGGAACCCAGGCTACTTATTATCCAAGCGTCTTATATATTTGACTTTAAAGGATTAGAAAAAACCCAAGTCCTGGGTGAAGTATATGCTTTGAAAAGGAGATCATCAAATGGGCACAGCTTCTACATGAGCCACACGGGCATCACTTTCCCAGGAGCTGCCTTTCAGCTGACAAATGCCACGTACATGCATGAATGGGGACGTCCCCCCAACACTACTTCGCTCACCCCTAATCTTCAGCTGGAAAAGGTAGTAACTTTTAAATGGTCTCTATGCCCCAACCTTCTGTATTTCTCATAACCAAAGGAGTTCTTGTTAGCTGGGCAAATTCAATTCACGCACAACCACCAACTCTGCACTTTTATAACATAACCAACACCTGGGACAGCAGGTCCCAGGGACAGGAACAGCATTTTGAAATTGAAACCTCCACTTTCAATCCACTCCACTTACAGACATCAGACCACAACAAAAGATTAGAGAACAGAATAATTAGCACCTCCACAATGGATTTTTTTCAAAGCTTAGTCTTTTCTGCAAATTTAACGTTCAGAAAATAATCCTGCCTTTCTTAGGAATATCTTAATTCTTGGTCACACACAGAAACTCAGACAACTAATCTTTTAATTCACCAAGAGATCTTTGGAACTACCATTCCACGTGAAACACCACAAAGTATTTATGTGATCGTAGGAAGTTGTGGCAATTTACCCAGTAGAAATGACTACATGGTAAGTATATGCCATACTAAATCAACCCTAAATATCCAGGGAGCTTAAAATAAAATACAACTAAGCATGGACTGCAATTGTTTGCCTGCTAATGATCAATGGTTTTGCTACTTGCCAGCATGCAGACATTTGGGAGAAAATTACCAGCTAACCCACAAAACCTTACTGCTGAAATAAAACAGAAGGGCGCAAAGGCCATAGAAAAATATCTTGTGTGCCAGGAAGCTGTATTTGGAATGTCTACAGATGTAGTTCGTTTCTGTAAATTTTGTAACACCCACCTTTGACTATTTAGGGAATCTTTCAGAGAAACTAACTTTGAAGACTTTGATTTGTGGGGCATCTCTAGTAGTACAAGGGGTTGAGCACCACACTGTGGGGCTTTTACAGCCACTGCAGTGTGATTTCGATCTCCGGGAAGGGAGGGGACCCACATGGCCCCGCAGACCTCTCCTGCTTCACCCGCTGCTCCCCTCAGCAGTGTGTTTCAGTCCATCTGCCTGTTCTGCTCCCCACTCTGTCTCTGGTGAATCCTCTCACCGCCCCCCCCCCCACCTCTGGCCTGTACCCCAGCTCTTGTGTGCATGAATAAAAATAAAATCTTAAAAGAAAACTTTGATTTGTGAAAATAAGACTAATGATGTTTTTAAAACATTGGTTTGTATACATTAGCATTCCTTTGTATACATTAGCAAAAATTGAAACTGTGATGACCTAGTCCCTAAAATTTCAGAAGTAAATGATCTCCACAAAGGCAGCCCTGAGAAAGCAGTGTTAGTACTAGAGAATTCACATCACTCGCCTGCAGAATGAACAAGAGATACTGAACAAGACAAGTGTTCGGCTTTAAAAATCTGGCGGAAGGCCCTCTGGCTGGCTCAAGGGGTTGAGCGCCAGTGCTGCACTGTGGGGCTTCCGCAGCCACTGCAGGGCAAGTTGGATCCCGGCTAGGGAAGGGACCCATATGGCGCAGCAGACCTCTCCTGCCTCGCCTGCTGCTCCCCTCAGCAGTGTGTTTCAGTCCATCTGCCTGTTCTGCTCCCCACTCTGTCTCTGGTAAACCCTCTCACCCGGTGCACCTCTGTCCTATACCCCAGCTCTTGTGTGCATAAGTGAATAAAGTCTTTAAAGTAAAATCTGGCCAACTCTAGTTTATCCACACTCAGCCCCCTGCAGCCAAGCTTTCACCTCCGATCGGCTCTGCCCATCCTCTGGAGCCTGCCTAAGCCGTCTCCAGCCTTCCCTTTAAACATGGCAGGAGAGAGCTTCTAATTAGCTGCAAGAGGGAAAAGGGGTGCCTTTTCTCCCAAATTAACCACAACATCCAGAAGCTAAGAAAGAGGTTATTCACATCTCTTCCCCCTCCATCAGAGTTAGGAGTAACAGGTGATCTGACAGTGTTTCGTAAGGTTAAGTCAAAACCAGAATTCGCAGGAGAATCTGCAAGGTGTGGACCCCTCGGTGCTGGCTTAGTAGGGGTTTTTTTCTAGGGACCCTATTATGACCTTAATTATCTACTAGTGGCAGACAGGTGATGAAGTCAGAAAATGTGGAAAGCAGCTCAGGGCAAATGGCTTTAGATCTGATTTTACTTAATGGAACTCTACACTCTGAAATGCTACTTTTTCAGCGACTGTAGCAGCTCACTGCCTGGTCCATGCCAGGCGTGCACCACTGGGGCTTGCCGAGGCTACAGGCAATGACCGACATCCCCCGGAGATCCCCGGCCAGATGACCATGGCTATATCCTGTTACCCTTGGGAACTATCAGCTATTTAATTGGGCCTTGCCTGGCAGTGTGGTCAGGGCCACATGTAAGCCTGAGCTGTCCGCAGCTACGCCCAGCAGCCCCCACGTCCTGCTCACCCCACTCCGGAAAGGCCTCCGTGAGTCTTCTTTCAGAACGAGCTGTGGGGACAGCGGCGATCCCCCCCAAGTGGCTGGGCGGCTCTTCCCTGAGGAGCCCGCAGATTCTAGCAGCAGCAGCACTTCCCCGCTTGCTTTGGCTACCAGGAGCTCAGAGCCAGACCCTAAAGCGCTCTCAGAGCCACTGCCCTGCACACACGCCAGCACGCCAGCAGGTCTCCTCCCTACATCCGACCCTTTGGTACGCCCGTCCCCTCCTCACCCATCTTAGTTCTGCTCTTCCTGTAAGCTTTTCCCGCCCTTCCCCACACAAGGGAGGACCAACCCCACAGGCAAGAAGAAACCCATTCTTTTGCTCTTTTATGTGATTCTGAGGAATCACAAAGAGAAAGTGGCTGAACGGAAGATTTCTATTCTATCCATGAGTTACTCTCCCTCATGTTACCTGTTACAGGGGAGAAAGTGGAATAATAACCTGAGAGCTGCCTGCTCTGACGCCCAGCTGGTGTGTAAGGCCACGTCTCACGTGACATGGCGTGCAGAAGGCACAGTGTGGGAAACCGCCATGGGCAGGCCTGGGCACCTGCAGAAGTTAAGGGCGGTGTGTTCACGTGATGGCACCTGGCAGAGCGTGTGAGAGGGCGTGCGTGAACTCACAGGCTGGTCCCCGACATGCCATCTTCTACAAAAAAAGAAGACAAGGAATAAGTCTTACTGCATGTCTTCTGGACAAGGAAAATTACAGCAACCGTTGCAAGATGAATGGGAAAGTGGTTGCTTGCTGGGCAGGAACCAGTAGAAGGAAAACAGACTACAAGGTGTTTTTGATGCCCTCTCTTGCTCAGGTTTTGCATTCACTTTTGTATGCCTTATTCTTTTTTTTTTTAAAGATGACTTAAGTATATAATGGAAATAACTGGAATAAAAAATAAAGTAATATAAAAGATATGCCCCTATGGTTTTTAATTAACCCTTTAAAAATGTTTGGTATAGTAATAGTCTGTGAAAATTATTTTTATCACAATGGGTGTCCCCCAACACCTTATTCTGATATCAAAAGTCTACACACTCCTCCCTAACACATCAGGTCAAGTGAAAAATCAAATACGATAGACAAAGCTATAAAAACTATGGCTGCTGGGCCTCCCTGGTGGCACAGGGGTTGGGCGCCACACTGTGGGGTGTCCATTGGCCACTGCAGCGCAAGTTCGATCCCAAGCCAGGGAGGGACCCCCAGGGTGCAGCAGACCTCTCCTGCCTCCCGCTGCTCCCCTCAGCAGTGTGTTTCATTCCATCTGCCTGTTCAGCTTCCCGTTCTGTCTCTGGGGAATCCTCTTACCCCCATACCTCTGGCCTGTACCCCAGCTCTTGTGTGCATAAATCTTTTTAAAAAACCCTAAGCTATGGCTGACCTGTTAATAGAGTGAAAGGGTCAATGAACTGAGTGATTCCTCAAAGAATGCATGTGCACTTCTCACAAGGAAGAAAGGCCTCACAGCCAAGGGGGAAAGAAACAGACGCACCCATGGTGGGGAGCAGGGGTGATCCTGGCAGACCTTACCATGCTCCCAGCACCAGCCAGTGCCCACTGTCCAGGAAGGAACAGGAGCAGTGGGCAGATGGACCTTCATTGTCACAGGGGGCCTGGGGGAGAGCGGGCACCCAGAATGGAGCCACAGCTCGGATTCTGGATCTGTGACTCGGCGTCAGGGCACGTGTGTAGGTCACGTGACCACTGTCAAAGTTAGCATGCAGAAGAAATCTTAGAACCTGATGAGGACTTTCCAGTGCAGGTTTGAGGTCGCTTATTTGAGAACCGTTTGCGTTAGCAAAAGATTATAATCAACACAAACGTGCACCAGGAAGAGACTGGTGCACACACGAGGGGGCAGCCCCACAGCGGGGCGCTCTGGCTCCTGGATGGGGAGAGCAGGGCAGGGGCCTCCCGCGACATGTCAGAAGGGAAGCCAGTGCGCCCAGTGTGCCCTCCTCTGCACAAGAGGGTCGTGGGGAGAGGGGAGACTGCCTGTGTGTGTGTAAGTGTGTGCGATCACAGACAGCTGGTGCTCTGAGGAGAGGTCTGAGCACGTGAATGCATGTTCTCTTAGGAAAGATCTTTTTAAAAGATGGACGGGGAACATTTTAAACATGTATAAAATCTGTGGGAAAGAAGCGAAAATACCTGTGTGCAGTGGTGGTGGGGGCGCGGGGAAAGGCGGGGCCCTTCCTCTCCAGGACAAACTCTGCCCTCTGCTCCTGAGGGATGAGGGCCTCAGCGTCCCCAGAGGGCCCCCCTAAGGCAGCAGCTGGCCCAGCAGGCACGCCACACGGGCCCCACAGAGCCAGAGGCCCCCCGCCGCAGGCCCACACGTGAAGACGGCCGCCACGACGCGCCTGAGCCACAGCCTCCCTCTCGCGGGATCCTGGCTTGGTTGACCGATGCGCTTCCAACACTTCTGGGACCCCGGAGCGCGCAATGCACTGCGAGGTTGTTCATTTCATCAGCTCTACAGAAAGAACGACTGGTTCGGATAAAAATTGACTGTCTGAACTGAGATGTGATCAGAAACAGATTTTCAAAACTTAGCATAAAAAAGTATAGCATGCATCACTTGCATATGATTATATGTCCAAGTGATGGTATTTTCATAAACTGGGTTAAATGAAATCATCATCTTTTCAAAAATGCATCACACAGAAATTCTATCCATCTCCGCTGCCCGAGGAGGGATGGAGGGAACTTGCACGTTTTTCAAAGCTGGTCCCAACACCCTCCAGGCAGCAAACACAAGATGCTCCTCAGGGCCAGGGGCCACCCCTGCAGGTCCCAGGGGCAGGTCCTGAGGCGGGGTCTGGGGCAGCCCTAGGAGTTGGATGGGCAGCTACTGGAATGTGCCCTTCATGTGGTCTGACCTCCCAGCTGACCAGGGGACCTCAGGAAATGAGCAGATGCTCACTGTGTTACACAGAGATGAGCTCTAGTGGGTGAAAAGAAAGAGCAAAGCGATTTCCATGAACTCAACTCCGAAGACAGCACGTACTCCCAGAGGCCTGTCGGAGAGGTCCCACATCTTCAACATGGAGTTTAGTTTGGAGTCTGCATTCCAAGGCCACTAGACATTACCCCAAGTACACGGTGTCCTTAAATAACTTTTTCCCGGAAAGTGGTGGTTGAGTAACCTTAAATCAAAACTTCGCTTCCTAAGGACTGGCGGGCAGGCTTTAATGCTGAGAGCGGTTTGGAGCTTGCCCACTGCCTCAGCAGAGAGGCCCGACTCTACATTTTCCCCGCACAGCTAGAGGCAGGAATTGAGACGGAGCCAGGCTTGTGCTCACTCTCCGAGCAGCCCCAGGCCCTGCCGGACCCCCACCCGAGGCTGCAGGCAGCACAACCTGCCCCACACCCCAGTTATTCCCAGAGAAACACCACGCGTGGGCTTCAAAGCCGATCCTACTATTGCTTATCCACTCCTGGTTATTTTAGAGAAAGTATTCACAGTCAGGCACCCGGTGGCCTACGAGTTAAGTCTAAGTGCTATCACTGCTGTGGCCTGTGTTCGATCCCCAGAGAGGGAGCTGACCCACAGGGCGCAGCAGACCTCTCCTGCCTCACCCGCTGCTCCCCTCAGCAGTGGATTTCAGTAGATCCGCCTATTCTGCTCCCATACCTCTGGCCTACACCACAGTTCTTCTATGCAAAAACGAAAAAAAAAAAAAAAATAAGAATTGCTTTAAAAAAAAAAAGGTCTTCAAAATCTTAAAAAGCCAAGCAAAGTATAACCTGTACTCGTGTGGCCAGAGACAGCAATCAGTGGGAGCGAACATTAATAAAGCCTGTTCCATTTGCAGAGCTGAATTTCTGCAACCAGATACAAGTAAGGAGCAAAATATGAAATTTAACTCTTGACCAGATTAAAAGTCTCTGCCCAACCTAAGAGCCTTCCCGTCTGACATATGGAAAATTAGTTCAATGATGTGCCCGTCTTCCCAGCCGTGCCCAGTCGCCAGTCAGTAACA
Organism: Galemys pyrenaicus; assembly: GCA_019455555.1. NCBI lineage: Eukaryota > Metazoa > Chordata > Mammalia > Eulipotyphla > Talpidae > Galemys > Galemys pyrenaicus. The sequence continues at coordinate 1,786,341 of JAGFMF010011608.1, read as the reverse complement.
GGCATCGTCCAACTGAGGTGACCTCGCAACCGGCACAGAGCTTCCAGGGCTGCTTCTCGGTGGCTCTGCTGCAGCGACCTGCAAGGTCCTCTAACGCTGACAGAATCCCCACCGTCCACCGCCATGCGCTGGCACAGGCGGCCTTACTAACTGCAGGGAGGGGCAGCTGTGCTTTAGCATCTCTGCCGAGTTTCCCAGGAGAAAGGAGCCCGGTGGCTCAGCATGCTGGCCTGAGCCCTGGGCGGGTCAAGAGTGGGAGTTCAAGGCCAGGTCTTGGGGAAAGAAGTGTGCGCTCTGTTGGCCAATGAGCTTAGGCAGTAAGCAGCTTTGCCAAGGCCTGAACCAGTTCTATCTTGCCGTCTTGTCCACAGCTCTAGAAGGAGCTTTCACCAGACACTGCTGCCATGGCCAAATCAGCAAGTCAACAGAAAGGCAACCACACAGGAACAGAGTATCCAAATGCAACTCGCACCTTGGAAACGCCCTCTCCCACGCAACACCCGTTGCCCCTGGCCGTAAGGGCAGAGCAGGTGAGGGCGTGAAGCCGCTAATCAGTTACAAAGAGCAGGGCACCCAGGTACCCAGGCTGCCTCGAGCTTTACATTAAGACCTGTAGCCACAGCACACACAGCTTTACAACAAGGTGGACAACTCCCAAGAAATCGGTCAGAGAAACCGCCCCTTGGTGGGAAGATATTGTTAACTTAATGAAATGAAGGGTGCTGTTAACCGACGCAAAAAGTAAGGAGTGGGATAAACACAGCGAGACACAGATTCTTGTCACGAGCTAAGAACGTCACAAGACCCACGGACTGGCCATCAAGCCAAGGCCCAGGGTGCGCAGAAAACCAGAGTTTGACTTTCCAGTCTGCGGACGTCTAGGAGCCGAGCACACCAAAGCAAGCACCACCGCGCAGGGCACGTCAGAGGGAAGGAGGCACAACCGTGCTTCTGGGGCTCCCACGTCCCACCTGGCCTGGGGAGAGTGAGGGCTGAGCACGGGGCAGCGGGGGTGTCTCTGGCCTTCCCTCCCCAGTGCGGCAGGCTGGGGGTCAGCTGGGTGACCGCTCAGGGAGCGCCCTGCCAGCACGGCCCTGCCCGTACGGCCCCGGCGACGGAAAGGCAGCCGCTGTGCACACAGGAGCACCGGCCTGCAGGAGCAGCGTGGACGCCCCCACGGCCAAGTGGAAGGAACCCCGACAGCGCGGCATGGAGCTGGTAATGGGGAGGGCACGAGCCCCACCCTCACACACGCCTGGCCGGGGAGGCCGGCACACAGGTGGAGTCACTTCCCTCCACTCTGCTGTGATGATCTCAAGGCAAACATCAGAGCAAGTCACGCTGACAAGGACGAACAGGGTAGCTTTGCTGAAAGGAGGGAGGGGTGCCTCGGGGGGCAGAAAGGCAGGCACGATTTTCACACTGGGTTTCCCAGAAGGGCTTTCGAGTTTACACAGGGGTCCCATCAGCATGGGGGGCCACCACAAAAGCAAGAGTTTCTGCTGAGGAGCACACAGGTTTTGGTTCTACAGCAGTCACCTATTTTTGATGCCTGTCTTTGAACACAGCTTCCCCCATTCCTCCACCTGTTGACAGGACAAGGACGGGGGCTCTGCTGACCGAGTGCCTGGACCACGTCCGGCTGTAAGGACACAAGGCATCACCGATCTTTGGCCTCACTTTACACCTCAGCCGTCCACAGCTCATTGGGAAGAGTCATCTGGCCATATGAATTTAATGGCATTTTACTGCCAGAGAGCCCTGCAACCACGCTTTATCTTGGCAGCAGAGAGGCAGAAATGCCTCTCCATGCCTACAGAAGAACCTGCTCTGCCAACCTCCAGTGGTGGCCTTCCTTCCCATTCCCTTGGCTTCCCCAACACATGCTGTGCCCACTTGGGCCAGGAAGTCTTACGAGCTTTACGAACCAGTCCTCACACCTTACTCCAGTCCTGTGACCTGCTGGGCTATCTTTGAGATGGGGCAAATAAAGCACAGAGAGGTTGTGTGACATGCTCAAGGTCACACAGCAGTCAGAGGCTGGACTTAGTTGAAGTCAGTCACGCTGCCTCTCAAACCCTCCCCAGCTGCACGTGAAGAGAACCTGGATTCCTGCAGGACCACTTTCCACTTTACCACACTTCGTCTCAGCAGTGGGAACCCCTGGGAGTTGACAAGAAGGACAAGACCAACATGCCAGGAGCACCTGTGCCGGAGCCGAGTCTGGGGCAGAGACTGGGAAGGCCCAACGCCAGGGAATCCCTAGGAGGTTTATATCTGTGCCGTCACTGCAGCTCTGGAAGGGCTCCACGTGCAAATTCCGAATTGCCAAGTGAGGTGTACAGAGAACACTTAATTGCGTGGTGTGGAGAAAGATCAGCCCTGGGGGTTCTTTCCGGGATTCGGCAGCTGATGAACCTCCAGGAGACACAGGAGCCTTCTCCCTGGAAGTCTCTGTGCACATCTAGTGGGGGGCACCGCCCCGGCCTCCGGTTCAGGCTGCCTCTAGGCTGCTGGGCGGGGAATGGAAGCTATAGCTGCTTGCTGAGCCCAGGGCACACTGCCAGGACGGCCGGTCCTGGAGGGGGGCAGTGCACACCCCACACTGCACTCCCGCCAAGAAACCCCATACTTGTGACTGGGGGCGGAACGTGCAAAGGAGCCTGTCACGGCTGGATCATCACACCCGTCATGTTCCACACCTGGTCCCCACTGTGCAAACACGCAAGACACTGTGCCCAGGCGGCAGAAGACCATGCCCCACACGATCTGCTGGTTGGCATCCTCCCTCAAACAACAGCGACTAGAGATACCTGGGGGTGCGGCAGCCCTGCCCACCCTTCTGTGAACTGGAAACTGGGTCACTGCCATCTCCCTCTGAGGCACACAATGGCCCGAGGTGCCAGAAGCCTGGCCAGGGTGTGCAGGAGGGAGACAGAGAACATCCGCCATCCCCTTTGTCTTCCCAGCCCCACAGGAGATGGTGACCGTGACCTTACCTCAACCAGGTAAGAGAGACCTCACCACAATCCTCAGCCTTAGGAGAGCAGCGGGAGAGCCTAAGGGGCTGCCCTTCACCTGCCGCTCCTGCGCACCTCCCCACCCTGCCACTCTGAGACCCCTTCCTCCAGTGGCCACACCTGGCCCCAGCTCCTCACCAGCCCTGCCAGCCCTTCATTCTGAGGCCACTCTGGAAACTGACTTGGTCACTGGCAGATTCTTCTGTAGAAGTAGGATAAAATTTGAGATCCAGATAAAACTTTGGGAACGAATTCCGCGGACTCCTAGGAGTTTGCTCCTATTGTTAGCAATAAACTGTCCACCTGTGAGCCTGGACCAGCAAGCGCCCGTGCCCTGACCTGGCATGGACTGCCCGAGGAAGGTGCTCAGGAAACTTCCAGGAGAGGCTTTTTAAGTGGGGTTATCTGGCTGTACTGGGGGGCCCATTTAGAGCCCTGCAAAGCAATCTCACTTCAAAAAAAAAAAAAGATTGACGAGTAGGCGCTGAGCTCGGCAGGCAAGCAGCAGGCAGGGCTCCCTCAGTGCTGGGAGGCGCAGAGGTATTTAATGTAAATACAGTCTAGACTCGTATCGCAGCCCATCGCAGCCCCGAGCAAAGAATAAGTCTGAGGCGAAAACAGGAGCTGGAAAAATTGGGGACAAACGCCAAACAGGTGTCCTAGCTGGCTCTGCGTGAACAGCACCCCACCCTGCCTGCAGAGGGCCCGGATGGGCAAGGGCACCCCAAGGAGGCCGTGATGGCAGCCGGGGAGCTGCCCCTGCGGTCCGGGCTGGCCAGCGGCGAGCGGCTGACTGCTCTGGAAGCCCTCCCGCCTCCCAGAGCCCAGGGGCCGGCAGATACTCACGCTGGCACTGTCCCCAGGGCTGGCGGGACCAGCCCCAGCAGCAGTCGATCCTCCCGCCGAAGCGGCACAGGCCGACGGACGACACCACGTGCCCGGGCCACCTACAGGACAGAAGGGCGAGAGTCAGCACAGGCGCCTGCCACGGGCACAATGTCCTCCGTGGCCTAGGTTGGAAAGAGATGAGCCTCACGGCCAGCAATTTCCTGCCGCTCCTTCATGCCTGCAAAATTTAAGGATCAAACACCTGCAAGGAAAATAGTGCTGCTGTGATCTAATTTCACATTTCAGACTCTCCCCACAGGAGTGGGCAGTCCAGGGGTGAAGATGCTTTCCAAAGAAAAGCAAGACTTCTCAAGGCTGCCACTCAGAGGCTCAGAGGGGAGTTTCTGAAGCGGGAACTAAAACAGGTTCCTCAAAGACCCACACCTGTTACAGGGGGAGCCAATTTGGGCTGATTCATCACCAACTGAAAGGCATTAACTACAGGGAGGTTGGCAGTGCCAAAAGAAAAACAACCCTGCCTTACGCAAGGGCATGCGTGGGCAGGCGGGGAAGCTCCTCAAAATCCAATGAAACACCAGCCGTTCTGTGATAGGGCTTTGGTAGCAAAAGTCCCCCCAAAAGAATGCACCAGAGAAAGAAATCTAAATTAAACCAAGGAGTGTTCAAAGTGCGGGAGCGTCTCAAGTGTCCTCGGTCTGAAAGTTCCCTCCATCAAAAATCCCCAGGAGGAAAGTAAGTTAGGAATCCGGACACTTTGCCCTTGGGGACACCCGTGTTCCGCAGATTCCACCTCACTTGGTCCCTCTTTTCCCTGTGAGGGGGCACACCTAAATGCCGCCCCCTCCCCCAATGCTTTCTCTGCACATTTAAAGCTGCATCAGACTCTTCGGGAAGGCGGCCAAGGCACTTCTTGTTGCAAGCGCATGTGCGCGCCCCCAGGACGCCCAGCGTGAACAAAGAAGGGCCGGACAACTTTCTCAGGTCTAGCTGGGGTCGCTACCCATCAGGCCTTCAAGTCTCCCAGTCTGTTCAGTTCTCCATTACGTAGCCATCCTTCCTGCCCCCAAGCCCCACTACAAAAATTCTAGTCCCTCCCACCAGGTGGGAAGCCAGGGGCCTTCTGCCCCGCGCGCCGCTGGCCCCCGCATCCCCTCCAGGCTCGAGAGAGTCAATCAGTCCTGGAATCGATTCGTTCCGAGGTGCAGGCGAAACAGGTGCGGCACGGCCCTGAGGGGCTGGGGCGGCAGGAAGAGGACGACTGGCTGGCGCGGCGACCCGGGTCGACACCCCTCCCGGGGCTCCAGCCCGCGGCTGCGCGAGCGGCGAGTGTGGGGTGTGAGCGCAGAGATGGGGGACCCGCGCCCGCCCTCGGCGCGCGAACACACCGACCAACAAGCGCGCCGGCGGCTCCGAAGCGGGGAGTCCCGCCGCCGCCGAGCGGGCTGAGTGACAGCGGAGACCGGCCGCGCCGGGACCTGTCAGAGCACGCCCGCGCCAGGCTCGCCGGGCTGCCCCAGCCCGCGCCCTCGCTGGCACCCTCGCGCGCTCGCTCGCCGCGTGCCCTCGCCCCCAGAAAAGCGAGTGGGGAAGCGCACAGGTGCGCCGCGAAGCCCGGGCCGCCTCGCCGCACCCTTTGTGTGCCGGCTCCGGGGCTCCGCTTGGCCTGCGGCCCGGCCCGGGGAAGCCGCCTCGCTGCAGTCACCCAGCCTGGGAGACGGTCCTCGCCCAGGGCAACCCCCGGCGTGCCCGGGGCTCAGGCCCTGCACTCGCGCCTCGGAACCGGCCGAGCCCGGGCTCCAGTCCCCCTTTTCCCCCGCCCAGCTGGGGTCACAGACCCGCGGGGCGCTGCCTCCTCAGCCGGGCCGCTGGGGCAGGGAGAGCTGCTCGACGGCCCCGAGGCCCGGTGCCTGCCCAACTTCAGGACCGCAGCCGCCCCTGGGACCCAGCAAGCCCAAGGGCACAGGGGAGCCCGGCACAGCGCGCGCACTACTCGAGCGGGAGGAGGAGGCGCCCCGAACCCCACTCACCTCCCGTCGAACTCCGCGGCCGCCTGCAGGTAGAGCGAGGCCCCGAAAACTAGCACCAGGAGGACACCCATGTCGGCGGCGAGTCCCGTGGGAGGAAATCAGGGTGCCGGCGGACGCGCAGGGGCGCGCTCTTGTCGGCCGGTAGCTGCGGCCGCCGCCGCGGCTGCTGCTGCCACTCAGAGGCGGGCGGATCAGGTCTGCGCCGCGGCGCCGGGCGCCCCTTCGCCTCCCTCCCCGCGAGGGAGGCGCTGCAGGGGGAGCTGGCCGCCCGCGGGGCCGCGAGGGAGGCGCTGGGGGCGGGGGGCGCGCGTGCGCCGGGCCAGCCGGCTCGCCGCCCCCGGCGAGGGGTGAGGGCACCCGGCCCTGGGCGGGAGCCTGTGCGGTGGGGGCGCTCGGGGAGGCGGTGTCTCTTGGGGGCCAGCCAAGCCGGTGAGCCTCAGGCTGGGAGGGAAGTTGCCAGCCGGCCTGGACGAGGGAAAGCGGGGTGCTGCGCAGGCCAGGCAAGCGGGGAGGAGGGAGGCCGCGACCCGGCTGAGGTGCGCGCCCCACCGTTCCGCCCCAACAGGTGGCGGGCGCGGGCGAGCAGAGCTGGCTTTCAGGAGCGGGTGAAGCCCCAAAGGCCAGGGGTTTATGGGGCCGGAGCTGAGCGGCGTCTGCATTCAGTGAAACCACAGCACGACTTGGACAAATCAGCACAGGCGCACCCCGGGAGTCTGCGGCTCCCGCGGAGTTGGCAGAGGCGCGCTTCTTATTCTGTGACAGCCAGAGGAAATGTTTGGCTCCTCAGCCGAGCTGCGAAGAAGGAACGTGGAGACCTTGCTGCCCCGCTCAGCGCTCAGCAGGGCAGTGAAGGCAGCTGCCCAGGCGGGGCTCTTGCTGGCAGCCGGCCCATGTGGCACGGATTATCAGAAACCCCGCGACCGCCGGCAGCACACACGGCGGGACGCGGGCCTCCTGGCGCATTCACAGGGAGACCCTAGCTTGTGCCAAGTCATGTTAAAACCAAAGTCTGACCCAGTCACCCCACTTTTCAGATGCCCTGCGAACTACACCCCAGCGCACACCTCACAATGCACCCATGTCCCTGCTTCCCTCCTCGGTTGCTTCCCTCCTCGGTCGCCTCCCTGCCTCTCTGGAATGCTCCAGCTTTAGGGCCATGCACTGGCCTTACCTCTGCTTGAAGCAGTTGCCCATGCGGCTCACCTTTTGCTTCCTTGTCTTTGCTCCTTGCCTCTGTGAGAGCGACCCTGGTCACCCTACTTAAAACAGGCACTGCCCGCACGATGCCCTCCTGCCTTATCTGCTCCGGCCGCAACACTCACCTGCAGTTCATGGAGTAATTGCCTTCTCGGTTGCTTATTTCTATCAACTGCTTATATTGGATTTCTGTTTGCCTATCTGCAAGTCTTTCATGTACACATTACACACTTGCATGTAATTTGCTTCTTGCTTGCTTGTGAACAAGGCCTGACAGTCGCAGGTGGCTCAGCCAGCCGTTTACTGAGTGTGTAACACTACAACGTTTCTGTCTATTTTCTTTTTGAGTTTCTTCAACTTCACAGTTGTAGTGGAAAGTTCCATGGCAGGGTGACCTCACTATCCTGGTCTCTTACTGTGTCTAAAAACAGAGATTTTCTACAAGAAAAGGAAAAAATAATGGTTTCAACTTATAAACTTATACGACTCTTTGATTTCCAAGTTGTTTTCTGTTAGCAAGACGTTTCTATTTTAATCTCAGGAAACATCCATGCCAATTCAGGCTCGGGACATTATTTTAGGCAAACAGCTTGGTGTCATCCACTTCAGATCTTTCTAATGAAGTCCAAAAATGTAGGAGTCAAAATATTTTCCTGCACAAAATCAAATTTTGTAAGTGTAATGCGGGCTTGGTGCCAGGCTGCAATGCTATCCTGACCATTTTCTTTGTCGGCTCCTGGGTTGGATGTGCAAGTCCCACCACAGCGACTGGCAGCAGGGGGCGACCTGCAGGAGAGGAGGGAAGGCAGGAGAGGATGGAGAACCAAACAGGGATGAACAGAGAGAGGAAAGTGGACGGCCCTCTGCATGCCATTGTGACTTCTGTCCGTGTCTTTGCTTTGGCCCAGAAACGCTCGGTCCTTCTTGTGGCCATGACCTGTGGGGCCAAGCCCTGCTACACTCACCCCAGGAAGCCCTTCTGGCTGTGGGCTGCGCGGACACTCCAGCTGCGTGTGCTCCTGTCACGCTCGGCGTCCTGGAGTGACCCTCAGGGCCGGGCGCTGCCGTGGCTACTCGTAGCCCGCAGACTGTGATCTACCCCACAGGAGAGCTGGGCACTCGCTGCTGGGCCCCTCGGGCCCGTACAAAGCCTGGCAAGGCTGGAGTGCAGCAACATGAAACCAGTTGTACTGGCTTGAACTGAATTTTCCCTGATGACCTTTAGCTTCTCCCTGGAGTAAACTGAGACTAATTATATCAGTCTTCATTGAATCATGGAATGAGCAGTCTCTAAAAGAATCCCAAGGTCTAGCTGGTTATTATGCTGCCCTCATGACCACCAGCGAGCGTGCCAAGACACAGATGGGGCTCCCCATCAAAGGCAGCTCGCTGTCCTGCTAGGACAAAAAAGAAGAACCAGATCCCGGCAGCCCACCAACCCGGTGCAGTGTCTGTACTTCCCCAGGGCTGTCTGGTTTCGTCCCAGGCCATGGTGCCCCTTGGCAAGTGGTCATCCCAGTTTTCTCCACATGGGGAATCATCTGCCAGTGCCCACAGCAGGAGACCCGCGCACAGCAGAGCAGCGCCAAGCACTAGGGCGAGGACTCCAACGGATTTTGTCTTCTTCCCAGCCAGGACTTACTGCGAACCTGCAATGTACTGGTCACTTCTGGGTGCTGGGACTTCAGCGGGCACAGGCAAAGTCATGACCGACAGTGTCCATTGCAGGGCAGGAGATCATGAGTGGAGGAGGAGAGGAAGAAGGCTGAGGGAAGGGGAAGGGAGGATAAGGTGATGGAGAGTGATGGAGGGACTTGGTGTGGGCAGAATGAAGTGCGGGCAGGGGCACGGGCAGAGGAGAGATTTCCCTGCTGTGTTCTCACAGTAACTGTCATGCAGCCATTCAGCAGCCATGGCTCCCCCATCCTGAGGGGGCACAGTCTGCAGCTTTAACAACCCCATTAAGACAAGAGGAGGCTGCCCATACACGCCCAGCCTACGGCCCCTTCTGGCAGCTGAGGCCGGGGGAGGGGTGCTGCCGCACCTTGGGCAGGAGCAAAGCGCTGGCACGTCAGCACGGGTGAGTCCTGAAATGTGGTGCCAAGTGACAGATCAGACGGCACAGCGTGAGCCCACGGCCTGGAGAAGCGGCCGGCGAAGCGGGTCTGCGTAGATGGACAGCCGGGATGGCCACCGGGGGCAGGGGAAGTGGGAGGACCCGGCAGCCCGGGACTTCCTGGGGGGTGAAGACGTTGCCAGGCTAACTGTGATGGTGTGTGCTGTTCAGGAGCAAGGGGACGCTGACTTGTACACTCCCACGGGGAGCTGTCTGACGTGCAAATGCCACTTCCAGCGGGATGTCCACCTGAAGAAGGGGAAGCTCCTCTACGGAAAGACTTGCACACCCCTGCTTTCACAGAAGCCACGTCATGGAGCCAGCCTCAGCGCCCCACGCAGACAACAGGACCGGGAGCTGTGGCTACTCAGGGCCACACGGTGTGCCGCAGCCATGGGAAAGGAAGACACTTGCTGTTCATGATGACACGGACGGACCTTGAGGTGATGCTGCTAAGCCACGTGAGCCAGCCACAGCTCACAGACGGGCTCACTCACCTGTGGGCTCTAACAAGCAAAGTCGGCAGACTGGCAAAACACAGCAAAAACCGTTCTAGACTCTGAAATACGGAGGCTGCCCAAGAGGCCAGGCAGGTGGTGGGCATGAGGGAGGATGTGACAGGGACTTGGGGTGGGGGTGCCTGAAGCCCGTGCTCCATCAAGGTGTGAAGCTGTGCTCAGAAACAACAGCTTTTTGGACAATGGCAAGTCCATTTGATTTGAAAAAGAAAAAGCAAGGATGCGCAACACACAGCACTACCACAGCCCTGGCACCAGACCGAGGCCGTGCCTCGCAGGCAGCAGAGGGAGTGTTGGGAGCCAGCCGGGAGCCCTGGCTGCTCTGTCCACTCACCTCCAATGGCCACCTGAGGGGCTGCGGCCGCCACGTAGCAGAGGGGTCGACGTTGTGCACGGCTCTGTTCCATCATCACGAACCTCAGGGCCTGAGAGTGGCTTCAAGAGATTTGTGGTTTCTGCGGCTACAGGACTTCCTTAAAACACTAATAGGCTTCCATCTAATTGCTTCCAGTCAGATCTTTTGTAGATAACCGACCAAAGTCTCCCCTAGGCCACATTCTCCAGCTGCCTGCTTCCTTCACTTCCGGGGGTCCTGCTCACGCTTTCATCTTCATGGGAACACCTTGGGGCGAGCTGAGTAAGAAGCTTTTTTGGGAGGCAACACCCCTCTCTGATCCTTGCCATAAGGCATGGGTCCCTTCCTGGGGCAGAAAAGCACTTGTCTTTTTCAACCCTGAGATTTCCAGACATCCTTGTTTCCGTCCATTTCTGCTAGCAACACAGCCAGTTCTTGCCCGAGCTCATCTCTTTCTAAGATAAAAGCAACGAGCAGCAGTGAGATGCATGAGCAACTTCACCTTCCACCCCTGAGCCCCCAGCTGGACACGTGCCGTGCCTTCATGGACGGCACAGTTGCAGCGAGCGGAGACTCACTGAGCCTGTCACCCCACCACGTCAGAGCAAACTCCGCTCTGCCCTGTCTCTCGACAGCATGTCTGCCTCGCCATTAGGAAAAGCAGGTCATCCCTTCCGGTACCAATTTCTACACTGAGGTTCAAACGCAACAGCACGGAAGCGGCCAAGCACCGGGCTTCGACAAGACAGAAATGTCGCGGTGCGGTCTCATGGGTCGAGCCGACAGTGACCCCGCGGGGCCCACGGTCCTCCCTCCATTGCTGCCGCCCTGGCCCCGCCAGCTGTGTGAGAGGAGGAGGGGGCGAGGGAACAGCCCTTCAAGGAACTGAGGCTGTGAGACGCCCCTCTGTGCACACACTCCCTGGACAGGACAGGACGCCGTGGCCATAGCAGCTGTGAGGGCGACGGCCCGGGGCTGACCGCGCTCCCTGCCCGCGCTCTGGCGCTGAGGAAGAAGGCGATGTGGGGCGACCCAGGGGTAATGCAGTGGAGTTTCGCTTGAGTCTCCTACCTTTCAGCCCTTTTAAAATCCTGTGATCTGAAACCAGTGAAAAAGACATTCTGATTCCATTTTTTAGAACTAACAAGAGAAGCATTCTTCTACGTGAAATAGATGTTCATCACCACAAAGTAGGAGCGGGCCACGCACCAGCTTTAACACATCACCCCGAATCTTGGGCTTAACGCAATGAAACTTGCTTTCCTCAGAGCAGGACGGCACGCAGACCAGGGGGCTGTCCTGACAGCCCCACGCTGGCGCTGTGCGTGTCTCCTGGTCTCCTAGGTCGCCACGCGGGCAGGGAGAGACGTGCGCCTGTGCTCTGGCCACTCCATAGCCTCGGCCTCAGGAGGCAGTTGGTCTAGCACACTGCCGCGGATGCTGTCGGAAGGCACCCTTCCCCTGAGAATGTCCTCGCTAGAAGAGTCACTGTCTTGGAGGACCCTTCTGCAGAGTTCACTTAGTTCACGGGTTTCACCCCACAGCACGCCAGTGTAATTACTTGCAAGGTCTTAACCTGTAACTTACCCGGGGAAATGAGGCAACTTGTACGATGTACCCCGTCGAGCCCATGGAACTCAACCTAACTACTGTCCTCGCCAACAGGTGAGGCCGCGGCAGTTGGGCTGCATGTAGCGCTCCCTGAGCTCTTATGTTCACGAGGCAACCTCAAACCAAGCATGCTCCCCGCCTGAACACCTATGTCGTGTGTTCTCATCGCGGCTGAGCTCTTATCAGAGTCCTGCGGCACGTTCCGAGGCCTGAGATCCTCTGCAGCCCACTGCTGGGGGGATGAGCTTGGTGGTCAACCTACTCTCCCGTTCTGAACACAGGTCTGGGCTCAGGCTGCAGGCAGATGAGTGCACAGGCAGAACTTGAATGCTTCTGATGTCCCCACTGCAGGCTATTTGTGGACGCCAGTCCAGAGAGGGGTGTGCCCTGCCTACTCCTCAGGGTTTCCCAGACACTAACCTTGGACCAAGACCGGCTCCTGGGACTGAGCGCACGGAAGTCTTCTCTTCCTGAGTCGGGCGTCCAGCAGTTGCGATGGGCTCCAGGACAGCACCCATTGGGAGCGCCGGCACGTCTCTGGGAGAGTGCTGTGGACCCTCTGCCGGCACCCACCTTGACTCCAGGTAACCAGCTTCTCACGGATCGAAGGGCCTGAAAAAACAAGTAATCGCTTTGGAAAAAACTTTGTCCTCTGTTTTCTGATGAACACTTCCTGTATCAAATTTCCCTTTTAAAAGTGGCTGCCAGGAAACGATGCGACATTACAGAGATGTCTGCCAGAAGTTAACGTGGAGAGAGAGGTCATGGGCAGAGCGTGGGTTGTGAGGCAGGGAAACTCCCCTGCGATGCCACATTTGTGCAAACCTACGGGACGTTCAGCGCGGGAGGGGACTTCAGTGTGAACTGTGGCCACGGGTGATCTTGGTGCTCAGCCAGGTAACAGATGTGCCCCCTGGGGGACACCTATAATGGGCTGTGCATGTGGGCGCAGAGGCGGCTTATGGGAAATCTCTATACCTTCTCTCAGTTTTGCTGTGAGCCTGTAATTGCTCCAAAGATAAAATGTATTAAATGTGTTTTGAAGAAACATATCTTGCCTTTATTTTCTCCCAATAATTTAAATCATATATGGCAGTCATGTTCAATGCTATTTACCTAAAATGGACCATTCATCAACATTCTTACAAAAACATGGAAGAACTCAGGAGGGAAGCAAGAGGAAGGGAAGGACAGGGAGGCTGGGCATTTAAGGGCAGGTGCGAGGGAGCCCTATGCAGCGAGCTCTGAGGAAGGTGAGTGCGAGTGCGTTCCTGTTTGCATGGACTGATTTCTGGCTTATAGCCTGAGCTGTGGTGATATGAAGTGCTTTTGGTCTTTGCCTGGGTTCCTGACACCTCCTAATTAGAACCCTTGTAAGTTCCTGGGCTGGAAGGCGGAGGAGGGCCTCTGTCTTCCTAACATGCTCAGCTACACCTGAGGTCAACATCTGCTGGGAGCTGGGGCTCGTTTGAGTGCTGGCAGCCAGAGCAGCCTCCAAGCTGGACCTGGACCTTCTAGCTCCTCCGTGGCCTCCCAGAGGGGAGAGAGGCAAGGGGGGTCGATGGCCAGTGGCCAGTAACATCCTCATGAGTGTGTAGGGGACCTCCACTGACGCCTGAAGGTCTGGGCTCAGGAGACTCGGGCTGCTGGATGCAGCCACAGGCCAGGAGGGCGGGCTCCTGCACCGCTTCCCACACAGCACCCCGAGTGCTTTCATCTGGCTGCGCCTGATCGCATCCCCTGTAAGCTGACGGCAGGCAGGAAGCGTTTCCCTGAGTTCTGTGTTCCGGTACCGGACCCAAGGAGCAGGTGTGGGGAACCCCTCAGAAGAACTTGCGATCACAGGCATCCCACTCCAGGATACCCTCTGGTGTGCAGCGTGCTGGGGAACGCTGGGCACGAGACACCCACTCGCGGGAGCCAGACGGGTGTGAGAAGGAAGAAACGAGAGTTTCCTTTCACCGTCCTTACACCGTCACTTCCCGAGACTTCCCCTCCTAATTAACTTGGGAAAGCGGCAGACGAAAGTCACCAAGTGGAAACACGAACCTGCAGCCTCCCAGCTCCTTCCATTTAGACGTTCTCTCATGCGTAGCCGTTTCAGGACTTCCCATAGAGTTTTCTCTGCTTCTAAAGGAAGACTGTTCTTCAGGAAAAATCTCTGAATTTCTGCTGCTTCATGATCTCTCAGTGGGTAGCTCACATTTTTTATAACCTATCTTCTCTCTCTGTTCGAACAACAAGCCGTCTCCCATGGAGTAGACTGCCTCTTCCCCGTGAGGAGTGAAACGCAGGCCCAGGAGCTCACCGTCTCTGTTGGAACGTGCCCGCTGCCCTGTCCCAGGTGGGAGAGGCCAGGCGCGTGCACAGCTGGCTGGCCACAGGGGCAGGGCTCTGGTCCCCAGCGCAAGAATGGCCAGGAGTCAGACTCACAAAGTTAAACGTGAGGACACTGCTGACTACCTTCCACTAGATAATCTCCAATTTTAGGTAAATGTGCATGCTGGCCACAAGATAATCTGCACGCGGTAACCGGCCCAGGAAGAGCACGGCGGACGGCGCCGCCCCTCCTGCCTGCAGGTCTGGGGGCCGCACGGCCTGGAGGGACTCAGACCCCGTGCGGCCCCTGACCGCAGGTTCCTCTGCCAGCACATAGCGCCCTGGTGGGCACACAGAGACTGTGCTGGGGCGTTGTGGCACCGCCAGAACCCTTTCTGGCAGGCAGACTCCCCTCTCTGGACCGTGAATACAGGTAGCAGAGGGCATGCCTAGAGCTGGCTCCGAAGTGCAGACTAAGCATCCAGAGCCAGGTGGCTTCCAGGCCACCTGCTCCCCTGAGGCAACATTCTTCTACCTTCCTTATCCCAGGGCCTGGACCAGCAGCTAGAGGCTGCCCCCAGAGCGCCCAAGAAATCAGTCAAGCTAGCCCATCCCAGACTGCTGACCCTGCCCTGCTGGCTGTTCCACAGAAAGGCCAGGAAAGGCCCAGCCACGGGCCCCCCCCACGACCCCCACCTCGGCCTTCCCACAAATTTGGGGTCTTCCCCAGGGGAGCCTATGAACTCACGTTCTCCTGCCGAGCCTCCTATGTCCTCCTGTTGCTCACCTGCGGAGCAGCCCACAGAAGAAGCGCCCCGCGGGGCTCCCCAGAGCCAAGCCCACTGAGAACATGCTCAGCAACCCGGAGGCGCAGCATGGCAGGCTGCTGGGAAAGCGAGGCCAGTGTGGGGCAACTCTGAGAGGCCATCCAGGGCCTGTCTGAGCGTGAAGCTGCGTGGCTGGCTCTGCCCCGAGAATCTGGGACAGAAAGGAATGCCGGGCAGTGTCCGTGTTCTTATCAACAGGCCCTTTGTGTGTTTGCCACCGGGATGTCCTGTCTTCAGCACGGAGGAAGCTCTAGTCGTCCAACCACGGGTATAAAAATGGTCAGCAGAAAAGGAGTAGCTTATTTGGAAGCTTCCCGTTTGGGAGGTGTTCGCCGGGCCTGGAGGCATGGAGTTTGCTACTCCTCATGAGGTAAGGGTGAAGGGAGCCCAGCCCAACACGGAAGGGGGAAGAGGGGCTGTGGTTTGCCCTGCAGCTCCACTTCCAGGGCTGTGCCAGGCGCTCCTTCCAGGCGGGTGAGGTCTGCCCAGCCGCTAATCCTGGTGCGAGCAGCTCAAGTCCCGTTAGCCTGGAGAAGGAGGACGTCCTCCCCAGCGGTCACTCAGCAGGCATCTACCGCACAGTTCTCTGTACTGCCCTGCATCTCACTGCGACCCAGCCCCCTCCTGGACTATGTGGGTGCCAGCCCAGCCCCTGTAGTCACTGCATCTGGTTTCATTTTCTCAGAAAGCCAAAAACAGATGATTGCCACCACGCAGATGCCTTTTTGAAAGCGGTAATTGACCTTTTCCACGTTCACAAGTGAGCCCAGGGAGGGCCAGCAGGCGGGTGGCAGGTTGACAGCTCAGAGGAACAGCCTCCCCGGCTCTGGGGCATCCTGGAGGAAGGCGGGCGCACCGAGAGCCCTGGGTGGCGGTGGCGTGTCGGCAGCTAGTGCACAGCTGGGTGCCCTCTGCGGTGAGGACGCGTCTCCCTGCAAGCAGAGGTGTCAGCTGGAGCACCTTCTGATGCAGAACACGCAGAACACGCAGGCCTTCTGATTCTGGCGACGCTGGACCTGGCTGCTTTGAACCAGCTTTCCCTGGAGAAGTAGAAAAGCCACCTTGGGAGTGAAGCCTGGGTGGGGGTTCTGGCCCACAGGAATCTGCTTTCCTTGTCCAGCTGGCAGCTAGTTCTACAAGAGCTTGGGCCGGGGACCCTGAAGTGGGGCTTCTAACAGACGCAAGGGAAGGAAAACGAGTGTGCCAACCTTGCCTAGGCGGATGGGCCTGGAGAAGCCCCCAGGTGCGCAGAGGCCCTAAGGGGCGAGCTGGAGCAGGGCTCACCATACGGACCCAGTCCACGCCCAGCCTGCCCTCTTGCCAGCACACCCAGCCCCTCCCGAGCAACACCACCACCTCTGGTCATCAGATGCCCTCTGAACATTTTATATCCAGGTGTGGGAAACAACTAAAAAGCACCACATACATACAAAGATGAGACTGAAAGAGGGCAGAAATGAAAATAAAATTCAACAGGATATTTCAGAATTGCAAATATAGTAACTGGTAAAAAGAATTCAAGTCTGGGGCCTCCCTGGTGACGCAAGGGGTTGGATGCCGCACTGTGGGGCTACCACAGCCACTGTAGTGTGAGTTTCTCCCTGGCCAGGGCAGGGACCCACAGGGTGCAGCAGACCTCTCCTGCCTGCCCGCTGCTCCCCTCAGCAGCGTGTTTCAGTCCATCTGCCTGTTCTGCTCCCCGCTCTGTCTCTGGTGAATCCTCTCACCCTCTCCCCTCTGGCACCTTTGGCCTGTACCCCAGCTGTTGTATGAATAAGTAAATAAAAATTTTAATAAAAAAAGAATTTAAGCCACAGGTTTAATCACTGGTCAGACACAGCTCAAAACAATCTAATAAATCGGAAGGGAATATCTAGGTTGAATTACAAAGAAGCGAGAGGGTGAAAATGCACCAATGAATGGAAGAGCACGGTGTGCAGGAAAACAGTGGGTATATATGGCGTTAATCCTGGGAGAGATCAGGAGAAAGAGAACGGGTCAGAAGGCAGCAGGAGCAGCGGTGACTGTGATTTTCCAAAGTTGTTGAGAAGTATCCAGTCACAGCTTGAAAAAGCGTCAAGACCCCCAAGGATGCACCCAAAGAAAACCACCCCAGACAACGCTGCTGAAACCCAATAGGGCATCGTAAAGCAGCGGCGGAAGACAAGGCAGAGAGGCACTCGAAGAGACAGCGTGTGCGTGTGTGCACGTGGAAGGTCATTCAGAATGTGGGCGCGAGCTTGGGTCTGTCTCACTCTCATTCCCAGACTAAAAACTGAGGCATCAGCCCTCATTCCAAAGTCCTCACGGCACTGGTTTAATGACAGACGGTGGTCGTCCGGTACAAAGTTCTGCGTGCGTGCCTGTAGCTCAGCCTGCCTGCTGTGATGCGACAGGGTCATCGGCACATGAGGCTTAGAGATGAAGGTGTTTGGCCAAGGTCCCAGACCAGAAGTCAGGTCAGACTCCAGGGCCCCTCACTGATGCCACCGTGCAGAGCGTCAGCCCGGTGGGAGGGCCACGGCTCAACTTCCCCAGCCCTCCTCGCTCTAGGGTAATAGTGAGCCAACCTCAAAGCGTAAAAGCCTTGAGTTTTAGGGGTGGAAAGTCGCAGGGTGAAGCATTTCAAAGGTGTTGCTACCAAATGCCTCCTTGCTGGAAACAGAGTTCGGCATGTAGAATTTCTGAAAAGACCTGGCTTCCCCAGCCCTTCCTTCCCCCAGGACTGCTTCAGCTGCAGGAGACAGAAACCCATTCTGGCTTCTTCCAGTGGAAGAGGACATGCTACAAGACTGTCTCTGGGATTCGAGAGAGGAAGGATTCAAGCCTCATGGGAAATTAGACTTGGAAATGGAAGGGACCACGGGGGCCAGTTTCCTTTGGATGCGCGTCCCTGGCCACCCTTCTGTCTCCTGGGCCCGGTCCAGCCTCTGCAGGCTGGCCCTCCAGGCGCCTCATGGGCACTGCCCCCAGTACTAGGAGACTTGCATGTGACTGGACTGGCAGCTCCCCGTATCCCGAAATCACCCCAACGCCCACTTCACTCTCAGCCTTATGTCTCAGTTCCAACCCTCATGAGGAACATAAGCAGATTAGCTGGGTTCCCGGGTCAGGGGTCCACCTTCACTGCTCGAGGAGGGCTGGGCTGCTGCGTTGGCGTGGCAGTCCGTCCCCCAGCCTGTCAGGAGACGCGCGCTGAAGCAGCAGACCAGAGCGGTGGTCTGACCCGGGCTTCAGCGTCCCCGAGTCCTCCTGTGGTCAGCCATGACCAGAACAAGTCCAGACACTGGGATATGCATGGGGAAGCCATTACGAAGAGCAAATGGACATTCAGCATGTAGGCCCACTGTTCTCCACCAAGTGACACCGAAGCAAACAAACGGTCCTCTACTGTGAAGTGAGATTCTAAAGTGGAAACGAAGACTGCAGTCACGCGTCTAAACGTTAGCCACACGTGCAGGGACAGCACCCGTGAAGCTGTGCGCCTGGGCCATCGCCGCGTGATGGTGCAGGCAGGGAACGTTCCGCACGGGACGCAGGGGCCACCCGCCCGCCCCAGCGGGGTGCCTCTGTGCTGGCCATGTGCTCCCACAGTCATGGGCTGTGGTTGGCTTCTGCAGGGAGCGGGGCCTCCCTCTCCCGAACAGGTCAAAGCTCAGAGCCAAATCCTGGCCCCAGCCAGAACTGGGCCAGACACGGGGAGAGTCTGAGACTTCCCAAGGCCCTCTTTTCAAGCTCAGACTTTCTCTGGCCGTGGCATAGGCAGCAGTAAAATCTCTTAACTGTTGATCAAATGTGTATATTTTAATGCTTCAGTTAATTAAAATTTGTATATCTAGCCTTTTAACGACTAAACTGTTCACATGAAGTTTTAGAAAACGTTTTTTTAAAATAACATTTGTTTAAAAAAACATTTGTTTGACCATTTAGCACATTTTGGGAAAGATTTTGAAATTTGGAATTAATCCAGTTTCTATGTCATTATATCACTTCCCTTTTTCTATTTGAATCACTTCATGTCAAACTTTGTGTGTAACTGAGGGACAGTTCCTTTCTAAAAAAAAAATCTAGAAAATAAGATTTTTTAAAATGCTTTTAATAATCAAGGTTATTTTATTTTAAATCCAACTACTGCTTTTAACAGAAGACCATTTTTGCAGAGGAGAAAGAAGATGTGTCTGTAATTGATCAGATGCTAACACTTGGCATTCACTCTTGCCCTGGCCTTTTAGAGAGAAAGGAAGTTGCTTAAGCAGAACTTTCCCCTTGTTTTTCCAGGAAAGCCCCCACCCTAGGTAGCTCAGTATTATATCTGGTTTTCGGATGAGGACCCTGAGACCTAAGAGGTTAAGCAGCTTACCTGTGGTCACCAGCTAGCCAGGGGCAGGTCGGAGCTTACTCAGGGCTGCCTGGCTCCACCTCCCACGGCCGTCTCACGCCCCGGTCCTGCTGGCCTCACAGGTCAACCACCTCTGTGCTGCGCGGCAGACGGAATGTGCCGGGAACAGTTACAGCACAACTGAATCTAGACGCTCCGGCCTGACTGTCTGTACTGGGATATCCTGCGGGGAGGAAAGGGACTCTCATTACGTGATCATGCTCTCTGCAGCCCCACGGCCTCCACCATCTCCTGTAAGAGAGACAGCTGATGACACATTGCCCACAGAGCTTGCGCTGCAGCCCTCGTGGGGGCTGGGCCATGGCAGCTGAAGCAGGTCCCGAGGCCGCAGGCCTCTGAAGCGAAGAGCAGCATGAGGCCTGCTCCACTTGCCAGCATGCTGAGGTCTTCAGTCCTGAGGCTATGGTAAAAGGAATGCTGTTTGGATTGGGGGCTTCTGAAGATTTTTCACTGGGAAAGGCCTTAAGTCACCTCTACTCAGCTAACTGGGTGAAGACTAAGGGCTAAGTTCACACAAACGCTCGGCACCTCCTGCACAGCAGTCAGGGTCGGAACTATTGAGAATCGGGACACTTTTGTCATGTACCTGAGTGCCATCTGACTTAGCGCATCAGACCTAGAGCCGTGCCAGGAAATGCCCTCTCAAAGCCTGACAATCCTCCGTGGCGAGCCCGTGGCCCCTTGCAGCCTGCCTGGGTTCTCCCGGCCGCCTGCCCCCTCTTCCCTCTTACAGTACCCTCCCCGAGACACAACGTGTGTATGTGTGTTCTTATCAGTGGCTCCAAAAATTGTATGACACTGACATAGAAGCTGCATGGAGAGAGTGTAAATATTTCTCCTGCTTAATGCTGAAATTTTTTTTCAATCTATACTTTTACATGCATGATATTAAGTAGTGCAGGTACCTAAATGAATCAATGAATCAAAGCACCTACTTCAGTCTATGGTCATTACCTCTGTGGCCCTTGAAGTTTACGTGCACAAGTGCCATGTTGGCAGGACGAATACAAATGTGAATGACCCTCCACGCACTGTGGGTCGTCACTCAGTAAATCTCAGGGACAGGACAGTAGGACAGCGGGTTCAAGGAAGGCACTCTGAGGGGTGGTAGCCCTGGGGCCTGTGCCGCCAGTCACCCTCCTCCAGGAGGGCTGGTCACGCCTTAGTCACAGGGCGGCCCATGCCTTCCCGGGAAAGGCTCTTCGGCAGGAGGGGGAGGGGGAGGTAAGGAGCTTTCGCACACACGTCTTCATTTTCGGAGACAGATCCTCCCAGGGGCACGAGGCAGATGTGCCTGACCTCATGGTCCCCAGGCAAGAGCTGCCCACTCCCCCTGGACACCGCGGCAAGAGAACGGACTGCCAGGACTGTTAGGGTCAGTCGTACTTTACCACCAGGCCCGGGCACTTGCCCTCAGGCAAAAGCAGCACTCAGCTGGCAGGAGAGACGGGCTGGCCACAGTGAGGTGCTCAGCTGTGGTTTCCACTACCAGAGCTGGCGTGTATATGTCAGCAAGCGCACGCGTGTATACTGTATTACACATGCTCATCACGTGCCTACTGATC
This sequence comes from Galemys pyrenaicus, assembly GCA_019455555.1. Classification (NCBI taxonomy): domain Eukaryota; kingdom Metazoa; phylum Chordata; class Mammalia; order Eulipotyphla; family Talpidae; genus Galemys; species Galemys pyrenaicus. Next base: position 1,765,538 of record JAGFMF010011608.1, on the reverse strand, counting down.
GAGAGCCACACATACCTGCCTAGGTAGCTTACTTTTAACTCATCAGACAAGTGAAGCACTCCATGCAGAATGCTCAGCACACACTAACACAGTAAGTGCTTTATCAGTGCGACTCACCAGGATTAGTTTGTCATCATCCTAATAGGCTTTGAGAAAGTATACTGCTTTAAAAAAAAAAGACGAGGATCATTTTCTAGCTGATGCTAAACTTTATTTAGCAGTTGTAAAAAAATCACGCCAGCGCTTTCATTCCAGGCAACTGAATACTCATGAAGGTAACGGCTGCAGCGCACCCTCAGAGAGATAAGAATGGCTGTGGCCAGCAAGAAATCCCATTTAAACAGAGTGAAATGATTTCGTGAATAGTGAAGTGACTAAGTGTTTACTTTTGATGACTATCTAGCCACAAATATTTTCTAGTCATGTTAATATGCAGGCAGAAGGGAGGGGGTTATATATTAAACATTTCTGGGTCTGTTTGCACAAAATATCATGTTAGCAAATGAATTTCACATTATTTAGATATTTGGAGGAGAAAGGAACTTGGCTACTATTTGCCTAACTCATGCTACAGAGAGCAGGGAGCACTGCTGGAGAGGTGCCTGCGGAAGAGGTGCTCAACACAGTGCTCGAGGAACAGCAGAGCGTGTGGAGCGGGAGCGGGGGGGTCTGTGGGGCTATCAGGGAGATGGACGGACCCCAGGTCAGGGGAACCGCCCGCCCTGTGAGCCTGGCTTCAGATGCCCCTGCAGCGACCTCAGGCTGACCTCTAGGTCCTGTTAGAAAGTAAAAATCAGCTCATTGGTCCTTTGTTTTCTGATCACCTGTCCTAAAACACGTTACTGTCTGTGAGATAATACGACTATTCATTACAAGTTACCCGATCGCTCAGATAGCACGTTCTTTTTCTGAAATTACGTGGGCTGAGTCAGGCTACGGCTACGCTCTCCCCAGACACTGAGAACCGTCCCCGCACCACCTCCAGACGCCAAGGCCCACGCCTCCCCGCCTTCAGTGTGACCCAATTCTCCACCAAGGGCGTTTCACTTTGAACCTGGCCCCGGATTCTGGGTCATAGTGAACGAACGGGTGGACAGTCCTGTCCTGCTCCCAGGCCCACAGAGGGGCCGAGCTTCAACCCCGTGATCCTGTCTCTCCAGGCAACTGTGGTAAGTTTAGAGAGCAACGTTCCAAGCCAAATGCAAAGGAGACATTTCTGAGGGACCATAATCATTTTATCTGGGATGAAACTAGCTTTCTAATAAGAAATACTTCTGTTTTTCCATGAAAAGTTAAATTTGTAACTGTTCCCTCCACTCTCACCATACATACACACACACTCGTTAAAAACACACTTAACAGATATCATGATAAAGTATGTTGGTACTGGGTAAGTTTTTAGCAAATTAACACTGACAGTTGATACTTCAAGTTAAAAGAAAACACTGATTCAGAATATAGAGCATTAAAATTTAGATTGCTCATGAAAATAAGAAGTGTTTTTTCTTAATCCTGTTATTTACTTTGATTTGCTGTTTGAGGAACTTTCAAATCTCCCCTACTTAAATGTTCTACAGCTAGAAAGTTGCCAGACTGTTTGACTGCACAATCTGTGAATGCTGAGACATACAAATAATCATTTATGTCGGATAGGTTTACACTTCTCCATTTTCATTTCAGTATTACCAGTTTGAGATGTCACCAAAATAAAACAAATGAATCTGTGCTGCCGCAGCACCAAATCATGAACATGGAGATCATCTGATATCGCTCCAGAGTTGGCGCTCCAGACCATGAGGATGTCACCACAGCATTCCTGAGTATCCCTCCCGCTCAGTTTGTATTTGTGCCAGTCTTGGCCTTCCTGCCCCCACCCCCCAGGGTCTGTCTCCCAATATGACCAATGAAAAGGAAAAAGCTGCCATTCAAGGCAGTCCAAGTCTATTTATGGTGCCAGCAGGTGGCTCAAATGAAGACTTTGCTGCAGAAACACACAGGCCGGAAGGTATGTGGACAATGAGACACACAAAAATGGGGTGCCATTAAATGGCAGTGGGTGTGGAAATGAGGAAGAAACTGACCCAGAGAGAATCCGTGGGCTTCGGAGACCAGACGCATCTTCCCTGCAGCCGGGCAGGAGTAATTCACTGACCTCCGTCTCCTACCTTCCCATTTTCTGTGCATGCTTTTGCAGCATCGATTTCTAGGGGGCACCAGCAGGGCAGAAGTATGGACAATAAGGAGAACCCCAGACTCTAAACAGCAGACTAAAAGAATTTGTAGCAGATGTCTAGAATGAGGCTCCATTCTTTATTCAGAGGACTTACTCTGAGGACCCAAGATTATTTGCAAATCTAAAGCCTGCTTTTGGCTGCAAACAAGATCCTGTTGTGTTCTGACTGAGCTCTAGCAGTAAGAGTCCTGTGCCTTTCTGTTGCCTCCTCCACAAATCCGTTATATCACTAGTAGTAAACTGTAAACCAGGAGACACAACTAATATAAAAAAGACATTTTGAATTAGCTGTAAATTGCTCCTCGAATTTAGCGAGGATAATCCATAGACTGACTTTGGTGATTACAGTAATAGGATTAATAGCTGGTTCAGCTGCATGCACATTTCCTGTTGGCTATGAGGCTCCAGGACCTCTGGAGTGTGGGTGTGGGCCTGAGTCAACTCTCACATGAAAGCATGTCTTGTTGAAAACCCGGTAGCTGAAAATTCCAAGGTACAGCTTAGCAATGCAGCAAGAAGGAGCACTCACCGTAACACGCCCCCACCACCGGGCGAGCAAGGACGCAGAGAGGGAAGGGCAGCAGCTCCACGTCGCTGCCCAGGGCGCAGACAGAGCTGGGCAGGCTCCACTTCACAAAGGGTCAAAGGTAACGCACAGTACAGTGCACAATGGCTGGTGGCACTCCCATCCTCCTTCCAGCAGTGATGTAGAAAGACGGGAAGCTGCTGTGTTCAAGCTCACCGGGACACTACAGAAATGATTGCCTGCCGGAAAGCAGAACGCTCTTCCCAACAAGAGCCTGCACCACACAGCGCTGAGATGCTGTATCCCGACGAAGCAGCCCAGGGCCGGCTTTCTAAGATTAACTTAAGGAACTAGTGATGTTGTAGCAGGAAAGCTCAACTTCCCAGCTTTCATTTTTCTCACGTCCATAAGTCACTGAAAGGCAGTAAGGAGGGACGGACGCCAGGAAACTACCCGAAGCCATTCTGGCTGCGGTTACAAGTGAAGACTAGGTAGTGAGCATCCATACACTTGTATACTTGCAATTATTTTCAAGTAACCTACATAAATCTTACTTCAAAATTATTTCCAAGTTCTCCATAGATAGGAGTTTGGGTAGTTCGAATCAGCTTGTGGATCAGAACTGAGCGAATCGCACAATTAGGTTCCTCCTCGCTTTGCCATCTCTGCTGGCTATTGACAGCATCAGCAAGTCTGAATACGGATGTTCACAACCTAATCTTTTTCCTGTTTTAATTGCATCAGCCCAGGTAAGCCAACCAAAAGCGCAAGATCTCTGGAAGCACTAACTCTGACCCTGGAGAAGAGGGTGTGTGTGCCTGATGGGGTGGCGCGAGGGCATTTCACCTGTTTTGTGATGAGATGGCCAAGCCTTGATTCTAAGCCTACAACGTAGACATAGGAGTTTCCCCGTTTCTAAAAACAACGCTCTAACCCATCACCCTAACCCCAAGCCCCAACAGAACTGTCTTCTTGTTGCCAATTAACATCACCTCAGGATAATGAATTTAGACAATCATTTGTGGGGAGATTTAAAAACACATTTGCCTTTACTTTCACCTCACCAAAACAAACAAACTAGTATTTAGGGGTCTGTTTAGAGTCTAAAACAGAATCAACCCAAAGATAATCCCTTCCTATCTTTCTGGAAAGTCAAAGCTTTTCTGTTAAAGGTCAAGTGATATATCAAGAACAAGGGGAGGGGGGCAAAAGGAGCGCCAGGCAGGGGAGAGCCAGGAGGTCCTTGAGATGAGGAGCCTACAGCCCACTGCTCGGAAGTGCTCTGCTGCCCAGCTGAACCTCAGGACCCTCTGGTGAGAAGGGATCCCAGGCAATGGGGTTGCCAGGGGAGCAATGACTTAAGCCTGTCTCAGTTTCCAGATGGCATTCCATTCCTTAAGGACAGTCCTAGACAACTCTGACTGAGAGGGAATCTGGTGAGGGGGTGGGTGGGGCACAGCTTCGGGCACCCAACTGGCTTCCAGATTCCTACCATCACGAGCTGTACTGGTTAGTACAAATTCCACATCCTCAATGAGCACCTGGAAAAAGAGGGACCCAAACCCACCAGGAGAGGCTGTAAAAATAAGGAGCATGGTATACTGTCTAGTCAGCAGAAAACAAACTCGGCTGATTCTGAAGTTTTAAAAATGTCACACACGCAAGAAAGCCCCATATCCAACAGTATTGACCAGCTTTCCCATCCTTTCCAAGAAACATCTCCTACTTCTTACCATGAGGTTTTACCCTTTGACCAAATTTTTGTGACACAGTAATCATTGTTGACTAGTCACATTACAGAACAGCAGATCTCTACAACTTGCTTACCTTCACATAACTGAAACTTCCCACGTTTGAACTGTAACCCCCAATCCTCCTTCCCCAGCCCCTGGTGACCTTCACACCACAGTTTCTAAGACTCCTACTATTTTACATACCTCATAGAGTGGGGCGCTTTCTGGCTTAAGTCACTTAGCATAAGCCCTCCAGATTGATAGATGTTGCGTATTACAGGTCTTCACCCTTTTTTAAGGCTGAATAATATTTCATTATATGTGTATGCCACACTGTCTTTATCCAATTACCCATATTATGTTGTTTCCCTACCGTGGCTGCTGTGAATAATGTCACTATGAATACAGGAAAGTTGATTTTTTTTCAGGATGCTGATTACATTTTCTTTCAATAAATACCCAGGAGTGGGAATCACTGGAACATACAGTAAGTAGTTCCACTTTTAATAGTTTGAGCAACCTCCTTACTGTTTTCCAGAGGAGTTGCACCATTTTACATTCCCATCATCAGTGCAGAGGGTTCCAGTTTCTAATAGTTATCCTAGTAGGCACGTGTGGTATCTCAGAGTGTGAGTGGGTTTTATTAACTGGCTTTCCTTTAGTCCCATCCTACAAGTCTTCAAAAGAGCAAATTAACAGCACTCACCTAAAACACTAGCTTTTAACAGTTGGGGTCACAGGGTCCCTTGGAGAATCTGATGACACTCATGGGATTGTCCTGCCAGTAAAATGTACATAAACAATGAATAACACAAACTGTTCTGGGAACGCTGGACCACACATAGCTCCTTGCAAACCCCAGTCTAAGGACACTTGCCCCAGAAGAAGCTATCCTTGACTTTCTTAACACTTAATGATTAAGTTCAAGAGTCGTTTTTATAAAGGGCAAGAGTGTACACATCGTTGGTTCTGGGGCCTGGTTCTGTTGAAACTACTTAACTCTACATTCGTAGTACCAAAAAAAAAAAAAAAAGCCACAGAAAATGCAGGCATAACTGTTCTAATGCAACTTTGTTTGCAAAAATCATGCTGAAGGTTAGTCACAGTCCCTGGGCTGTAACTAGGCAAACCATTAAGTAATTCTTCCAGAAAACGGAGTGGATTACAGTAGTCACGAACTTGAAAACTCTTGAATAACTTTCCCTTTGCTCAACACAGGCACAAAGAATGCCATGTAACTCCAGCATAACTTCTCCTCTGGAATGCCTGGAATGGAACAAGAAATCACTGAGATGACTCTCATCTCCCATCACATTTCATAGTGATCTGTGAATTTGTATCTGACAGTGACTAATAGTCCTTTTTCACTGTCTTAGAGCAACGTGGGTGCACCCACAGTGCTTCCTACAGAGATATAAATTTACAGTACATTTAAACTTTTGATGGGGAGATATAAAGAATCAGGATTTAATATCCTTTTCTCTGTATCTACATCCCACATGTATTCTTAATTTCAAAAAGGAGGTTGTTCAAGGTTCTGATCTATTGACTACTTTTTAAAACTCAATTTTTAAAATTTGTTCTTGGAAAGCACACAACGATATTCACGGTAAAAGCTTAAGACCATAGCACTATATGTGTGAATTCTTCAGTAAATGTCTGTATCGCTTAAAACCTTTGAAAGAAAATACTCGCAAACATCTTGCTGATAGCTGCAATGAGTGTTGTAAAGAACAAACACTGCTGGACTATCGTGCTCTATCGAGATCAAAGTTCCAGTAGATCAAGAAAGAGTGCTGGGTTGGATTTTTCTTGGCCCTATGAGGGCAGCGACTGAGCTGTGCAAGGCAGTCCATTTCAGCAAATACAGTCAGACAGTGCAACTATCAGGTGACAGGACAACTTGCTGCGTGGTCAGGTAAGAGCACAAGGTGTGTTTCCGGCAGCTAAGGGTCTTGATTTCCCCCACCCTCCAAGTTTTTGTCACCAGCCTAGCTAAAGAAATAAAGTGAACTCCAGACAATGTCTTAGAAAATATACCTTATACAAATGATTTAAGAAGAAATGGAAACTCTGAATAGATAAATGAGCAAAGGAATTGAGTATTTTTAAATCTAACTCCTTTTCTCCTCTCTCCAAATACACAACATGCTTTTCTAGCCTAGAGTGACCCAAGCACCGAAGAAAGTCAATCCTTGTAAGAACAGCTCTAGAGAACAGAAAAAACATTTTTCGGTCAGTGCTAAGTGACTTTGGTCTTGATACCAAATTGGATCATATCAGAAAGTGACAATAACACAGAGGATACAATTAAAGATAAAGTGCGAGGAAGTGGGCAAAAATTTATCTTGCATAACATAAGTTTTCCCAGGAATGTGAGGACAGTTTAGCACTAGAGACTAAGTTAGTGGAACCGACCACAGTAAACCACTGAGAGGAGAGGAGAGAAGAGCCGACCACCTCAGTGGGAGCGTACGCTAAAAGCTGCCACCTACACTGGTCATGTTGGGCTCGAGGGAACTAACCTGTTGAGGACCAGCGAGTAGGGGCTGCCACCATGTTACTTCTCCATTGAGTGGTCAGGAATTTCTGTGCAGTTCCAACAAAGGTTTTTCATCGCTCTTCTGCTCTAGAAGCATAAAGGGCAGAACAGCCCAGGCTATTTAAAGGAAGACACGGCAGGCTCTCTGGCAGACATCAACTTAGAAAACTTTAAGTAATTAAGGCAGTAATTAGGGTTAATCATTCTGCTTGGCTCACTTACTTCTATAATGCATCCAAGATTTACAGGGAGTGAGAGGTGGACATGTGTCAGGTTTGGAAGGGAGTCTTAGCGGTGCTGAAAGACTTAGGAAATGACAATCGATAAAATTAGGGCTGTTAGTCTGACAATAATACTAATAACACTCTACAAATAATAATAAAGACAACCCAGGTTAAAAGTGACACTATTGAAGTATATTCATATACACAAGGACAGTCAGTTCAAGTTGCTACTCTTTCTCACTGACGTTAAGTTTGTATGGCAGAGGCATTTCAAGTGCAGCAGGAAGAACTTGACTAAAACACAATTTCCTTGAGGTGCGGAAAATACATCCGAGTTTTACTGAGAGAAGATAAAATAGCTTGCTCAGAAGGTCTTCAAAATCAGATTGCCTTTAATCTGCCTGGGAGTTTAATTTACTGAAGGCGTTGAAATGCAGAATTTGGCTACGCAAGCTATATCTAGTTGTGCAATTCTAGAAGATGTGAAGATGCTCTCTTTAGGCGAGACTGGGGGTAATGCAGCTCTATTAACTCACATGCGTAGTTTCCTGCCCCCTACAGCATCTCTTCACTCCCTCAAATACACACACCATTGCGTTCCCAGAGCGACGGTCTGCTCTCGTCCAGCAACACGGTGCCTCAAAGCAGTCAGTGCAAAGTCTGCAAAGAGCGCCAGCGTGAACTCTGCTCTGCAGAAGCAGGAAACCCTAAGTATCAGAGCAGAGCACAGTGGAGAGGACGTGCTGGGCAGTACCTGTTGGCTCAGTTTCATTCAGACTCTCCATAAATTATATTACCCAAGCGTCCTTGCCCACCAGGTCTAGCTAGCCGGAGATCGGAGTGCAGAAGTATAAGGCAGGGCAGTTCTTCCGCTCTAACCTGGGGCTGCATTCTCCTCCATAGATTTCTTCTCTGTGGTTTCCTCCCGTCGGACATCTCAGTCACTGTCAAGGCTCCCCCAGGGGCCTTTGGCTGCAGCTCCTCCCTGTTTCTCCAGGGCCTGGGATGGGAGAGATTCCTGAGACTAATCTGTGCTGCTCTGCTACCCCCTGTGGCTTCTCAGCTAGTCCATGCCTGTGTTACTAATGCCTAATACTAAATTTCCTGTGTCAAAAAAGTAATAATGAGGGAGGAACAATCATCATTTATTTGGGGATGGACTTAGGTATTTTCAGTCTCTTTAAATTCTAAGTAAGCTGTGCAATGATTTATGAAGGCTCCAAACTGAATAAACACATTTAAAATTTGCAGTGAAGTAAATCTGATTATGTGTAACATTCACCTCCGATACTATTATGTACATAAATCATGGCTTTAACTATCTATGGTAAATTTTTGTAACCATGTTAGATTTCCTAGCCCACCCAAGACGTTCTAACTAACTACTTAAGGAATAAGACCACAAGCGATAACGTTGTTCTGAAGAATGTGCTGCATTCTGGGTGGGTGGGCGGGTGCTGAGCAAGCCATCTCCGCAGAGCAGAAAGCCTCAGGTGGGAAGACAGTCCACAGCACGCTAGGCTTGCCCTCAGGCCCCTCGGCAGTGGGAGGGAGACCCGACCCAGCCATGTCAGTCAGGAACAAGCTCCTTGCTCTCACCGAAGGGACAGAGAGTACGGTGCCCCCCCCCGCCACCCCGATCACACACATGCCATTTTGTTTTTTTAATGGCCATTCAGTTATCACTCATTCAAAGGATGCAGTTCTTTGCACTTTATCTATTTTCTGTTTTTTTTTTTATTGTGGTAAGAATGCATGGTAACATTAGTTGGGGTGTGTATCAATGAGAATCAATGTGGATAAACCACATCCAGTTTACCCCCAAAAGTCCAATTCCTTGCTTCACCATACTTAATGCATATGTATTCATCAAACACCCTATTGGAGGCTGGGGCAGGTTTGCTAGGCAAATACCAAACTCACCTGTCTGTGGTGAGCGCCTCTTCCTGGCGTTAGCGTAAGCATATCCCGTTTGCCTCTCCCTCCACGGACATGGAAAACAATTTACCGATGTGTTCTTCTCAACAACTATTCAAAAACACAGGCAGTGACTGCCACTTCTTAGTCTTCTTTTGCTTTGGATTCGGTGTCTTTAAAGAACATTAAACAAAACGCGCACACCACACACCAAAACAATATGAAGGCGCACGTGCCTGATGGCTGGTTGAAGACCTCACTGAGCGGCATGTGGGGCAGCGAGAAGACACTAACATGTATTATTCGTCCTATGTGTAGTTCCTGCACTCCTACCACGTGCCTCACACTGGGTTAAGTGCTGAAGTATAACGGTGGATAAACCAGACAGCTTGGAGCTGTCATTTGAGAAGGGAACACCTAGTGTACACACACACACACACACACACACACACACAAACTGTGGGGCTCAAGAGAGGAACTGGAAGACATCACTCACATGAACTGGGCACAAAGCCTCCTCTGAGGAGGTAACAGCAGCTGATAGCATCTGACTCACATTATTATAATTCTGAGAAGGATGGCTCACATTATTGTATTATAATGCTCCATTATAACTGAGCAGCCACCAGTCAATGACTCTGCTGCTGAGTTTTGTTTTCTTACTTGACTATACCAAGTCCACATAAACTAGGTTTCAAAGTCAACACACAAACACGATAAACAGAACCAGGCTTCTCCAGGGGGCTATCAAGCAGGAGTCCAGCAGAAGCAAGTACCTGCTCACCCTCAGGGCAGGACACAGCTGTTACAAGGCCCCCGCTTCCTTCAGCCCAGCGATGCTTGGTGTTCGCGAGGGTCACGAGTCCTGCTGAGGCCTGCAGCCACGGCCCCTGTTGGGGAAACACACTTGAAAGGCAGGCACCTTCCAGGGCCACTCGCGCCCATCTCAGGTCACAGACCTTCATGTTTTCAAACTTCACATCACAAAACAGCCTACCAGATAAATGTGAAGACACACGCGGAAGCGGCAATCATTTGGGGAGTGTGAGTCTAGTACAAGAATTCAATAAAACAAAGAAAAGTGAAGATAGTCCAGTGCACTTAGCAGACTAAGGCATCACAAATTAACTGGGAAAAGTTGGATTTTTATGAAGTTTTTGTGGTAAGTAAAAAATAACACTAAAAGGAATATCACAAGTCTATCTCAAACCACCCGCCAGAAGGAATTCTGACTAGACTGAAGGTTTAAATGTGAAAACTAAACTGTTAAAGAATAAGAATATCAAAAATACATGTATTTACCAGTGGGTGAGAGAAATCTTTCATGAAAATGACGTATGTGTCCCAACGTGCATTCTAAAGTTTATAACGGCAAAACAAAACCGAAAACACCTTCCTCTATGAAGTTCGACTTAAAAAGCTCTAAAGCAATTAATGAAAGTCTATAATTCAAAAATAAGCCTTTACAGAAAAGATGAAAGCACCAGATGAAAAGTGAGCAACTAACAGAAACGCCATACTTGGTTGCAAAGCAGGGGCTCAATGATTAAATGAAGAGACTGATAAACAGGAAATTCACAGAATATAGTTGGTAAACAAATGAAAAGATGTGACCATATGAATTATTTCAAGAATGAAAATCAATACACAAGAGCCATTTTCCCCCATCAAATTGGTTCCTTTTAAAACAAAAACCCGCCAGTGCCTGAGCCGGCACAGGGTGCAGTGCAGGAACCACATGGGTCTTGGCCTGTAGGTGCAGGCCCCTCGGGAAGGCTGTGGCTCCTGAATCAGTTACTCCAGGAGGGAGCAGAGCTCGCAAAGCTGAAGCTCCAGTTAGCAGGAGTTTCTCCAACCTCCTGTAATAAATTCTTGGAGTGTCTTCCCACAAACGTCCCTCTGGAAGGCAGGAGCACGAAGGCAGTCAGGAAGCAGGTGTCGGCGCGTGAGCGTTCTGTTAGTGGTGATGTCTCTGAACCCTAGAGTAGGCAGCACCTGTGACTGGAGTCTGGCGCGTGCGAGATGAGGGGCTAAATTACTGTTATTCCCGGAGCATCCTGCATGGGTGATCAAAAATGTTCTGATTTCTAGTATGAAGGAAATTTGCCTCCCGGAACAAGATCTGTTAGTTCTACCTGCTTCTCTGAGCTAGAATCAAGCCAGTGAAAGATGATATCAGGCTCTAGTTTCACACCTTGGGGATACAGATCAGTGAAGGGAGGCTTTCCTTTCAGTGGATCTGGCGGGATGAAGCGAGGTCGCCTGCTGCCAGCATCAGACCCCTTTCCTTGGCCCTGGCTGAGGAGAAGCCTTGGCGAGGACTGACAATGTGGCCAATTGATGCCCTGGTGGATGACCAGCCACAGCCATCCTAGCTAGAAAATTCCATGCTGAGAACAGGGTGGCTTGATGGTGGGGTGGGGTTAGGGGTAGGGAGAGGGGAGGTGTGGTGGGAGAAGGTTAGGGGCTGCTGTGAGCTACCTGGGGAGAATGGGGAAGACTCCTCCAGGTGGTGAGCATCCTGTAACAGGTACCCAACTGCAGAGAACTTAGAAAGGCTTCCCTCAGAACATCAAGTCTAAGAATAGGATGAATGAGAGTAACCGAGCAGGAGGGTTAAGAGAAGGCTATGCTCCATAGTGCAACAGCTGGCCCAAAGCTCAAGGTAACAACACCGACACTATCAAATAATAACAAACAAAACAAAACACCTTCGTTGAAAATTACAAAATATATGAGAATAATTAAAGATATAAATATGTGGAAGGCATGTTCATAAATTATAGTACTCAGTATTGTTAAGAATATTCATTTTCCCTAATATGAGCTTAAGAGTCCAGGCAATAACAAAGCAGGAATTTTTTTTTCCACAAGAAATTGATAAACCAAATGTAATATTTATATAGAAATACAGTCGATCAAAAACTGTCAAAACAGCCTGGGAAATGAATTTTTTCATAATTTCAAGACTTCCTATCCAAAAAAAAAATTAATGGATTAGCGTGGAAGATTCAGAAGTAGAATCATTCATATACATCAACTGATTTTCAACCGAGGTGCCAAGTAATATGAACAGGGAAAGGGGAGGTTTTCAAACAAATGGTGCTGAAACAGCTGTCCACTCCTCAAAGCCTAGTTGTCCCTGTAAGAGAAGACTGACTTGAGATGGCTCTCAGGTCTCCTAGAAGAAATCACCTGAAGCATCTTCAAAACCTCAGGGTTGGTAAAACTTTATTAGAGGACACACAAAATAGTAACCGTAGAAGATCAATGAGGCTCCATGAAAATCAGAACCATCAGTATGAAAACAAGTCAGTGTCAGACTGGGAACAAAACCCTCCACATATAGGTGCTGCTCGACTTAAAACAGGGCTCTGCCATACACCACTGTGGGCTGGAAATACGATAAGCTGAAATACGAGAAGCACGTGGCACACCTACTCTCTGGAATGCACCAGGCTCAGTTTGGCCAGCCTAGAAGTGCGCAAAATACTCACACCAGCCTCCAGTCAGACCGAGTTTCAAGAGTAATTATCTTCCTCCTCTTTTCTCCAGGAGCAGGAGACAAAGATGGGTGTTGCAGAGCAGAAGGGATGCAGAAACACGCAGGACAGCAAAGATGCTGGGGACACACACACGCTAGAGGACTGGTCGCCCCCCACATGATCTGTGGCCGGTGGGGAGCTGTGGCCACAGATCTCCCCTGCAAGAGAGGCTCACACTACTTACGTAGCCCAGGCAAAGACCCACACGCAGTATTCAAAGTATGGCTTTGAACGTGGATGATTCATGAATGTGCATGATTTCTGTGCCATTATAAAGTAAAAAAAAAAAAAAAAAAAGTGAGTCAAATTGTCCTAAGTTAGAGAGCTTGTATAGATATCGAGTTGTCAGAAAAGTTTTTGTTTTTCAAGCAAAAATGCATCATGACTTTTCCGACAACCCAATATATCTGCCAAAGGACTAATATGTAGGATAGAAAATTTGTATAAATCAACAGCTAAAACAATCCTAAATAACCTAAAATTTAAAAAAAGTAAATAACATGGTTGCTGGTTCACATCATTAGTCATCAGAGGAAAGAAAACCAAATCTACAACGTGGTACCACTCACCTCCACCACAGTAGCTAAAATCTGAAGTGCAGCGATAGCAAGTGCTGGTGAGGAGGTGAAGAACTAGGACTTCCCCACTGCTGGTGGGAACAGGAAATGGCATACTTTGGGAGACTGTTTGGCAACTGGCATTCCTTTTACTTGATGATCCAGCATTTCTACTACAAAGCATTTACGTAAGAAATGAAAACATATGTCCACAAAAAGACTGTATAAGAAGTCATAGGTCTTATTCCTAATACCCCAAAGTAGACACAATCCAAAGAAATAATAACAGGAGAATGGATAAACCATTCTGATGAATTTGTGTGTTGGACTATTACAGAGAAATAAGAAAAAACTATTGATGTATACAGCATCCTGGCTATTTCTCAAAAGCGCTACGTTGAGCACAAAAAGCAGACACAAAAGACTACACTCAATTACTTCATTTATACAAAAGGTAAAAACAGCAGAACAGATGTATGCTAATATAAGATCACAGTGAGGAGGGGGTGAAATGAGCAGAAAGGGAGGCAAAGGCACTTTCTGGGGTATGGAAATACTCTATATCAGGTATCTGCTGGTATTTACAGAGCTTAAAAATACTAATACATTATTTCAGTGTCTGTAAGTTATATCTCAATTAAAAAAAGAGCCTGTCCAGGATTAGACAGCATTCTACATCTAAAGTCAAAGGCCAAAAAAAGTCAGGGCTCACGTTTAACTCTTTCCTTAAATTTTATCCCAGAAATCAAGACTTTGAACTCCCACCCCCTTCATAAATTATTTCTATACTTCAACTCATAGCAACGAAGGTGTTATTTAGACAAATTAAAGTCCTTTCTCCTCATGGTCCTTGTCATACAGCAGGTGCACACATCATCAACAACAAAACAATCTCTCACGTGGAATGACCCGAGGAGGAAGGTGAATTGGTTAGGAGCGTGTAAGGAAGAGATACTCAACCTCTTTAAAAGCTGGCTGATAGAATGAGAATTTGGGTGGGAAGAACTGCTCAAATACGCTTCCACAGTCCATACTCCTCCCACCTTCAAGTTATACTCAGTAAGTCTGACCAAAAAATTAAGTAAAACATGACTGGCAGCTGAAAAACAAAGCCTGTGACCAAGTTACACTATGAGGTAAAGAACTTAAGAAATTCTTTAACCCCTTTTTCCCTACAGGATTTACTTCCACAGAGACATGTTTCTCTTGCAACCCATGTCTGTAGCCTCAAAATCACGTAGACCAAGGTCTTGAAAATAATGGATCCTCAATACTTACTTGCAGGCTTGAATTAACATATCTATTGATTAGTTACAACCTTTGTCCACATTCATGTTCCCAGATATTCCGGGAAGCTGACTGCAATTATTTTATACTGTCTTCATATAAAAAGTATGAGCTAGTGATCACATTATTTGATAATTTATGGGAAATATATTAAAGAGTATACAAAATGATCTACAAATCCAACTCCCCTGGCTTAAAAATTTAACCATACTCTAATTACCTGACTGGATTTTTTAAAAAATCAAAGAAAAGCAAAATTATTAAAAATATAAAAAGCAAACCCCACAGAATCTAGTTTTGGTCTCCACTGGACTACTGAAATGACTGGAAAGGCTGCAAGAACTGAACCTCACGCTGGCAAGGGCAGCAAAGCTGTGAACTGAGAAGGTCACTGCTATTCCAGGGACGAGGCCTCTGAGTGAGGAGGAGTCTGCGAAAGCAGAGAGGTCAGGGGCTTCTCGCCTTGAAAACCGCTCTTTAATCGCACACTGAGAGCATCTGCGATGCTGTGCGGGCAGCCTTTCTTCCATAGCGCTCCTCCACTTTCCTTCCTGAGCACAGCAGACTCAAGGCGATGTTGGCTCCCAACTGCGCAAGAACCTGGAGCGCAGGCAGCTTGCATCCTGGAGATGGATGTCGAGTCTCAGATGCCTGTCCCCTTCTCGATGGGGACGCCCACTATCAAGTTGTTCTTGGGAGAGCAGCTCTCCGGCTCCATGGAGATCACGCGCACGGTGTAGCCTTGCTCCTCCGCAGCTCTGGCGCGATCCAGGTCCACCAGGCACATGCACTGCTTCCCTGAAATGTGGCAACAGGTCTCATGAGACGGCCTGCCTGCAGGGGACGCGCGAGGATAGCACCTGGGGTGCTCGGGCGTGAACTCCTGATCACTACGGAGGGGACAATGACAGCATCGGACACTTACAGACCAGTGTCTGCTGGAACTTTAAAGAATGCTAACCTTTCCAAACACGTTTTCAATAAACTTCAAAGACTAAAATGCATTTCCCACCCTGGCTAAAAGTCTAGTTAAAGACCTTTCCTGTGCATGCTCTATGAAATCACATTCTCTGGGGAACTGTCAGGGAAAGACAGCCACTGTCTTTCAGAATAGCTACACTTCGCTGCGGACAAGGGCGCACCTGAAAGACATGTTCTATTTTGCACCTGAAGAAATGAGAAAGGGAGAATATTTCAGAAAACTCTCCGCTGTGTGGTGATTATCTGAGGAGGATGGATGATGTGACTATGACAGTATTTTGATTTCCAGAGCTCCTGTACTTGGTGAAATAATGATATTCAATTTCCTTCATAATCGTTGAGAAACAAAAGCGGAAACCTGACTGGCAAGCAAAGCAGTTGAGTTCCTTTGACAAACACGGCTACTCTTTCAAAAGTTGCTCAGGGGAAAGTAATGATTTGGGCTGGAATATATATTCAAAGCTACTTTCAATTTCTTTAAATTCAAGATGTAAACGTTCCAGTTTCTTAGAAAAGGTTTCTAACCAGGCAGAACTTCATTCCCTTTTCCTCAGTAACTACAATGATGTCTACACATTACTTTTAAATGATTTGAACGTCACAACCTACAACAGCTTCAGACTGAGGACAGATCACTGAACTAGAAATGCTCTTCTGCGGATGACAGAAGGAGCACACAGAAAAGCAAAGGAAGGTAGAGCCAGTAGGTAAGAAGTGGCAAGGCTGAGTTCAGATGTGGAATGTTTACTCCGCATATTTTCCTTAACAGGACCCAAGCCCCAGAAGATGGACTGTGTCAGGAGTGATAAGAGAGGCCTTGGATTCCAGAGGGGCCCTGGCCACTCCTCACTGGCAGCCCAGCAGCTGACAGGGCTTTTCTTTGAAGCCCTGTTCTCTACTGAGGACGCGAGTAGGCGCTTCCCTCTGCTCCCCTCTGCAGAGCGACTGTCAGAGTGGGCTCCCTGCACTCCTTCCACCCCCCGGAGCACACCTGCCCTTGGCTCTGTGCCCAGGCCACTTCATTTCCCTTTTTCCATTACACAGAAGAATCTCAACTCTTCACATGCTGAAGAAGTATCTTTACAACTGAAATTCAACTGTTGCTGGCCCTACGTTTTAGAGCTCGGGAAGCCCCCTAAAATGTGCACAGAACAAGAGCAAGGATTCACTTGTCCCCTCGGCCTTAGGTCTCAAAGGCCTCTCCAAGCATGCGTGCCTTACTACGCTAACTCTGATGCCAAAGTTAAGGTAACAATTTCTCACACCTCATGGTCCCTGAGTGCAAATTAGTCACTACATCTGATGCCCAATCATGGAAACAGCAAACTGTTTTCTGGCATTAAATGGTGATCGCCAAGGTAGGACTTCTCTAAATTTTTAAGCTTAGTTTTGACTGGACTCAGTAGGCATCGACCCTAATTTCCAGACCTGATCTTCCAGTGATGTGATGCCACCCCTGGGGGCGGGGACTGCAAAGTCGGTAAGCACTTCCTGTGTAGGGATCAGGGAATTCTGGGTGCACAGTGTGGCTCCCTCATGCAGCAGCCAAAGCCTGGGCAGGCTGGGTGCCCAGTGCATGTCCAGCAGGGTTCAGGAGAGCCGACTGAGGCAGGGGGAGGGCACTCAGAGTAGAGCTGAGATGTGGAACCCTGAGCTGCCATTACCCTTCTAAACACGAGTCCTTACACGGTGAAATCTTGGATCAATTCATCACTTAATAAACCCTAAATGCTATGTAGTTCTACCAATTTAGGTAATGTTTAATGTTACAAATGTCAAATAAATAGATCAATGATTAATATATAAGTACAGTTTTACTGTCCTTGTTTATACATTTCTTAATGTATCAATTTTGGCAGGCAGAGTTGCTTTTTCCATCTTAATCATTTTCTTCTTTGGCCTTTGATATAACCTTCAGTTTGTTTTTCAGAATAACTCCACTCAATGTACGAACAGTGAAAATGTATTTAAAAGTATTAAAGTTAACAAAAATGGGATAAAATGTTGTTACAGTTACAAAGTCCTTTTCAGTATGGCTTAAGTTTCTGGGAAAAACAAACTTTAGTTTTTTCCCACAAGAAGGGGCCCCCTTTACTCTGAGGCAGGTGGACAAACCCTACTCAGCAGCTGCTCGGGAAAAGCATACCTGTGAGCCTTCGCTGGGGTGGGAGCTGGACAGCTGTCTGGTCTGCAAACCTGCACAGAATCATGTGTTCCTAAAAGAGAAGCAACAGAACATGCACTTATTTTCACCCACCACTTCAAAATTGCAAAAACAAAGCAGGCCTAATTTGCTGGAGTTTGATGCTGTTTAATTGGAAAAAGCTACACAAGTGCACCTCTCAAAGGAGCACAACCGCATGTGAGGTGTGCCCCCCCCCCACCCTCCCCGTCAAGCGCATTCCCTGCAGGCGTGGCTTTTAGGGCAGGCCACAGATCCACAGCCACTGAGCCAGTTGCTTTTACTCAAGATATGGCTACATTTTGTGATTTTAATCTATTGAACTAAACAACCTAAAATCACTTCTACTTTAAGACAATGTGAATCTCAGCAATGTGGCACCAAGACTTTCAAAGAGGATTTTCTTCACAGCAGCAGAGGACCGGGAAGCATGACTTGAAGAAAGGGCCAGACAAAGTATGGCTGGGTCCTCAAGCTGTTTGTGAATGAAGACGTACTCTCTACTGAGGTATGCGGAGGCCACCACTACCTCCGTTTCTCCTGTTCTGTTAATTCTTACCAGATATTGGAATTATTTGTGTGTTCTCCCCAGTAGAAGTTAGCTTCTGAAAGGAGAGGCACACAGGAGGTGCTCCGAAAAGATCTGGCACATAAGCTCAACTGTGGACAAAACACATCCCAAGTATATCTCAAGACAGTCCGGCATGAAGCGCCCTAGTTCTACTTGCCGCCCCCATCCCGGTGATGTCAACCACGAGTATACCAGAGGTTAAGACTTCGCTGTGGAATAATTACCCATGACCCTCAAGGGGCTGGTTGCCAAGCAGCTTTCGTGGGTGTGGGAGAGACATTCAGCTTTCTGTGGAACCTAGGCCCTCCCTTTTGATTCCTAGAAATTTACATTCTTTTTCAGTCAGGTAAGCGGTGCCCCAACTCCTCCCCATACCTAGATGTTTCCAGGCAACTTTATCAGTTGGCTTCACCTAGCTACTCAAGGAGAGATGAACACAGGTCTTGATTTTATCTTTCAGTTCGTTTTCTGCTTCATTGGCCAAGGTTTACAAGAGAAAACAAGGTATCTAGGACCCAATTGCTTCTCAACAGTATTTCCATGGGACATGAAACTTTTAGTTCAGTTGGTAAAGAGCAGAGAAATCCTGGTTGGGGATGGCCCCGAGAACATTTGTCCAGCTCCTCCCACTCTCGAGGGGGTGTGTAACAGTTACACGGCAGCGGTGACACTGAGAGCGGGGCCCCGTGGGGGTGCTGGTGACACACCGACTTGTCAGTGCCTGTGGGTGGGCTATACATTTCTCCGCAAAACTGGCCTCCATGAACCGGCAGGCCAGTGTGTCAGCCCCATGCGGGGTGATGCCGAGGCCCTTCACAAGTCTTGGCAGCTACCTGAAGATTCATCCTAATTTGTCAAGAAATAAACTCATCTTAGATATTCATGGGTGATTTAAACATATCTATATAGATTATTCACTCCACTAGCAACTTGGGATTGGAAAACATGAAGAGATAAAAAGTCTACTAGGAAGACATCTAGATCTTTCTAAGGTTACCTTGTATGATAAAACTTTCTTGAATTGTTCACTGAAATAGAAAAGAAAAAGGAATTACTTATCATTTTATTTATTTATTTTAATTTTTTTAAAGATTTTTTTATTCATACAAGAACTGGGGTACAGGCCAGAAGTGAGAGGATCCAGCAGAGACAGAGTGGGGAACAGAACAGGCAGATTTGACTGAAACACACTGCTGAGGGGAGCAGCAGGTGAGGCAGGAGAGGTCTGCTGCGCCATGTGGGTCCCCTCCCTGGCCAGCGGCAGGGATTGAACTCGCACTGCAGTGGCTGCAGTCTGTTTCATAGTGCGTTGCTCAACCCACTATGCCACCAGGGTGGGCCCTTAATTACTTATCATTTTAAATACCAAAGATTAAGAGTAAAGGGTCTTGAAGAAACTAAATTATAAACAAAAGGGGTTTTATGTGAAATGGTATCCTGAACTAAAAAGTATGCTAGTCTGAAACATCTTCATAAGAAGACAAAAGCATACAACAGTATGTTATTAATTTGAAGAACTGCTTTCAAAAATTGCTCACCCCAACAGAGAAGTGAACCACTTTGCTCCTCCCTGCATGGATGCACACAGACCCAGGGGTTGAACACGGAAGCTTTTATTGTGGTCCAGGCATGAGGAGACTTTGAAGAGTCTGTTGCTCAGGCCCCAGGGAGGGGGGCACACTGCCCAGGGCAGGCCCAGAAGGAGATACAGCAGGGCTGCTCACAGGGAGAGGAGCCAGCAAAGAGCAGCAAGAGCCTCTGCTGCAGTTCCCATGGGAAGGCAGGCAAGCCAGCCAGGGGTCGGTCAGTTGGAGTTCCTGCAGCAGGTCTTGGGGTGACTCGGGCAGGGAGGCAGTGGCCTTGGTGCTTCAGTATATTTACAGAGATGTGAAAAAGATGAGATGAAAATTGAGACTTGAAAATCAGTTAAGTCAGACTACAGTCTCAAATCAGCATTCTTAAGAATCCTTACAGTTGCACATTTCTTGGACAGTTTTGACATACATTTTTATCATTGTAGCTTTAGAATAAAATGGGATTCCACTGATTAAATAAGCCTCAAATTCTATTTTACTTCCTGATCGTCCCTTTGGTTTTCTCTCACCTAGATGCAAATTATGGTAAAGAAGAACATGATGCAAGACAAAGATCATTATTTGTCATTTGTGACTTCGGAGAATTAAAAAATAAAATTGAATGGAAATCTTCTAAAGTTTCTTAAAAGTTATGCTGTAAATGCTAAAGAAGTCTTTTCTGACACAGTTCAGGACAGATTTCCCCAAACAAACACTGAGCATCTACTCTAGAATTCAAACAGCAGTCTGGTTCTCAGTGGTGATGAATCAGAGTAGATACCGCGAACGCAGCTAGGGAGGCCTGCCATGGCTGAGTTAAGCTGGGAGTTAGCCCTTGTGTGTTGGTGAGGGCTAGGAGGATGGCCTTGAGCTTGCAAGCTGATCCGACCCATGGGGCGCAAGTCTCAAGCACAGCTTCTGCCTCAGTGAAGAGCACAGATTCATCTGCTGACAGCTGGCTCTGGGCCCTTCTGAGTGCTTTGTAACTGTCATTTAACTTGCACACAAACTTTGAGGTAGTGTCTGTTACAGCTCCCGTTTTGCAGAAAAGTGGGCAAAAATCGGTCACTATAAATTGCCTCCTGGATGATGGCTACAACTGTACTCAGAAGGGCCGGAGGAGGGCAAAGCACGCAGGCTTGGAAGAGGCCAGCTCCTCGCAGGTACGCCTCCACAGCGCAGCACGAGCTGGTCCACGAGGTTACGCACACACAAGAGAGTCTTGCGTCCCAACACAACTTAGCACCAATACCCGCCATCGTGGCAAAGCAAAGGAACTCAAAACTGGAGCCTCCTTGCAACTTTGCATCAAGCAAGTCTCACGCATGGTGTAAGCCCACACGGGAGTAAAATACTGCTGTACTTCACCTTTTTGGAAAATGAAACTTGGAGGTGTTCTGGATGAAGCCATAGCAGCAAGGGCACGCCACAAAGGCTGCACGAGTCTGGATGCAGTGCTCGATCACCATGTCCGTGGCCACCCCACACGCATGCAGCGCCACCTGGAAGACAAGGCCAGATCTCAGCGCCGCTCAGCCTGTACACGGGGCGGCTGCTGAGCCATTTTCAAAGTTTGAAGTCAGAGGTTTCCCACGACCAGAATGTGATTCTGTAATAGTGTAACCTCATTTGGGCAAGCCAAAGGACTGGTTAGCAATTCGTATTTGTTAAGAAAGCTAAGCAAGGCTAGGTTCAAATGGAACATTGCAAAAGGCGCATGAGAGTCATTCAACAGAAAATTTGATGTAAGGTTAAACGTGGCATGTTCAACATTAGCACTCCTGCTGACCACAAATCTCGTTCTGGTGTAGCACTGTGGCAAGAAAACCAGGTCAGAGATAACTTCCACCCTAGAACTCCCGTGGGCCATAGGCTCCTGGTTCACTTAAAGTTTAACTTCTTTGCATCCCCATCTCAACTATAACCTGTGGTTATAAATATGGTCAAATCACATTGCGCTTGCAAAGAGGAAACAAAAGTGCATCTGAGAACGCTTTTTCAATGTGGCATGAAAATAATTTAATCAGTGATGTATTAAGAAAACAGACCAAATCATAGTTATGTAGCACCTTTTCATACAGTAACAATTCTTAACACTGAATGATGAACTGATGTTAAAAGAAATAAACTATGTGGATTTATTTAAAAAGGAATAAAATTATGAATTGTAGTCAAGATTAGTTCATGAAAACAATACGTAAAAATAATTTTAAAATATTTTCATAAGAAATTGCTCATGTACACTGCATTACCATCTAAAGTAGGCAGTCATAAAAACTGTTAGGCTAATAAAACAAAACAGGACACAATGAGAGAAAATCAGATGTGGTGACTCTGAAAGAGAAACACTTGCCCTGAAAGATGCTCACCGCTCATCTCCTTATGAACAAACACTGTACTATACTGGGTTTATTCAACTGACCTTTCTAGGCGAAGAGCTCTCAGTTTCTGATAGTGATGTTGTGCTGCTCTCACAGCTGCATGAAAAACAGAAGTAGAGCCTTCCGTTTCCTCACTCATAAAAATAAATGGATTAAAGGATTTTTTAAAAAAGGGAAAACATGCATAACCTCGGGGACTCTGAAAATCCAAGTGTTATAATAGTAAGGTTAATTGACAAAATAAAACTTAAAAAAATAAAAAAGACCAAATGCAAAACACCATCAGTAGAAAGAAAACTGAATAAGGACAATTCACAGCTTAATAAAGCATAAAGAAAGGTTATATTGTAATACTTAATAAGCTTATAAAAAGAAAGAAAATGCCCAATAATCTCACACTAAAATGGGGAAGCGATTTGAACAATTCAGAAACAAAAACATGCGAACAGCTCTTAAACCAAAGTTGTTCAGTACGACACACAGAAAGCATCTGATACAGATAAGATAGTGATTACTATTGCAATGGCCAAAAAAACAGGATTTCTTGGCCGATCTGGGACGGACAGTGGTGGGTAGGTGGGTAGGACAGACACCCTAATAACATGCTGGAGGGCGGTGCTGGCATCACAACCTGATGGAGGGGCGCGGGTGGTCCGCACCGGTGCTGCGTGCGGGACTGTTACAGGGTGACCCTGACATAAAATGGGTTTACTTCACCCGTGTGCTCGAAAGGCACTTATAATGAGCACCAACCGCAGGCACACACGACAAAGGCTAACAAAGGGGTTTATAATAAAATAGTGAATAACACAGGAGAAGAGACGGATACAGATCTGTAATATCCTACCAGATCCTCCGAGCTGGAACCCAAGGGCGCTCTGAGAGCTGGCTCCAAACGAACAGTGCTCCCAGGCCCACATGTCCGCTCTTATGCCCAGCCTGGCCGCTTACTCCACCCTCTGGTCCCAGTAATCCACTCTTTGATAATGACCTTAAACGATTTGTGTTTTGGGGGTATTGTTGGTTTGGAGTGGGTGTTGGAGTCCATAAACCTATTTGTGTAATCCCTTCAGCACAACCTTTCCCCCTAATAGTATCACCTCTCAGTGTGCAATCCGAGAGACACGCTGGCAAACGCATGAAAAGATGCAAGCAGAATTTGAAATAACAAAATGGAAACGAGCAATCTGCCCAGTGACAGAGGCCTGCTGACCAACACAGCAGAGCCCTGTGAAGCTTCAAGGAGGAACAAGGACCATCTCTACACGGCCACGGAAGATACCAATAAATGAAATGCAATGCCACAAAATTGTCTGTTTCCAGTAATCATTGTTGGTGTATTTTTTTAGGGCTCTACTGTGAATTTTGTGAATAAAGCAGACCAAAAATATGCTGATGTCATTAAGAAACCATTTTTACCTCCCAGCTAGGAGAAAGCAGAGATATTAGATAAAATGAGGCTAAGTTAAAATGCCAGTCTTGAATTTAAATTAGACGTATCATATGAACACATAATTATTTTGTTTAAAAATAAATTGCCTGGCCCAGACTACTGAGAAGCCTTCTAAAAACTAAGACCAAACCAAGAGCAATCATCATCCTTAGCCCCTAGACTGTGGTCTTCCAAATGACATTTTGTCTGAAAGGAATTTCAAGCACTGTGGAGAAAGCTGGAGGCAGACACATGGCAGGAAATGCAGCAAAGACTGGATCATCCTCGGTCCTGAGAGCAAATCCACAGAAGCCTCATCAAACAGACCCAGGAGCCAACCAGAAGAGGGTCCCCTGCACAAAGGCTCTGAGAAAAAAGAACTGCAAAGGGTTGGAGTATTCCAAACACTAAACTGAAGGGTCAGTAATTAATTGTACTAGAAAAACCTAACTATCATTTTGATAACCAGCTCACTCTGAAGACTAAAAAGAAAGGGAAAGACTCGAGTTTTACCTGTCCTTTCCCATGTGAATGCTATTTCCATGGAACTGAAGAGCTGATAAGGGGAATAAATGACTATAGAATGCCAAACTGGAAGAATTCCACCAGTCCACAAACTTACTGAAACAGTGGAGTGAGGGCACTGACCATGGAGGCAGCCACCCCGGGGAGCCGGAGCCCGACTAGACTTCGGCAGGCTCGAGCTAGGAGCAGTCTCTAGGCTATCTATTAACAGGGTGAAGGTGAAGCTGCACTGGGGTGCAGCAGCAAAGTCCACCCTGTAGGAAACTCTGAAGGACAAATGACATGGGTAAAGAACTGCAAGGAAAGAGACAGGGATAGTATGCTGGGCACGATGACTCCCACGACGGCGTGTCCGACCTGTGAACCTGGCCATTGGGATCTCTGCAGTGGTAACTAAAGTTAAGGACTGCACCAGAACCAGATTATTCTCATAGCTCGGGGGACTCGGTCCAAACAACCACAGCGGACCCTGAAAGTGCAGAACTTTCTTAGTGGAGAGGCGGCGGGAGACAGAACAGTCAGAGAGATGGGAGCAGTGAGGAGGACAGGCACACGATGGCTCTAATTTCCATTTCCCTTCTAACTCACTGATGCACATTCTCTTCATGTGCTGTGGGCCATCTGAATGTCTTCTTTAGAAAAGTATCTATTTAGGTCTTTTGCTTATTTGTTAATTGTGATATCTGTTTTTTGTGGTTGAGTTCTAAGAGTTCTTTACATATTTTGACATGAACCCCTTTAACACATATACTATGCAAATATCTTCTAGTCTGCAGGTTGCCTTTTTGTTTCTGCAGTGGTTTCTTTCTAGATAGAAATACTTTTAGTTCAAAGTAACCCCATTTGCTTATTTTTGCTTTTGTTTCTCTTGCCTTGGGTTTGGACCCCAAATACGTCTTTGAGGCTGATGTCCAGAAGTGTGGCTAGATCACTTTTCAAGAGGGTTTTTCAACCAAGAGAAACACATCCTTCATTATTTATACATTTCCCTGTAATCGTCCTTTAATGTCTTCCTCTCCACCATTTTCTTTGTTTTCTCTTTCTGGAACTCCTATAGGTGAAATAGTACATATTCCTGGACTGAATCTGTAACTTTAAAAAAAAAAAAAGCTTCTTTCCAGTTCCTGTTTTTGTCTTATTTCATTTCATTTTTGGATGTAATTCTATATATTTTTTTAAGACTTCTACTAACACTGTAGATAGTGAACATATTTTGAGTTTCCCAGGCGCTTGTATTTTATTCTCTGGTGGTTCTTTGTCCTTGTTTCGTGAGTGCACCGTCTTCTCTGCTCACCGCTGTCACAGCTGCTGTCTGGCCTCTTCTGTCTTGGAAGTAGTCTATGTCCGTGGTCGTCAGTTCACGTTAAAGGAGATAGGAAGTCCTGGATGAAAGGATGGGGGAAGAAAGGAGGGTCTCCCCAGTGACTGGGTGACCAGGTATTTTTTCTTCTTTTTAGCTTTAGATTTTTTCTGTGGGAACAATTTTGATTCTGCAGAAGAGGATCGCTTTGATCCTTTGACTAAAGAAGTGATTCTAGTTTCTGAAGTTCTGGAATTGAGAGTAAACAAGGGCAGGAAGGATGGGGTGACGCATTCTTGAGGGGCAGACTCTCGCTTGGGCTTCTTTTCAATGAGCCACACCACACGCACCCTGCTCGGGCCTGATACCCTGTACCAGGAATGGCTCTGCTTCAAGTTCTTCAAAGAATAAACCTCCCATTTCTTGGGGCTGGGAAGAAAATTACGTGCCTGCACATGACAGGGGTGGGAATCTGGGTCTCTAAGTAGTATTTTTAACTCAGTGAGATGTCAGTTCCTCCTCAAGCCCACCCTCTGAGGTTTCCGGAGCCCTAAGTTTCTGCAGTTCCCTGGAATTATGTGAGCTTCAGGGAGTTCCTTTCTGGGCACCTTCATGCCGACTCTCCTCCTCATGTACTTAAGTCCACTCTCTACAACTTTTCTTCAATTTGCTTTTTGCCTCCATATATTATGATTCAAGTTCGAGGATGCGGAACATAATTTCCCAGGATTTTTCTGGTCCTTATTTTCCTTGTTATTGGGGGTGGAGTGGGGGTGGTTTCTGACTTTGGCTGGGAGAAGAGGATGAAATGCCCTCTTCTCCTGGGAAGTCCTCCGTGTGCAGTAATGATTTTTAAATTGTGTTTACAGATACATGATTTTCAGGTTCCATATCTTTAAAAATGAGGATGATATAAATTACTCATGAGTAGTGTTAGTGAATTACAGTCTATAATTGCACATGCTTCTAATTGTACACTAACACATATAACTAGAAGTGAGCCTGTGATTAAGCATTCGGCACTGATAAATCATAATAATCACACTAACACTGTTAGGGGGGAAAGAGAAAAAGGTTAATACAAATGACTAAAAAACTGCTTTGAGATTTGAAAATACATACAAATAGAACATATTTACTAGTTCTGTTCAGAGATCAGTACCTTATCGCCTCGTTGAGCAGACTGTATGGTACAGTTGGAATCATCTAACTTAAATATTTTGATGTGTAGATTATTCAGCAAGGACAGTTTTTGATTTTTACTGTAAAGTATAGTTTTTCCACAGTTATAGCCTTTTCTGAACTATTTGAAAACAAAGTTTTTGTAATACTACTTGAGGGCATGACGTTGATACCCATTGTAAGCTATACCAAGAAAGTATAATCTTAGGAGCCTCCCTGGTGGCGCGAGGGATTAAGCAACCCTCCTGTGAAACATCCGTAGTCACTGTAGCACGAGTTCCTATCTCCCAGCCAGGGAGGGGACCCACATGGCGCAGCAGACCTCTCCTGCCTTACCCGCTGCTCCCCTCGGCAGTGTACTTCAGTAGATCCACCTGTTCTGCTGCCCACTCTGTCTCTGGGGAATCCTCTCACTCCCCACACCTCTGGCCTATACCCCAGTTCTTGTATGCATAAATAATAAATCTTTTTAAAAAAGTATAACCTGTATAGTAAGTTTTCACAATAATTAAGATTATTTACCTTTTGCTAGACAAGATGGGAATAACAGACATCTTTTTAAAAGAAGCCTTAAAATGTATACTTACACAAGCAATTTTCTGTATGTTTCCCTTTAATAGTATGGTGATTGATATATACTATCTTAGTTTGGATGAACTGCTACAAAAGTATTACCATGGAGTAGGCGGCTTAATCAACATTTATTTACTTCTCACAGTTCTGGAGGCTGGGAAGCCCAAGCTCACGAGGAGGACAGACCTTGTATCTGCCAAGGGCAACCTCCTGGTTTGCAGGTGGCAGTGTTCACTGCAGCCTTACACGGCAGTGAGCAGAGAGGGGTAAGCTCTCTTTTCTTTTAGGATACTGATTCCACTCATGAGGGCCCCACTGCCGGACATCCTCATGACCTAACTACTTCTCAGAGGCCCCCTCAGATCACATTAGAGGATTAGTGGTTAGGGTTTTTCCGTAGGTAGAGGAGACACAAATATTCAATCTGTAGTACATACTAAATTTAGAGTCATAAAACTGAAAGGGAAAAAGCCTTCTTAGGTGCTTTGTTTTGACAAAAGTTTTCTTTTCCTCAGGCATTACCAGTCATTATTATTAAAATCAGAATAAATCAATCAAAAGGCATTTATTAATCAAATATTTGTTCCTATCTCCAAATGTATCTTTTATTGTTCAGTATTCTCTCAGACACCTTCTAGTAATCCTTTGGGTCTTATTACCCTTTCTTGGGTAAATAAGCTATCTATATTACATTAAAATATAAAATATTATTAATGACGCTATCTATACAATATTAAGCATATTTCTTCTATATTTTACTTATTTATATTATGAATATAAAATGTTAAATTTGGGATATTATGAAAATAAAATAATAATCATGTAGTATATAAAAATGGTCATCTTGAAAAAAATAGATTCACAAAATTTCCCCCCAAATTTTTTTAATGCAGTTTTTCAGGTGTGTGGTTTGGTTTTGTTTTTAAATCTTTTTTTTCTGTAAGATTTATTTATTTATGCAAACAAGAATTGTGTTACAGGCCAGAGGTATGGGTGGTGAGTCACCAGAGACAGAGCAGGGAACAGAACAGGCAGATCTATTGAAACCCACTGCTAAGGGGAGCAGCAGGTGAGGCAGGAGAGGTCTGCTGCACCATGTGGGTCCCCACCCTGGCTGGTGGCAGGGATCAAACTCGTGCTGCAGTGTCTGTGGTCTGCTTCACAGTGTGTTGCTTAACCCACTGCGCCACCAGGGAGGCCCAGTGTGTTGTTTCGTTTTAAACACAGTTGAGATAGCACTGGGAGAGATTTACTGGGCACTTTCCATGAGCCAGGCAACTGGCTAAGTGCTTCATACGTATTGTGTTAACATCTTATGAGAGCCAGCTTTTTATCACCAGTTTATAGATGGAAAAACTGAGGATTAATGAGTTTTCATAAACTGCCCAAGGCTAAATAGCTTATAAGCAGATGAGCGGAGACTAGGATGCCCAAAGTTAAAATCTTAACCATTATGTTTACTTACTTTTGTTTATAATTTTTCAAATCATTGACGAGTCATTGTAATATTATATGAAATTTTTTCAAAGGTCCTACATGATTATTTCCACTTACTGAAGTCCTACAAAGTTTAGGAGCTGGAATGGATAATCATTGTTGTTCAAGTTAAAATGGATTAAGCTACTAGAGACTTTGAATGTTTATATATGCTTATTAGATATTCATATTTCTAAAAAAATGTATTTCTCAAATAAGTTCAAAGCAAATCAGCAACTACAAAATTGCTCTGGAACCAACACAGCAGTACCTATTGATTCTGGTCATATTGGGAGGTACAGTTATTTAGCAGTTGGAGGACTTGGTGGGGGCCCTAAAATATTTAGATATGTTTCTTTATTTTAATTAACCAACTTCACAAAGCATATCTATTCATTCTTACCTGATAATGCTATACTAGTGGACATAGGGCTAATAAGTACTATTTCAAGTTCTCATAAATGATTTGCTTAAAGTTTCTAAAAATAGTCTCTTCAAAATAAATGATCAGGCAAAACTGAGTCAATAAAAAAAACCCTAAATACCTGTAGAATTAAGGCTATGGC
This sequence comes from Galemys pyrenaicus, assembly GCA_019455555.1. NCBI lineage: Eukaryota > Metazoa > Chordata > Mammalia > Eulipotyphla > Talpidae > Galemys > Galemys pyrenaicus. The sequence continues at coordinate 1,736,231 of JAGFMF010011608.1, read as the reverse complement.
GGGGGGAGGGGAGATAGTGAATAAAATGGGGAGGAGGCAAGAAGGGCTGTGGCAGAGGCCTGTGGGTGCTGTGGTGGCGGGTGTGGCGTGAGACATGCACCTGAGGGGTGTGATCCTATGCAGCTGCACCACATTTACTGGTGTAAACCATTTCTACCTCAGTTAAACAAACAAAGAAACTTAAACTGCTAAGACTTAAAAATTCTCTCCCTAAAATTGTTAACTCACTAATTTTTTAAAGAAATATAATTTTAAAAAGGCATTTACTAAGCAAAGATAAATGACAACTGAACGCTTATTGGAAATGGAATCTATTTTAATACAGGAGTTAGAGCCACTGATGCAGTTAGTTTGAGTTATCTTGTGACAGTGCCTCAATTATGCTCCCAGGCAAATTATTTTTCTTGAGAGTAAATCTAATTTTGGTCTAATTCTCCAAGTAATTTTAATTCATTTTCTATATATCTTGACAAAGGTAATTATAAAAGAAAAAACCATGATGGAGATTTAATTGTGAAATGTAGAGAAAATGTCACTTTCCAAAAAGACATATATTTTTTTAGTTGGTGTTAGAAAATTATGACCTTGGAAGTTACAAGAATATGCCAGAATGATTTAGTGCCTGTAATCCACAGAAGGGTAAAGAGACGCATGGCTGGGAGTTCTGTGAATTGAGCGATACATACACAGCTATCTCTGGCTACGTTTCACATCTGCCTGGTGGACTGGTAGTGCGACATATGCATGGGAGAAACTTTTACCTTTACTTTGAGATTTATGTAAAACTAAAGTTGCAAATATGCTGGAAATTTTCATTTTGTGTATGAAATGCCTACATTTTCTTGAATTTCCTTATAAATAGTTTCCTTAATAGTTTGACTTCTCATGTTGATTTCACTTCAGTAGGGGAAACATATTGCACCAAGAAAACAAATTGCAAGTTTTTTGGCTGTAAAAAACCACAAATTTACTCCATAAATGTGCAGTATCTAGATTAAAGAAAGTTCACTGGACAGAAATCGGCAGTACTACAAGAGGCCTGCGCTTCTGAAATGGGGCCGTGGCCCACCCAGACAAGCCCACGCTAATGCAAACACACACAGCTGGGAGCGCGCACTGGCACAGTCTCCCAGGAACGTGATTTGGCAAGTGCTTCAAAAGCCTTAAGTGATACGTAAGACATCCATCATAGCAATGATTACATTGTACCAAGAAAAACCCCCATGATTAATGAGTAGGGAAAAGACTTAATGGCAATGTTCAATTAAAGTGGGATCTATATAGCATGAACACACAAAATCTTGGTTTTAAGTGAACTGGTAGAATCACTGATCTTGTCTTTTTAGTAATATCAAACAGTAATAATTTGATCTGAAGGTTTTAGACATATAACTAATACCTTCTGACTCTTGAAGTATCGATAAGAATATTTGAAGATAAAATAACTAACTAAAGAAGATATTTTCTAAAGGCAATTCTAGTATTTATAGGTACTAATATGCCATTTTTTCTATTGTTTTTATCCCCTTTACTGTCTTTTTAAAAATGCAGACTAAACCAAGAGAAGTTACCTTAATTAGAATTCATTCTTTCAATTAATAACTTGCTACATGTTACACAGGCAGTGAACAACAAAAGTCCTCACCTTGTAGAGGAACAGATGTTATCTCTGTCATGCCGTGATGTACAATGTGTCTGACACGCATTATCTACATGATACCCCTTATTACAGACAGATATTGCAGACTTTATAGAGAACACAGAGCAAAAATTACACATTTCTTTGTTTAAAAAGATATAAATTTTCTCTGGTTTACTCCAGACAATATACTCTTTTTTCACTTTGCAAATTAAAAAAATTGAAATTGCTTGATTACTTACCCCAATATTAAACATTCCTGTGAAATACTCCATATTTGCCTGAATGAACCAAATGTTGCTTAAACCTAGCTCATCGCTTCTCTTCTTAGCACGAATTAATGATAATTCCTTGTTTTCTATTAATGTAACCTAGATTTCACCCAGGAAACAAAAGCATATTCAGTAACATAACTCAGACATTACAGCAAACTATTATTGTATTTCATAGTCTTAATAAAAACCACAAAAAAAAAAAACAAAAATAAACAGGCAACGACAAAACAGACACTCTGCAGGGAAGAGGGAGGGATTAGGATTAAGGACGGGACGGGAAGAACACAAGGGAGTATGGTGATGGTGCATAGGTGAATTGGTGGTGGGAATTCTATGGGGACTACTACTATGGGAGAAAAGAAAACAAACACTGAAAGAAAAAACAAATGTAATTTTTAAAAAATGAAAAAAAAAAAATACAGAACATGTTACATTCATCCTATCCTGCTCCAGGAAGACTGCCAGACAATGTGGCACAAAAATGAACAAGGTCCTGAATTCTTGAAACTTACAGCAGTCATGTGTCAAGATGTTTTCAGTTCATAAGAAAGCAGCTTAAATGACGGTGTCTCAACAGGCTATGCCACAGGCCCTCAGCATGTAGTAGGTAGCGCCAGGGCTCTGGACCATGCACTGGGGTGTGGGGCAATCACCTGCTGATGGCTTTCTCAGCAGGGGCCCCTTGTCAAGTGATACATGACTGTTCAGTGATGTCAACAAAATGAGCAATTATAATACCATGATAAGTGTTTAATGAAAGACATATAATCTGTTATGGAACATTCAGATTGGCTAAGGAAAGTGTTCATGTAAAAGCGACAAAATCCGTGAATGCCTAAAAATGAATAGCAATTAGCTGGGGAAACAAGGAAGCATTTCAGGCAGAGAAACATGTTTGAATGCCTAAAGTGTGTCTGGAAAACAGAAAATTGGTAAGGTATGGGACACAGTGTGTGATGGTGCTGGTGGGGTGGGGGACAGGGTGTGGAGGGTGAAATGAGGCCAGAGAGGGAACAAGGACCAGATCATGTGTGATAATAATAGGATTAGTTGCTGCAATTTACAGTAGGGACTGATGTGGGCAAGAAAGAGACAAGACAGGGAACTAGGAGACTAAGGCCAAGGTATTATCTCTCTTCCAAGGGATGATGGGAAGCATCATTGGTGGAGACAGAGAAAATGGGCAGAATTAAGTCACTTTCATTTTTATCATTCCTAGTTTCATCCTTATTCCATCCTTATAAAACCTGTCATGGCACAGCAGTGTCAAAGATTTCCAGCCTGTTCTAGTCAGGACTTCCAGAGACTTGGTTCAATGTGTCTACATTTCCAGGATTGTCAGGAAGAGAACAAAGACATGCATCTTGACTGCTTCTCTAGGGCCTCCTCTCTGAGCTTTCTTCTCACTCTACCATGAAACCGCTGCTTTCCTTAATGGTGACACAGACACCGTGTTCCTCCCAGATTCCTTATAAATTGGCACATTCAGAGCTCGCAAGCAAAGTATCTATCATAGTTCAATTTATATTTAAAAGCACAAATTGATTTAATATGGTAGAAGACCAAAATAGTGCTGAATTTGTACAAACTGTGTGAATGAGTAAGCTATGGTACATTTACTTAAAAATATATTATGTAGTCACTAAAACATGGTGAAATTTAAAACCATTTGCAATAGGGAAACACTGAAGATGCAGTGTTGAGCAAAGGCAGGTGGCTGAAGTGGTCTTTGGTTTTTAGAATGTGCAACCGCAAGGAAGAAGACACTGAGAACACGGGGGAGAAGCATTTGATGATCAGTGCGGCAGGGGTGGGGTTTCTTTTTTTTTTTTTTTTTCTTTAAAAATGTTGTTATTGCTGACACAGTGAGTAAAACTCAGGATGTCAAAAGAGCTCGGCAATTTTCAGAAGCTAGCTTTAAATTTAATATAGAATTATAGTACAAAATTATGCTGAGAATCAGGCTAGTCCCACAATTTTGTTAACAATGGAATATTTCTTTTAAAAATTATTTTGAAAGAGTTTTATGAAAATTGCACTGTGGGCCCACTTTCGTTAAGCTTGCGTGTGTCATCGCTGTTCACTTCAAAGGACAGAGAAAACGCAGTGACACATAGCTGGGGGGGACGCCGAGAGCTCAGAACCAAGGTAGACTCGGCGAGAGCACAGCGCAGTTTCCCAGACCTCCCGGGGTGCTGAGCCCACTTCACCTGGCATGAGGGCAGCATATGCGCGAGGACGATCCCAACATGGCCCTGAAACAGGTGGGGAGAGCAACGAGTTAGCCACTACTCATTTCAGGCAGCAATCTTGCCAAGTAAGAGCACTGTCTTAAACATAATGTAGAAAGAATAAAAGGAGAGACAGAATACCCCACCACTGCAGAAATCCACAATTCGGTCACCAGGTTTGGCCTGATTTGTCACCACATAAACCAGGTTGTTTAGCTGTTGCTGCTTCCTCAACGCTCGATCACTGGACATTTTACCTGAGAAAGACAAGAGACGAGAAATAATACATCCTGTGCTGTGAGGGACCAAGAAGGCACAGGTAGAACAGGCTGCCTGCATACAGGAGGAGGGGTGAATGTGTAAATGACTCACACCTTCCACACACTGATGAGAGACTGGAGAACCAAACCCAGAGATGATCTCCGAGTTTCACTTTTCTTCCTGTCTAAATTTCCTCTCAAAAGCCATACAGTGAAAATGTATCAAAAATGTCTCCAAGAGAAAGTAAGTGACAAATTGGGCTGAGAATGACAGACAAGGTAAGTTTTCGATACATGTCTACCACATGCAGAAAATTTAACAGTAAGTCTCTTCTCTACCCTTCTCTGAGAAACGCTGTAAAGCCTACCTAATTTCAACACACTGCTTCTATCTCCGTGGAGAGAAAAGATCTTTGAAAAGAAAAAAACATTTTTCTTATCTAGCTGGCACATCCTTGAACTCTTAATCCCTCTGGTTAGAACACTTGGAACATAGGTGTCACGCGTCTGAAATAGATCAGGAGTAACTGTACTTAGAGAGAATTTGGATTTTCCCATTTCTCCTTTGAAGTTTCCTCTCCTCATGAGTCAGACTCAGAAATTGAATGCAATTAGAGATTAAAGATAGGGCATTTCCAAGCACCAAATGCCTTGGGCCTAGAGCATGAACACTTGGGCCTAGAGCATGAAAACATCTCATCTTTCCTTTCAAAAGCCACAAGTCAAAAAAAAAAATTCAGAAAAATGAATGAAGTTATTTGTTTTTACATTTTTGAGTGTACTTTTGTAACAGCAAGATTAAGAAAATGTAAGAATTGATTTCAGTGATAAAGATGAAAGCAAAAACCCAGATAATTTCTATGGCTTTGTTACGGGGTTGCAGCCGGCAGGAAGAGTGGTCTCTGGCTCCCCTGCAAGTTAGTGTTGCAGTCCTACCTCAGAGACCTTTTATGTAGCAGTGTGCTGCCTGGAT
>JAGFMF010011608.1:1672340-1727723 GCA_019455555.1 Galemys pyrenaicus | reverse complement strand
CAGCACACTGCTACATAAAAGGTCTCTGAGGTAGGACTGCAACACTAACTTGCAGGGGAGCCAGAGACCACTCTTCCTGCCGGCTGCAACCCGGTAACAGCTTGATCAAAAAGGTACAAATACCAAAGTTTCCCTGCTTCATTTTCACCAAAAAAACAAAAACAAACCATGGGACTTTTTTCTCTTCTCTGTTTACTTTCTTATGTTCCTAATTTGAATAAAAGCATTTGGAAGATTTTAGGGAAAAAACAAAAGATGTAGATTAAAAAAGACCTCTTAAAAGTGCTTCATTCTCTCCCAATTCAGAGGTAATATTCTTGCACATGTGCGTTCCCAGCCACACCCACAAACTCAGGGCTTTGTAAACATACAGAACATTGCAAGCTGTCCCAGCTCAGCACAAGAACGAGTTTCCAGAGTATTCCGCGGACTACAACCCCAGAAGCCCTGTAACCCTTCGCACCGCTCAACGCGGGCACCGCTGCCTAGCTGAGGCTGCACTCTTACTCATCGAACACGACTTCACGGGAATTTTAAACACGAGGCGCATTTCGATCAGTCTGGTGACTTCATTTGGGAAGACAGTTTCACGTAGCTTTAAGAGCTATTTTCATTTTTCTCTATATGTATAATTGTGAAAAATTTAAGGAGAGCAGGCGCCCCTGTTATCCCCGTCTTGATGGATAACCACCTATAGAGATGAGTACGACAATTTTCAAGCACACAGCAAAGTGGAAGGCGAGTGTCTCTGCAGCCTCCGCCTAGCTCCTGCTGCGAACGGTCGGCCACGCGCACGCACATTCCCTACGGGCCACTCAGAAACCTCCTTGTGACTCTGGAACGCAGTGCTGATTTGGAGGAGCAAGAGTGAGAAGGAGGACAGGGAGCGAAGGCGGTCCTCAGAGAGCAAACAGGGCAGTCCTGCCGCCTCTCCTGGAGGCCCTGCAGTGACGAGCGCTGTTGAAGGCCGGGACCCAGCAGCGTGCGGGCATCAGTGCTCTGGCTCTGCCTGCTTGGGGTCGCTCCACTAGAGGAAAGTTTAAGGACACCAGGTGCTTTCTAGCAGGGGCTTTCCCTAGTAACTACAGCTTAGGAAAAAACATCTACTTCTTCCTAATCAGTTATAAAATGTCCTTTATGTCAGTTTTCCCTTGAAATAAGGTCTCCAAGAGCAGGCTTGCCAGCACAAAGGACGCACAAGGTCCAGAACCTGAGCACTCCATATGCCTCCTAAGGTGTCACCTGGAGGTGACCTCAGTCACCCTGTGTAGTGAAGTGACCTTTCAGGGCCACTCTGTCCAGACAGACCATCTCCTGCCCTGGGACTGGAGCAACCCTTTTCATTTTATAGAAAAGTGCCATGGGGAGGCTGAGCAATCAGTTTGTCGCAAAATTGGATTATCCAGGAGGAAAAGAATGAAAATGGGTTGGAAAGATTGTTCATGCTACAGTAGAGCAGATGCTGACTTAAAACAGCATGAGCCTTCACCTCCCATATATATATAAATATATATATATATATATATATATATATGGTGGAAAGCAGTCTCATTACTTCCCAATCAAAACTGCTTTGTTCATACAAGAGCTTAGATACAGAGAGCGGTGGAAACTAGGAAGCCCTTCTTTATCCCTCATGCTGGTGTCTAAGATTTCTACTTCAGAATACCAGAGCCCAGAGTCAGCAAGACACACGCACGTTTTCATTTCATTCAACTATGATTTACACCACACAAAATAAATATTAGTTTGCGCTGTGATTTTGTTTAAAAAAAAAAAAAAAAGAGAGAGAGTTCAAAGTATCTTCCAAGTAGCCCATGAGATCAAATTGAAATATTTTAGGACAAACAACTCAAGTCTAGGAAACAGTTAAGCTATCTATTTCTTCTTTTTTAGAGGTTTCAGTTAATAACAGTAAGGTATTTTAAGTCTCATTAGCTTTTTGGGATCATTCAAGTAATCCTCTATTTGGCTTCCAATTTGAATTGTCTCTCAACACTTGGGTTAAATGATACTCCAGTAACCCAAAATGGTAAGCTAAAGTAAATCAATTTCTAGAGGCAAGTTATTTTAAAACGTAAGTTTCTTGTGTGCATCTGATATCCTAATCTCTACAATAACCTGACTCGCAGGTTGTCTTGTGATTTTTTGAATATATTTTATATAGATTAAAATAATGACAATCATGAATACCTAAGGAGAGAAGGCCCCAGTTCTCTGATAACATTCACACCACGTCACTACACGGTGCTCCCACGTAGAGGTGGCTTCCTTGACTCTGAGCTCTGTGACGCTTGGCAGGTGAAACGGGGACCACACTGTGCTTGCTGATATGGTAGCTTCCTCTTCCTGTCCTTCCGGACACCTGCTCTTGGAACATGGCAAGCTGCTTTAAGAAGACAAGCCTCCCCCAAGAGGCTGTGTGAACGGTCAGTTTTCCCAACAAGCCCTACCTGAGTGGCAGACTTGTGAGTGAAATCATCGCTGTTTAAAGGCACTCAGCTTTCTGCCAGTTGTCTGTGCACAAAGGACTACCAGCAGGACACGTTACATGGGGCGCGCGAGGGTTACCATCAGGGAACAGTCCTGGCAAGGGCGCTACCAGGACCCAAGATGGGCTGGACACTAGAACGGGAACCAAAACAGAGAACGGCTGACTGACCTAAGAGCCGCCACGCCAGGGCTTCCATCACAGGCTGCACAGGGACTGCGTCAACCCCAGAGGCAGTGTCCAGGACGCTGGCTCAGGGCTTGGCAAGGCAGGGGCAGGTGGGAATGGACTTTCCTTAAACTGCAGCTTTGAACCATCTCCCTTTTCTCTGATTCTTCCGTCCTTCATCTCTGGTTGCCTCATTCGTACCTCTATAGAGCTCACTAATTTAGCAAGTATTTCTAAGCACTCACTATGCCTGGCCCTGGTCAAGGTGCTGGGATACCTGGAGAACAAGGGGGAGTCTTACACCCCAGTGCAGGGGGCTTAACAACAAAAAAATTAAGTGACTGATGACAAGGAGGAAACTGACCTAGAATCATGTGGCTGAAATTGACTTGAGCATTTGAGATCAGATAGTCCGAAAGGTTTCACAGAACAAGAAACAGAACAGAGATCTGAGTGACAAGCAGACCACCGCTAGCCACAGGGAGCACAGATGAAAAGCCAGGCCACACAAGGGGACTGCTGATGTTGTCTCTAGGTGGGGAAGTCTAGCGATGTCTGAGGAAGACGCTTATCGTTGTTGATGCGTCCTCCCACCACCGTACACGAAATCACCAAATGGATGTTCTTGCTGACTGGCGTTAGCACTGCTGATGGCCAAAGTGCACTAAGCATGTTACATTTATTGCTTCAGTCCTCTGTCAGGGCAGGTTAGTGAGGCTGGTAATATTATTCTTTGTCAATAACTGATTTGAACAACAAAAACAAAGTAACTTGAGTTACTCCACGGTGGGTCAAGGATTTGAATCCTGCCACTTTACTGCGGGGTCTGTACTCTAGGGGACATCCCAGGAAACACAAAGCCATATCAGCAAAATATTCTTGAGCAGGACCCAATGTACATAAGATTGCCAACTCGTTAAATAATATTAGTGAGGTTAATGTCTTTAAAAAGCAAAAACAGTACCGTTATCTGCCTGGTAGGCACTATGCTGCCACCCTGTTTGGTAAAGATATGTTTAATCAATACTTCAGTCATGAGAAAAGTTTTCATCAGTAATGAACATCAGTCTTTTGTATTTTGATACTGAGTTCTAATCTCAAATTCAGCATGAAAGGCATACAGTAAATTGAATTTTTCAGGAAAATGTCATAAAATGGGAATGCTGCGTTGAAACATATGCATATACATGGTCTTAATTAGTCAGCTGATTAGTAAACACCAGGACTTACCTTGGTGATCACACTCTTACATTTTCCTTGGACTTTTCTGTGCAAAAATAATGGCCAAGAGATGACTGTGGGTAGCACAAATATAGATATGCAAAACCAGCCAGCCAGGCAGCCATAATCATCAGCACAGCATTTTGACATGTACTTGTTAAAGGAATGCTTCAGAGATTCAGAAGATCATTAAAAACATAACTCAGAACATAAGCATCTGAACATACAATTGACTTAAGTTGGGATGGGTAAACTTGTTATTACAAAGACATCTCTCACTCTCTCCTCTCTCCATACCTGAAGTTTGAAATAAGCTATCAAAATGTAACACCCAAACGTCAGTCACATGTGATACACCGAGAAATCAACACAGAGCAAGAATACCAGGAGATGGTGACTGGTCTGAAATTTCCATCAATTTCAATGAGAAAAAATACTTGCACATTTTAGTCTGACAAGGGGTTGATATCCAAGATCTAGAAAGAAGTCCTACAACTCAACAAAAAGAAAATACCCCAATCAAACAAGAGGCAGGAGACCTAATAGACACTTCTCCAAAAAAGACATGCAAATGACCAACAGGCATAGGACAAAATGCTCAACACTGACCATCTGAAAACTGCAAGTCAAAACCACAACGACATGCCACCCAACCATTGAGAATGGTCCATACACAAAAAAGACCTGAAACAACAAGTGTGAACAAGGATTGGGGAAAAAGGCCCTCCTATACTAGTTGGTGGGGATATAGATTGGTCCAGTCACTAAGGAAAACAGCATAGAGGTTTCTCAAAAATACTAAAAATATATCTACCAAAAATACTTCCACTCCTAGGTATCTAATTAAACAATACAAAAAACACTACTTTGAAGGGATAGATGCTCTTTTATATTCACTGCAGTATAATTTACAATAGCCAAATTATGGAACAACCTAAGTACCCAACAACAGATGAGTGATAAAGAAGGTGTGGTCTGCATACACAATGCAATAATACTGAGCTAAAAAAAGAGAACCTGACATTTCTGATATGAAAGAGAAGGCGGTTGTGCGAAGCAACATAAATCAGAAGGAGGAAGACAAGTATTAGATGATCTCACTCACATGTGGAAGTAACAAAGCAGACAAGACCAAACCTAAACAAATTCTTGGAATCTGACTGCAGAACGAGGCTACCAGAGAGGGAAAGAGGGGGGTGATGGACAATGGGGTGAGGGTCCAGTAGATTCTAGTGGAAGATTATGGGGGCTTTGGTGATAGGTATGGCACGGTGACATGTATCTGAAGGAATGTGAACCTGTACCCCCTAAAACATACAGACAGTAATTCATCACCTCAATAAAAAACTAAATAAAGGTGCACTGGTTTTTATTAATGTTATAAATGTGTGATTAGTTTTTTTTCTTTCAAGTTAATAAAAAGAATCAGAATTTTCTGCCTTCATTAGCTAATGGAAAACAATAGATTCCCTAGAGGATTATATAGGATATTAAAATAAATACTACTGCACTGGTGGGCTTTAACAACTTATATATGGATGATTTAGCAAAAGGTTTTATACTTTCAATTATAATGAAAGAAATAACACCAGGTTAAGATATGAGAATTTTAGTTCCCTTTGAGGAAGCATATCCAAACACCGAGAAAAACACTAACAAATATTTATGAGGTGGCCCTTTGTGCTAAGGACAGTTCTGAGGCTGGAAACAGCTGTCGTGGCTGCTCTATGGGGGCACACAGGGCACGCACACCAACAAGCACCCAGTACACAGGGACCAAGGAGAGAGAGAGAAGGGAGACAGACTGCTCATACAGGTCACCCACAAGAACCTCTCAACCAGCTAATGTCTAAGAGCTGAAAGAAGTGATGGAGCGAACTCTTCTCTTATCTGGAGGAAAAGCTTTTAAGACAAAGGGTAACAGGTAGAGTTCGTAAATAGGACACTGGCAGAAGAGAAAGCAAAAGCAGTAGCCAGAGGTTTGGGCCTATAAGACTTTCTCATCTAGGTAAGAACTGGGGATTTTATGTGAATTGGAAGGATTGTGGCTTTGATTTGAAAAAGGCCATGTCCAGGCAGGCAAGGGCAGAAGCAGGGAGTCTGCTTTGCGGCACTTTGCGGCAGTAGAGTCAGACTGATGGCTTCTCCGACTCAGGGTGGAGCAAGAGCTGGTGAGAAGTCATGATGTTTGGTGTGTATTTAGGAAACAGCTGGCAGAATCTGCCGACAGAGAGGATGCAGAGGGTAAAGGAGAGGGGTCAGAGATGACTGCAGACCTTTGGACTTGAGCAGCTAGAAGAATCAAGCCGCCAACGGCCAGGCAGAGGAGAGGAATGAACACTAAATCTGGAGGCTGTTCTGTGTTTCAACATGCCGAACAACCCAGCAAGGAAGACTGACAGCTCATCCTCTGGGTTTTTTATTAATCTGCAAGAAAGCATTTTAAGGAGAAGGGAATGATTAACTTTGTCAAAGTCAGCTGATACACTGAGGAAGACTCGTCCAATAGAATTTGTAAGCTGAAATCGTAGTGACCTTGACAAGAACAGTTTTGATGGAATGTGGGGAAGAAGTCTAACTCTCATGGGCTCAAGAAGGAAGACAGAGAACTGAAAAATGTCCAAGGCATAAAAGAAATAGAAAATCACCCTTTTACAATGTCCACAGCAATAACTGATTTGCATAGGATTATCAATGGATGCTAAATCTACTAGTGAAAAACGACCGGGAGGAGGGGAAACAAGGTATTCCCAAAGTAGTTCCTCATATTACTTGTTATTACAGTGGGAAATCAGTATGTTCACAACGAAATCAACTGACGCCATCTTAAGCAATGGCAAACTTATCATGGAATGACGTGTGAGCTGGTAAGTCCTCCCTGGCACGGACGGTCAGGGCACAGCGTCAGCTTGCTGTGCTTGCCACGATGTCCAGGGGTCATTTCACTGTGGACATGCCGAATAGCTTTGGTTCCTTTACTAGGGAAATCAGATAAAACCAAGAGAACATTCTGCAACATAACTGCCCTAGAGCCTTAAGAAGAAAAAAAAGCAACTCAGTGTCATAAAAAGCAAACTATTTTATTTTTTTAATTGTTTTTTAAAATCAAGATAACATTGGTTTACAACCCTGTAGACGACTTAGGAGAAAAGGTTCACGCTGTTTCCGATGTCTGGACAAAAATGTAAAGGCCAGGGTCTTAGAATAAAGGACACTAAAGGATAAAGGGAACTACAGCTATCTGATACTAAAAGCGATGCATAATCCTTGACTGGACACTGGAGATTAAAAAGAGAGTGAGAGCAACAGGGAGAACTTGTATGTGGTCAGTATACTTGACGAGTGTACTCTGTGTTAAACGTCCTGTGTGCAATCACCGGTGGCCTTCATACAGGAGACCACCCTTGTTCTCAGCAGATACAGGAGGAGGTATTTTGGGGTGAAATGTCACAGCCTACAAAGGAACTTCCAAATGTTTCAAGAAGAATGAGCATATTAAAGAAATATGGTAAATAAGACAAAATTGTAAAAAATTGGCAAAAAACTGGCAAGTATATGAAGACTACAGGGATATTCATTGTATATTTGTTCAACTTTTTAAAATGAAGGCTTGCAATTTTTAATAGAAAATTGGAAGGAGGAGAGTGGGAGAAAGTAAGATGAAAGCATAGATTTTAAGGTGTTTTGTTTCAAGGGCAGAGGTGAACGGGGTAGTAGATAGAGGGCTAAGTAGGGCAAGAGGGGATTTTCTAAAATGAAGGAACTTCAGCATTTTTGTCATTTCAGCATTCAGCATTTGGTGGGAACGATCCAGGAGAAAACTGACCGAGGGCATGAGGGGAGGAGGTAGAGCGCGCAGTGAGAAATGCCAGGACGCAGAGGCGGGAGGTCTGGTGCGCAGGGCCACGGGAGCCGGCATGCTGGACACTCGCTGGTGGAGACATGTAGAAACTCTCCAATTGCTCTATTTCTCCTCCGTGAAACACAGTGAATCTGATGTGAAACAGTTATATACTGAGTTGACCTGGAAAACGTTGTTTAAGGGCTATTAGTACTAAAGTTGGACTTCCTTAACCAGAGAGCTACATACATAAAGAGGAAGAAACCCTAGAACTTATTGTCCAAGCCAGTCATTTTATAAGCAAGAACAGGCAGATGTGGCCATCCTTTCATACTGCCACGCTGAGAGTAGGAAAAGCAGATCACGTGGTGATAACGCATGCAGTTAACTGGCCAAATACAACACCACCACTTATTGAAACCTCCCTATAAGGTAGTGCCAATCTGACTACTTAGTGTACGTTTTACTCTGTATTAAGAACTACCTACATAAATCATTAAAAAGGTACACTTTTTAATTCCTATTTTCCTCTTTCATATAAGAGCTTTAAAGCTTTGGCATAGTCTCCAGCATCACCTGTCGCATGGATGAGTGACACTTACATTTGAATTGCAGTTAATGGTGTATTAAGAGGCCTTGATAAAATTTCAAAGCCTTGTATCTCATGCACCTCTGTGTGGGCTCCATACCTCCTTGCACTTTTTGAATCAAATACTCAGTAAGCCAGAGAAGCTACTGACTCTATTAAGCACCCTAAGACCACCCAGGGCACAGAGGGGACCATCAGATACTCTGAGCAACAGGAAAGGGAGTGGAGGAGGAGCACCAGCAGAAGCCAGAAGTATTCCACAGACTCCACTCAAGCCTCCTCACTGACAAAATTCCCAGGGAAGCAAACTGGAGGGGCTTAGTGGTGACTGCCAGTCACTTCTAATGCCAGCAGTGGGAAACTTCTTAGAAAGCAAGGTCTCACACGTGAACAATGAGGGCTCACAGCTGAGAGCAAGCCAGTGGGGGCGAAAGGAGGGTCTGAATGAGGTGGTGATTCACAAATTCTCACATAACAGGCAGAGCTTCAGAAAGAGTAAAACATTCATTTCTTCACTTTTGTGTTGTGCCAGTATTTTAATCCGTTCCTGACCTATTTTTTATTCAGTACTGAAAAGGGTACATTGTTTGATTTGGTTATTAGCTTTTAAGGAGATTAGTTTCTAAGAAAAGTAAAGCATTTTGCATATAAAGCGGGGCCCTGATAGATGGCATCAACGTACTGTTTCCAAACCACTGGTTAAAAAGCAATTAAAAAAAACCCAGAATCTAATATTCTATTTCCTCCTAAAATAACAGATGAAATTTTAAAAATCATTTTGTAATATTTGAAAACCTTTCAAAAAAACTCTGTGCCTTTTGAGTTTTAACCAGAGGGAAATTGAATCCTTTTATTCACGAGCAGGAGATGAAAAGAGAATTTTTTTCTTAATTATGGATGCCAATCTATATTAGAGTATTAATTATGGATTATAAAGCAATTAAAATACAAACACAATGGGGAAATACAGAAAGCTTCCTAAATCTTCATATAATTTAATTTTAAGAGACTTCTGGCTTGTTTTTAACCTTTCATATGTCCATATAGTCCAAGATTTTTCTTAGTCCTAACAGTTCTAGCACCTCTTTTATATTAAATATTTTGGAACACCCCTCCTTAATTATATTGATAATATAGTATATTCTGTGTAATTTAAATAAAAATAATCATCTTGGTTTCAATATCAAGAAATAAAAGTGTCTTATTATAATAGTATGCAATATGTGGAATGCAAATGCTTAGTGATTTTTTTAGTAGAAGACAAAAATGCACCCATAAAATTCTACACCCTCATTAGGACTTAACATGAAATATGGCATGTGAATTATCTGAATTAGGTGGCAGTCTCTTTAGAATTTTACACGTTTTTTTTTTTTTTTAACTGAAATTTTGTCCTTAACTTAAAGAACCCGGAATCTTAGAAGACAGGTTTCCACAGAGCATATCATAATGTAAGGGATGTGACTTCTTCAGAAATGACCCTTCTTATGAAAACCATCTTACGCACAAAGAACCCAATATTCCAATATAAAGGAGCTTCTTTAGGTAGTTACATAAAAAGCACTGTTACTTCAAATGTATTCCCTGACATAGCCATCGGATGATGTTTGCTAATACCAATAAATCATCTGATACCTTTGGAGATATTTTTTATGACTGAAAATTTCAAGATAACTGAAACATAACCCTCTTTGAAATCAAAATGTCTTTTGTTACTAAGTACGTCTGAAATACACTTGGATTTTGCATGTGTATGATATAAATACTGACACCAGGACCAAACAAATATTGTGGTGTTTGGCCAACACCCACTGAAAGAGGAGAGAGACACTAGGCTGGGTGCAGGCGTTTGCAAAACGCACCCACCCCACATGCCGGTCTTCAGGTAGCTGCGATCCCCGATTCCACGCTACCACTCCACTGCTGGTCTTCCCTCTGCCACATCAAATGCTGTATTATTTACTTGTGAACATTTCTAAACTTCAGTGAAATGGAATTATGTATACTTTTATGAAACTTACGTTGTTTGCTCTTCCTAAGATTCACTCCTGCTGATACCCAGGAAGCTGTACTTATTTGTGGGACCACAACATAATTTAGTTATTTTCCTGCTGATAGTCAACTAGAATGTTTTGAAATTTTTTGCTATTATAGCCAAAAATATTTTGTAAAAATTTGAAATTTCATATTTATGATTATCAGTTTTTATAACACAGTATTGTAATGCCTGCAGAGGTTTAGAGATATATATTCTTATTTTTGTTACAATTAGTACATCCAGTCTGCTTTTTATAGATCTCTCCTACTCACCAGCTATTGGCAAGAGACTTCTTGCTGCTACGATGTTTATTTTAAAGTTCTCTATTTTCATTTTCCTCCCTGTAGACCTGGCCCTTCGCCAGTGAAATTTGAGTATAGTGCCAAAAGAAGAGAAAAATAGGATGACTGAAAATTACAAGGGAGCTTTTCTAGGGGCAATGTGTATCGCCTCGCGAGATAAAAGGGCGTTACGGGAGGAACAAAGGGCCCGGTCCCGCAGGTCTGGCTTAGGCTTATGAGCTGTCTTACCCCATCAAGTGACCAAACCTTTCTAAGCCATTGCTTTTTCACCTGTAAAATGTCTCTACCAATCCTGCTCGACAGGGCCACTGTGAGAAGTAAAGAGTTCCACAGCAGAGCCCAGCTCAGCCACGGGCCCGCGGTAACGAGGGCGGTGCTCCTCCAGGTCCGCTCCCTTCGTATTAGAGGGTGGTGTCTGCCCACCTACGTGGAGAGGCCAGACCCCCTGGCTGCCCTCCTGGTTCACAGATGTGTCCTGCAGCGCTCCAGGCACTCTGCCTTCACGCAGGTATGGTTCATACGGTTCTCCAGTTACAGCAAGCAACATGCCGTGAATGTTAAAGTTACTGTACAGAAAAACTGGACTATGACTTCAAAATGCTTCTCAAAGGCAAAAAAAAAAAAAAAGTTAAAGAGGTATGAGGAAGAGACAATGAAAAGTCAACTTATGGATAACCTGAAATTCCTGGAGAGAAGAAAAAATGGAATAAAAACTTTATTCAAAGAAATACTGCCTTACGGGAAGGTAAGTTTCCCAAACAAGAAGCTGACATGAACTGGCTGGCTCTGACAAAATTAATGAAAAGAGATTAGTTACTAGTATGGACTGTCTTTAAATATATTTAGAGGAAAAGTGAACTTAAATAAAGTGTTTCATCTGGTGAAATTCTAAGTATTACAGCAGAAGATAGGCTAGCAAGTTATCTAAATATATGGCAAAGACCAGTCTCAGCTTCTTCTCCAGCATTTCATAGAAGTTTTAACTAATACAGTTGCGGCCTAAGAATTCTTTACACCACTGCATTTACCAGTGAAGACAAGTGCTTAGAGTATACTCACCTTCACTGGGGAAAAGAAGAGGAAAAAACAGACAATAGCATGGTATGCCTGGGTCTGGTGTAATAGCTCTCATACTCCATTTATCCTCGTAATATCATCTCACATGTTATATCCCTCATCATTCCCATTTTTACAGTTGGGGAATATCCTTCATGATCCCATTTTACAACTGAGAGAATAATGTGTTGGAAATGTTTATCAAGTTGCCCAAAGCCATACAGTTGGCAAATCAGTACAAGAAAGAGGAGCTGGGGCCTCCCTGGTGGCGCAGCGGGTTGAGTGCTGCACCGTGGGGCAGCCGCAGCCACTGCAGCGTGGGTTCGGTTCCCTTGTCAGGGAGGGCACCCACATGGCACAGATCTCTCCTGCCTCGCCTGCTGCTCCCCTCAGCAGTGTGTTTCAGTCCTTCTGCCTGTTCTGCTCCCCACTCTATCTCTGGTGAGTCCCCTCACCTCCTGTGACTCTGACCTGTACCCCAGTTCTTGTGTGCATAAATCTTTTTTTTTTTTAAAGAAGAACTGTATCAGACTCCACATATTTAAGCCAAACGGAATAGCTCTTGGAAGAGAAGGTATAAAGAGAGAAAACATAAAGTAAGCAAATTAGTACAAGTGTCAGATGCTATCTTGCTGTGGATAGTCTCTCTAAATCTGATAGCAAAAGCTCACTTCTATTTAATTATTTTCTAACACAATTACCTATTTTTCTTTTATGTTAAGAAAAACTTAAGGAATATTCAGGCTCACTACTGCAGAAGGGTGAACCAAATAACACCAATGACCTTCATACGGTTGAACAACAGATGCCTACTTAATTCTATTTTATAAAAATGGATCAGAATTTTAAAGAATTTTGTCATTTTACTACATTAAAGAAACTTGCAAGAAGAAAAACAAATGAGTGTTACCCTTCGCCTTACAATTCTAATTCAAGACGCTGAGGTCTATACACATTCCTCAATAGCTCCAAAACTGAGAGTGGAATGAACAGATGAAACACAGCACTCCCAGGTCCCGTGTCTGTAAGTTAGCACACTCACTGGGACTTACTTGTGACCTCAGATTCAGTACTGTGCGTTCACAGCATTTGTGGACGTACACAGAGGTCGCAGAGCAAGAGCACCCGACAGATGTCTCCAGCTGAGGCTGAACACGGCAGCATGCTGCCTTCTCTCTCCGCTTGGCAAACACATGTCCTTTAGTGGTCCATTCAGTGCCACATGTTCCAATTTTTGTGCTTCGGGCCCTGTGTGTGTTGCTGAGGTCTGTCGAGTGCTAGTGCGAGGAGACAGTGATGTCTCCATGGAGCATACACGTGGCCCAGGCTGGCTCCAGAGTGATGGCTGCGAGTTCAGTGCTAGTTTGCCACGATGCACGTTAAATAAGGTGTCCTTAAATAAAACCCACACAACACTACATGCTGACCCCTGACACTGAGCCCACTAGCTCTCGGGAACTTACTTCTGTATTCCCCAGGAGCAATGGCTGGGTATTTGCTAATTCGGTGCTGTAGGAGTGAGTGAATGAGCGCCCTATCCAAGTGTAAGTGAGGAGAGGCTTCTTCTACGCAGCTCCAGCAGGTTGCTGCCAAGGGGATACAGGCCTAGTGTTTCTAGAGGTTTCCAAAGAAGCTAAGATATTTTCCTAAGAACACAGACAGGTATAAGCTTTGTCTCTGGCTCAGACAGAATACACATTTGCAAATGCCCACAAACATTTACAGAGCTGATCATGCACTAGATTAGAGATTCTAACCACAACGCAATATAAGCAGCCATACAGCCATCAAAACAAACACTAAACACCTGGAAGTTTAAAGCACTCCATAAATTACTCTAGGATGAGAATATTACTCAATACCACATATTATTCCAAAATGAGTAACAACAAGATCACAATCGCACATAAAAAGTGTATGAGATATAGTCAAGGCAGGTGTCAGAATAAAGTCCAGAGCCTTTACTAAAAGTGTGTGTCTTAAAGAACAAGAAGCATGGGGGGAAATTACTTAAACATTTGATCCAAGAAATCAAGTAATCAACAACCACAATATATAAGAAAGAAAATAATAAGATAAACTGAAAAAAGCAAACAGGAATGAAAAGAAAAAGCCAACACAAATTTTGGAAACCTGAAAGAGTCCAATGCTTTTGTCGCTGCCTGAACATGCTTTGCTGATCAGGACATGTGTAATGATAGAAGTCATTCTATAGATCACAGAGCTGTTGAACATTCCAGCAATTTAGGAAAACAGAGAAATGAGGGGAAGCTGTGGGCTTCTTTATAGACAATATTGATAGCAGTTTTAAGTTCACAGTGGAACTAAGCAGAAAGTACAGAGTTCCCATATACTCTCTGTCCCTTTACTGGACGACCTGCCCTATGACCAACACCTGCGCCCACCCGCAGTGGACGTGTTATAATCAGTGAGCCCACAAGGCCATGGTATCGCCACCCAAATCCAGAGTTGACAGCAGGGTCCATTCCTGACAAGGAACATTCTCTGGGCTTTGACAAATGTGCACTGACAGGTATCTGCTGCTTAGTAGTTTCCCTGCCCTAGAAATTCTGTGCTCTTATTCATCCCACCCTCCGCCCTCTCTCCCTTTGGTACCACTGATCTTTTTACTGCTTTGTCTTTTCCAGAATGTCTTAGGTAAGAAGTGTTTTCAATGTTATATTTCAAGAACATGAGTAACAAAACATTATTATATGGAATAAGGATTAAAATACTTTGAGATGCTAACTTTCTGTTTATTTCTCAAATTCCCAGTGTACAAACAAATAAATTTTGGACACAGAGGGGAAAGTAGCTCATCTCTTCATACCAAATTAACCCACAAACAGTTTCACAAGAACACAACACGTTCTCCAATTCCTCACAGCTGATCTAACCCTATAAAGCCCCCACATATAGGCAAGATGTATTTCCAGGATTCAGACTTTACAACAATATACTGTAATGGGCACACCCTGCTCAGGGCATCCTTAATCCAACTTCAGAAAGAGCAGAGCAGAGCTCTGTCAGGGTGGGCTTCATGCTGCACTCACATCACTTATGCAGATAAGAACTCCCCAGAACGCATACTCTCCCTCACTGGCTTGTGGAATAGATCCTCAGGCTTCAGCGAGAGCGTGTGGGGGTGGGTGAGAAGCAAGATTATGCAGCAGCAGAGAGCTGAGACGAACCTGCACCCTGGACAGTGCGTGCCTTCACCATGCATGTAAAAATAGGGGTAGTGCTAGAGAGAGCAGATATGAAGCAGAAGCTGGGTTTTAAAACATGGTAAAACTTATTTCTAATTCAATGCTCTACCACCAAAACTAGAGCACATTTTCTGATGAATTCTGGTTTCATTCCCTGTCCCTCACTTTTTCCTCTCTAGTTATTAAGACAGACTCCGTCCTTAATAAAGGTGCAATAGCCTTGGTGAGGAGAAATGTCAATTAATTAAAATCTGCCGTGCTTAGAGCCATGATGGGGCACTGGCTAGAACAAGGGAGCTGCTAAGAGGACCAACACCCGCGGCTGGTGGAGGGGAACAGAAACACCACAGGCAGCGGGGAGGGACACAGGCCAGCACAGGTCAAGCACGGAGACAGGAGTGCCAAGGGTGGCTGAGAACCTGCTAAGGTCAGAGGACTTAACGCAGAGGCTATGGGAGGGCACTGAGGCAGCTAAAGCACATGCATGACACACCACGTCAGTGTTTTAAGAATCAGTCTGGATGTGAAGAGAAGGGCCCACTGCGATGACCCAGGCAGGAGATGGTGATACGAAGTCAGCTGTGGGGATAAAGAGGATGCAGAGGCTGAGAAAGGACCTGAGGTAAAAGTGGCAGCAGCAGCCCGACGCCAGACTTGGTGACTGACTGTTACAGGGGCCTTGGAACCTGGTCCTTGTTACCTTCCTGTTGTTGAAAACTGCAAGACCCGGCCAGGTCATGCCCAGCTTCTTTGCTTCCTGGCCCTGGCGATCAACGCCATAAAGCCAGGAGTTCTTCCCTCCACTGTGTGATCACACTAAACATGCCTCGCTTGAAACCTATTACTGGTTATTTCCAAACCTGTGTGGAGTTAAGTGCTGGGAGCCAGGCAGACCTTTGAAGCTAGTAATAGAGCAAAATGAGGGACAGGCACTCAAGAGCCACACCTCCCCCCAACACTACCTCATGTCACCCCTGAGGCACCCTTCCCAGCATGAGCTTGCACACCTCCTTGTGGCCCTGACCACCAACATTCAGGCAGGCCAAGGGCGTTTGGATCGTCTCAGAGAGGTGAGGTGTTGGAAGAGAACCAGTGAGAATGTTGGTGCGAAGAGCCAATCCAGGTCAGAGGGCTGACAAGAGGAATTTGAGACCTGTAGCTGAAGCCATGGGGGGAACACAGAAGACAGGCAGGATGGGAAACAGAGGGTCAAAGCTGCCTTCCTGCAGGGTGAAGCCAGCAAGGGAAGTCTAGAAGAACGAGCAAAGAGCTACCAGAAAAATCAGGAAAAATGTGGCATCACGAAGTTAAAGGGATGCCACCATTCCCACAAGTCAGATTCTGGAAAGGCTTGGTAGAAGATTTACTTTTTCGGTCTTGGAGAAAACAATTCTTATGGCTAGGTGAAAGGTCTATTAAAGAAAACCCTTTATATGGTGGCCCTAGATAGAAAAAAGTTGTACTTGGCTGACTTACCTGTAATCCAGTTCTCAAGGGGCTTATTTTAATGTGAGGTTCTTTCAGACGAGCATTGGTATATAATTCTAAGTGTGAACAGAACTTTTTCCTCAGGCTTTAAAAAGTTCAGTGTATGAAGGAACATTTCACTTAGAAATTTCAATCAAGGGAAGACAAACTATCTCTTTGAAACCAGTAATGGGGTGGCAGGAGGAGTATGCATAGCTCTCCCAAGTCAGAGCGATTCAGAACAGAGAAACAAGTCATTTTGTCCTCCCACCATCACCGTGCCCTCCTTCCTCTCTGTCCGTCTTCGGCAGTGACGACCGCTAAACATTTGGCTCTTTGAGAAGAGTGAACAGTAGTGCTCTGAAGAGGAGATGGCCTTGCCCGTCTTCAACATGGAAACAAGTAAAGCGGTTGCTTTGGTGGAGCTTACCTTCTCACAGAGCCTAGCCAGGCAAGTCTCAAAGCAGACGTGGCTGGGCACGCTGGGCTAAGCAGCCCCGGGAACCCCACATCTGCACGGGACTTGGCTTACCCAACAGTGCTGGATGCTGGCCAGCTTCCAAGGGGGCACATGTCCAGGCAGACGAGTGCACAAGGAGTCTGACTCCAGCTCCACCTTGGCTCTTCCCTCTGCCCTCTCCGTCACTCTTGCACACATGCACACACAGTAGAGCAAATATATTTATATAAATTGGGTGTAAGAGTTAGTCATAATACATTTAAATGAACTCAAAAATGACTGGATAATTATTCTGTAAAAACCAAAGTATAATCACTGTGGAATGTGTCTGGCAGAGCTTTGCTGAGGTATTCATGAACAATAGGTAATTTTCCGAGGGAGAGTGAGAGCCTGCAAAGGATTCCAGGGTATAAAATGTGAAGGAAATAACTATCGTTGAACAAATCAGGACATACGTTTTTGTCTGGGTGACAGCAAATAAAAGACCGGAAAGAGCAGCATGCAAGTGGCACGGCTTGTCCTGCTTACATGTCATTTTCGTTTCTCAAAAAACTTTGTTATACTATGCCACTACCATGATTTTAAAATGGAATCTGAAATACATTTTTTTTAAAGGAAAATATTTTCTTTTAAAAAGATACAAAATAGCAGCATGGCTTCCATTGTGAAATAACTGAAAATCTTGGGTGAAAGGGTCCAGAGTTTCTCGTCATGTATTCACTAGTTTGACTACCTGAGAGATCAGCATATTCAGGATTTTGTCACAGCTCTAACATTTCCTTAGTAGAGGGCATTTTCATACAGAACTGACAGTCAAGATTGTGACCCTGTTCTTTACAAAGAACTAGATATTTTCTAAAACAATGTTGTGGAGGCAAAATTCTCTAACTAGTGGCTCACTTAGCAACTCTTAACTGGCAACATTATGGTAACATTTTTGCAAGGAGAAAGTGGCTAACATACTTTCTCTCTTAATATAAAAAACTTAAGAGGAACTTAGCAATATATACAAAAGTAGAGAGAACAGTATGATGAAATTGTTACTTATTACCCAGCTTCAATAAATAGCACTGTTTTGCAAACCTTGTTTCATCCATCCTCAATCTGAATTTTTCTGACATCATCTTAAAATTCTATACAATTATATTATTCAACTGTAAGTATTTTAGCATTTATCTGTAACTGGTAAGGTTTTTCTTTTTCTGACATAATTATGATATCACACCTAACACATTCAGCAATAACTTCTTAGTATTATGTCATATTCAGTGTGTATCCACACTTAACTACCTCAAAAATGTCTTTTAATTGATTTTCTTGAGTTAAGATCAAAATGGATACTATAAGTGAACTGAGTCAATACAGTTCTCATATGTTTGGAGTTGAGGGTCCAGAAATCTGCTTTTTACCAACACCCTTACCCCATATATCACCCATGAATATTTACCGTACAAGTTTCTTAGTGGAGATTTATTATCATTTCTCCTGGTATTTATGCAAGAGCGGAAGTGCTGGGACATTTTATCATGGTTACCCCTTTGAAGAATTGCCAAACTGCCTTCCAGACTGTTTACACCAGTTCACACTCTCCTCAGCAGTGTGTGAGGAGCCATTTCTCCCTATGCTCACCAGCATTCACTATTTGTGTTTCTGGAGCCTTTCCACTACCTGGGACGTGGTGTCTCACTGTGGCTGACTTGCATCCCCTAATGGATAATGATGCTGAGCCTACGTTCATGAGCTGACTGTTCAGCTGTATATCTTCTTTGAAAAAATGTCTGCTCAGCTTCTTTGCCTCTCTTTTTCTCTGCTCATTTTTAATTGGGTTATTTGGATATTTTTATTCCTGAGATAACAATTCTTTATATAGCCTAGATCCAAGTGTCATATATGTAATTTACAGTATTTCCCCATCATTAGGGTTGTCTTATTTGATGTTATTCTTAAAAAGCACACAAATTTCCAAATTTTGATTATGTTCAATTCATTGGCTGTATCTTTTGTTGCTTGTGATTTTGGAGTTATATCTTACGAGTTATAAGTAATCCAGAGTTGCAAGCATTTATGTCTATTTGGTCTACTAGGAGTTTTAAACTGTTTTCTTCATGTCATTTTCAAATTGTTCTTTGTAGTATATAAAAGTATATTCTTCAAAAAAACTTACTTGTAGTCTTAAGGAAAAAAAAGTCAAAGTCATAAATGACCAAGCAAATAGCCTAGTAATTATTGCTGGTTAAAGGGAACTAAAGAAACATGAAGATACAACATGACCCTGTGAGAAGAAAAATACCGCATGAATTACTGAGACAACTGATGACATCTGAATACAAGCTACAGAGAGAATAATACTGTCATCATAAAATTCCAATTTGGCTCACTGTAATATGGTTATAGAAGAGAATGTAGGAGATAAAGGACTAAAAAATGAGTAACTTACATTTAACTGGTTCAAGAATTAAATATATATATACACACACAGAGATATGCAGACATACCTATAGACGAAGAGAGAGGGGAAAGATGCAAGCATGAATGATAATGAAAAGGGGACAAAATATAAACAACTGGAGAATTTGGATATTTTGTTGTATATTTGTAATTTTCTTTAACTGTGTAATATATTAAAATAGAGTTTTAAGGCATAAATGCTGCCAACTACAAAAGCTAAACTTTATCAAGACATAAGATGAAATACAGTTTCAAAAGTATATATGCACCTTGCTAAAGTAACAGGAAACTGCTTTTTTCGAACACCCGAAGACTACTGTAGCAGAATAAAGTTAAAAACAAAAAAACCAAGACGCTAACACTGTCTCCAGCACATGCATTTCAGAAAGCTGTTAGTTCTAAAAGATAAAAAGAAAAAGTTCAATTTCCTGAACAAGCAATCTAAATTACCCACACCAGGTGCAATATCCAATCTTACTGAAATAAATCAGTCCAAATTTATGCCTCTAAGAGCAAGAAAGGTCAAAATTTGAACAAACTGTCCACCTGCAGCAGAGGCAGGAATGTGAGGAGCGCGCTATGCAGCAGGGTATGGCACGGTTGCTGCTAGTGACGAGATGGCTTGGACAAAGGGAAAAATGACTTGCGGTTAGGCTGAACTTTTACAGGCTTTTCTTTTCTTTTTTTTTTTTACACACAACATATACACAAAAACACAATAACTCGTTTCATACGACTGACAATGAAAAACCTGAATGAATCCTTAATCATGAAGACAGAATATCCAAGGCGGTAAGAGTGCTGAAGCAGACCCACCCTACGTCTCTGGCTGCAGAATGAGGACTGCCCCGCGCCACCCTACGTACCTGGGGCACAGCACTGCGGCCGCCCTGGCAGCTACGGGGTAGGTGCCTAGTGATTTACAGCTGCGCCCCACATCTGTACTATATTTAATCATTAGTAAGTAAATAGTTCAAGAAATCAAGAGGCAAGGTTACAGCCAGAAAATATATCAGAAAATTTAGATTTCACCTTTAACAGCTTTGCCAAAACCGTGTTCTGTATTTGAATCCTCCCTTTTCCTTAGTGACAGAACCCTCTTCACTGTTGTGTGCTTGTCCTACCGCCCCACCGACCCTGCAGCAGAGCACTTCCAGAGAACGCTAGCAGACACACAAATCCATTTTTGTTTCAAAAGAGAGAGACATTTTAGAATATCAAGGAAATACAAAAATCTCTTGATAAAATAAAACAGCAGGTAATGGTAACATTTCTACTCTATTCTGTTTCAACAAAGCTATCAAAGCACAGAGTGAGAGAAGCAAGCAGGGCCAGGTATCAGGCAAGACATTTCACATACAATTTTACTTCATGACAGGAGGTAAATGCCCCAGCTCAGGAATCTAGGCTTGGAGATATCAGGTGATTTGTTTGAGATTATATAACTAGGAAATCACTTTAAATTCAGGGCTGTTTGAAAAAGCAGCTTATACCTGCAAATCTCTCCTGCCTCCCTAGAGTTTGCCCACTAATAGTAAACATAAGAATATCTTGACTTTTCAAATAATCAGGAGAAAAACAATTCTACAAAAATAATTCCACAGGGTCCTCCCTAGTGGCGCACCAGGTTGAGCACCACACTGTGAAGCATCCACCACACAGCAGCGCGAGGTCGATCCCCTGCTCGGGAGGAGACCCACATGGCACGGCAGACCTCTCTAGCCTCGCCCGCTGCTCCCCTCAGCAGTGTGTTTCAGTCCATCTGCCTGCTCTGCTCCCAGTTCTGTCTCTGGTGAAACCGCTCACCTCCCACGACTCTGTCCTGTACCCCAGCTCTTGTGTGCATAAGTAAATAAATCTTTAAAAAATAACCCACAAAACTCCACAAACTATAAATGCAAAGGGATTTACTCTATACTTTCAAAATATGCCAAATTAAATTACAAGTAATTTGAGCTAGATGACCAATTTATTACATGAAATGAAAATCACACATTTATTTTTCTCAATGAAAAATAATGTTCAGACTTATGTTAACTCTATGAATCACCAATTTGTAAAGTTTTAAAAAGTACATGGGAACTGATAACTGCACATTTACTCCTTTGATGTTAATTAAATATACCTTCCTCCATCATAATTACCTTCCTCCTGCATAATGTCCCACTCAAATATTTCACCCACTTCTCTGTCTGGTCATCTTTAAATGGCTCAGACTTTTAGTGACCAAGCAGGGAGCAGGACATTGTAAAATTTCTGAGAAGCGCTATGCTAGCAATCTGGTCGCCAGCAGATACAGTAGCACATGTGTTAACTTAGTCAGGAAAATTTTCCAGAGCATCATGAAGAGAGGCCTGAGGGAAGCCAGGCAGCCACTGAGCACAACAGTAGAATATTGTAAGACAGCTCTCCTCTCTTCCTGGAAAGCTCAGCTCAAATTCCCTGCAGGGGCCATCAATTTCACACTTCATCATCTCACGCAGGTTGCTGTTAATAAGCCATGGGCCACCAAAGCACTAGGGACACCAACTCGAAGCACTCCTGGGTCTGGCCATCAGGGGAAAGAGCAGAAACACATTTTGTGCTGCTCTTACTAAGCAAGGTTGATTATTCATTATCAGTAACATGGATTTGCTGGCAGGAAACAATATGCAACGCTAATTAGACACAGCATCTGTGCAGCAGGTTTTGCATTCAGGCACTACTTTTTTCTATATGAGAGGAATATAAGTAAGAAGGTCAGGCTTAAAGTCTCAACATTCTGTATTATCTGTATAAAAGGCATGACTGATTTAAAATAAATTTTGACCTAACAGAAAACATCCTCCCTCAATGTCTTGAAAGGCTGACACAAAGTGAACATTTACAACAGATGCTACTATTCTTCCCCTGTCAGTGGCCCAAGAATTTGGTGGTAAAATCAAGCAGACAAGTTACTTAGTTCAAGCACTCTGTTTGTATCTGTCAAAGTCGAAGAAAAACACTTGCCACAGTACTATGTTTCCTTTCAAATCCATGTCATGGTTTATTACCACGGATACTACATTTCTTACCAAAGAGTACCTCTCCGTCCTTCCCTTCATTAGATGATCAACATACTGGATAAAACATCTTAATCTGACAGAGACTATTGCAGGGCAAGTGTTATTTCACATTGCATGCATCAAAGACAGGCTTAAAAGGGAAAAACAAAATAAAAATGAAAGAACTTAGAAATGAAAAAGTGTAAATATTCCAAAAAAGTAAAATAGTATTTCTTTTCATCTTTCAAGATTTTTGCTGTTCTGCCATGATAATCTGGGATGGAACTAGTAAATTCCTGTGCTATTTCTATTGCAAGAGCCATTACCTGATCGATTCATTAAAAAACTACCTGAAAACCCACATTCTTCAAAGAGCGGTGCTCAAAGACTTCAAAGTCAGGGGAGATGGAGAGTGAGGAAGTGCCAGGTCCGAGGAGAGGCGGAGATAGGACAAGCAAACGCAACTCTGACACGGGCTCCTGGTCCGTGAAGACAGCACTGGGCATGGCAACACGTGAGCAAGGTCTGTGGGTGAGGTAACAGTACTTACTCTGTTCTGTTAATTTTATAATTTTGGTAATGATTTTTTGATACTTGAGAAAATGCCCTTGTTTTCTAGGTTTTAGGAAATACTCTCAAGTATTCAAGAGTAAATAAAGAGCTATAACTGGAATAATCTCAAACATATATATATCAAATATATATACCATATATACCAAGTATATCTATCATATATATTAAAGATATATCAAAATTTTATCAGAAATTAAATCAAGGCAAAAGGTTTAAAGAGAGAGCCTAGTGGGCCTCCCTGGTGGCACAGTGGGTTAAGCAATGTACTATGAAGCAAACCACAGCCACTGCAGCACGCGTTCGATCCCTGCCACAGGCCAGGGAAGAGACCCACATGGCACAGCAGACCTCTCCTGCTGTGCCCGCTGCTCCCCTCAGCAGTGTACTTCTGTTGATCTGCCTATTCTGCTCCCCGCTCTCTGTGGTGAATTCTTTCACCCCCCCACACCTCTGGCCTGTACCCCAGTGCTTGTATGCATAAATAAATAAATCTTTAAAAAAAGAGAGAGAGCGAGAGCCTAGTAAGAGCCAAGAAAGATCCTAGTGACCCTGCTATAAAAAGTATGATTCAAGACAGGTTTAACAAAAACAGTGACCTTGAACTTCACATAGTATAGCTCCCTTGATTGTTTCCACCTATCAAGCAGTTGCAGCTGTTGTAACTATCACTTAAATACTTTTCTCTCAAATTAACTAAACCAAGGGGGAACAATAGCATGGTAATTCCTAATAGCAGAGGATTTTAAAAATATTTGCAAAGTATTGTCTCACAAATTCAAAGAAACAGAAAGAGTAATACATTGCTGAAATATACACTATGCTATCTTGCTAATTTCCAGCAGATACTATAAACAAAACTATCAAGGAAATGTTGCCATACAAAACCCTTCACTCTATAGTGAAACAATCTCTCAGAGGCACGCGGGCACCCTCCCTAAAACTTATCCAAGGGCTTTTCTTATTTAACAGACAGATTATCTTTGAGGTCTGATGTTTACTACAGTCTTACTATGTCAGTATTCCAGGTACATTTTATTATCCAAAACAACCCTACGAAGTAGATCTATTATTAATGTTAAGTTAGGATAACACTTCTCTCTGAAATTGCATTTTATTCTCTTGACACTGAATGCCCCCCCCCACTTTTTTGCTCATTTCTCATTTCTATTTGTTGAAATCACACTGAGATGTGAATGTTCATCACCAACTGCAACCATATCTTCCTGCTTCAATCCCACAATTGGAATTAACCACTTCTTTTGCGTTCCTATATGCCTTAACAATATTCATTAATATTTTAAAATAATATGTATTAAACATTACATTAAAGACACTGTTTGCAAGAGGTCTGTAGGGTAAAGGTTGATCAGGTATTTCCACCCTCCCACCACTGATGATGGACACCTGAGGTGCTGTGCACATTCCAGGGTGGGCATGCGCAAGTGGGCGCACCTGTGTTGGACACGGGCTTAAATGGGCGGCGTCATGAGGACGCCAGAACTGTGAGGACCAACAGAACTGTGAGGACGGACCGAGAGAACCGACAGCAGCAGCAGCAGCAGCAGAGAGAAGAAGCAGCCGAGAGGGTGAGATGAGCTGGGGGCTGGGAGGCCTGTCAGCCTCCCGGCCCCCCGGCCCCCCGGCCCCCATGCCTGCCATGTACCTGGTCACCTCTACTAAATAAAGTATGAAAAGCCACCGAGGGCTCCAAGAATCTCCTTCCCTGACCCGTCTGCCCAGAACCATCCCGAACCTGCCTCCAGTGCCACCCCCATCCTGCCACTACAAGGTCACAGGGTAGAGGGAGGGGCTATTAATATAATTTTAATTACATAAAAAAGCAATGCTATTATTTTCTTAACATTTTTATATTTATTAGAAGATCTTGAGCTTACTAGACACTAACTTGTCTCACGGGGTACTAAGCACTCCCCAAGCAGTAACTCATTTAAATCTTAAAAAGAAGTCACTAGCAACATCCCCATTTTGCAGATAAGGAAACTTAGGATCAGAGGAACGGGTTGGCATACTGGTAAATGACAGCTGGTTTGACCCTGATGTCTATGTTTTTAAATGATTCCCTGCCCTCAAGGTGCATCGACTAATCAAGGAGAAAATATGTGACTAAATAGACTACTGGCGAAGCTGAAAAGGTAATAGTCCATAAAAAGGGAAGTGGCAGATAGAAGGTTTTTAGGTGACCGCTAATCTCAGTGTGGAAAAGACAGCGAAAAAGTCATTTCAAACTAGCAGGGATGCAAACATATTGGGAATTTGGCGATGTACAGGGGAGACAGAAACCAATTGTTTCTGTTCTGTCCAGGTTCATATTCTCTGTAATGGAAATTAACATTTAAAAAATAAACACACATATCATCAGCTAAGAAGATTAAACATTAAATCAGAGAATATGAACCTCCCCCCAAACTCTAAATCAATTCAGTATTCCTAGCCCTAAAAATACAACCAGAAACAAAAAACTATCAGCAAATTTTTGTTTAAGAAGATCTAGCAGGTTGTTAATGAATAACAGCCCACAATAATCTTACCACAGACAAAAGCTACTGACATTTGTTTTATTCATTATAAAACATGGGTCATGTTTTATGAGTCATATATTATGAAGATTAATCTGGTGGGTTGGAGGGAAGTAGAATATGGAGATTGGGTTTTAGCAGCAGGAGCCACAAGCAAGGAGTGTTACTCCAACCCAAGGCAGAGCTCACCGGCACAAGCTGGCGCCGTGAGGAGCAGAGCTGTCTGGGGGAGGCGGTGCCACAGGCCACTCAGCTGCTGCTGGAGACACCCCCAGAAACAGAGGGGAGGTACTCAGGCTTTTTTTAACCTCAGAGCAGCAAGTTGATCTAAATATGAAGTTCAGGCCCCTAGTCTTCCTTTTCTCTTATATAAAGTGTTAACATTTTTCTAAAACACACTGTCACACATTAGAGATGTATGGATGGCCCCATCTGGATCATCCAACAGTTTCTTTATGCTAGAGAGGAAGAAATCAAGACAAGAAATGAAGTTAGAATCTTTACGATAAGCAACAGATAGTTAATTTTTTATAAACAAGTTAACTTTCAGAAAGGTGCAATATGGAAAAATGTTGTAACAATATAATGAACATACAGGCTAAATGAAAAAGTGAACCAAATATAAGAGAAAAGGAAGGCTAGGGGTCTGAACTTATATTTACATCAACTTGCTGCTCTGAGGTTAAACAAAGCCCGAGTACCTCCCCTCTGTTTCTGGGGGTATCTCCAGCAGCAGCTGAGTGGCCTGTGGCATCGCCTCCCCCAGACAGCTCTGCTCCTCACGGCACCAGCTTGTGCCAGGTGAAGTCTGCCTTGGGTTGGAGTAACACT
The DNA here is from genome assembly GCA_019455555.1 of Galemys pyrenaicus. Lineage (NCBI taxonomy): Eukaryota > Metazoa > Chordata > Mammalia > Eulipotyphla > Talpidae > Galemys > Galemys pyrenaicus. The sequence goes on along the minus strand of JAGFMF010011608.1, from coordinate 1,701,469 downwards.
CCTCGCTTGTGGCTCCTGCTGTCTGTGCTCCAGGTTGCACCAGTCTGTACTTCCATACGGGTTTTACCGCCCCGTCACGAACTCCCCATACTGCGTCAGCCCTGTTCAAAACAGTGGTTTGTTGTCTCAAGGGACCTTGAATAAAAGCATCTCGGCAATTAATGTAAAGACGAAGCCATGGGTGGCAGTGACTGCTACGTGAAGATGCCTGCAAAGGCTGACGGTTACCGTGCACTTGTGTGTCCTCACGGGATCTGGCATGCAAGCACACCAACCTCACAGGATACCACTCTTCTAGTTCTCATTTGAATTGTTTCAAGACGCGAAAAAAACCAGGCACCATGTAAACTGATGGGTACACTTCCTAGTGAATTTCTTCCTGGCACGGAGAACTTGGCAGTTGTTAACAAATACATAGTAAAACTCTGCTAAAAACACAATACGTAGTCTCACTCTTATTAAGTTACAAGAAATGCACCACAACTGTGCCCCTCTGAGACAAAGACGTTTAAACAAGAGTTTGTATGTCTTAAGCAAACAGTTCTTCAAATTGTTGGCGGTAGCGCATGAGCCAATTTAGTAGGTCATAACAATGTGGTATGTCAAGACCCCACTGAAAAAATAATAAAGAATGGAGAGAACAAAACTATTAGGGTGTTACATGCATGTGTACATGTGATTGTAGGTGCATGTGAATTATGTACATGTGTACATGGACACTATTTCAGTAAGTCAGTGAAAGTTAAAAATTTTTAAAAGCCATCACATTAGTATGCCCTTTGTCTAGACAGGTATAAAGTGATCATAAAACATTTCGGTTCTAAATGGGAAAAACAAAGAAAAAAATTGCTGCTTTGTGGACCATGAAAAGTATGAGAACATGGTAAGTAAAACATGCAGATCACTGGTATTACTGAGGCTGATATCCTGAATGGCGTCCACTCAAAACTCATACGCTGAAGGCCTAACCCCCAATGTTACTGCATTTGGAGGTTGAATGTTTAACGATGCAGTGAAGGATAAATGAGGCCATAAAGATGAGGCCCTAAGTCAGCTCTGGAGTCCAGGTCAGGAGGGAAGGAGACATGAGGCATGTGGGGGCCAGAGGAAGGGTATGTGAGCGCAAAGAGAGGAGAGACCAGCTGCAAGCCTGAAGGCGCCCTCCCCAGAAACCATCTTGCTGGCACCTCATCTTGGAACTTTCAGCCTCCGTCTTTGACCAGACCTGGCATGGTCACTCACAAATGATAAAAGTGTCACCCAGTTTAAATTACGTATTGCAAATGTAAATTAGTAGTACAAGTTGTAAGGATTACATGTAAAATATCTGAGCTAGCCATGGTTACAATACTTGCAATATATTGAAATTTTACTGTTTTACACATCATTTGTTTTTCATTTTTCTATAAAACTTGTTTCACCTTTTCAACTGTTAATCAGTACTTGCATACCTAAGTAAATACACTATTGGGAGACCGACCAATTTATGCACACTGTGAAACCCTTGATGTTACTGCCTGCCTTAGTTTTGCTTCTTTTATGGCCCAACCTTTACAGTGTTTATCAATCCCAGAGAAAAAGCTTTTAGAGTGATGTAGTATTCAAGGACATCAGTAATAAAGTGTGCAACCAAACCCAGTGACTCTAAAACTAGATATGTGAAGACTTCTTATCCACCCAGTAATGATGCTAAGGTGATTTTATCAGTGACCCCTAATGTCACTGTCATTTATCAGTGACCCAAGGCTTTGGGGGTCACAGCAAACACTAGGGGGAAATCAAATTATTATGAAACTTATCTTTTAGAATGAGAACTGATTCCAGAGACCATGCTTTTTAAATCACAGCCTGGCCCCAATTCCCAGCACAGATATGGGGCCTTTTACAGGAATTGGGACCTTGTGCAAATTTTCTAATTCTTCTGTGCCTTGGTTTCTTTATCCATAGGTTGTAGATTTTTATTATCTGCAGATAATAATATGCACAGCACTGGGTTGTTATGTGAATTATGTGAGTTAATATTAGGACAGTGTTGCATCTACTAAGAACTTTATTAATGTAAAAATTACAACACTTAAGTTCTTAACTGTAACTATTTCTTTTCCCTTTTTACTTACTTCTGTTCTGCCTCACCCCTGCGGAGATGTCTTTCATGATGCACTAACAATGAAAGGTTTCATAAAAAACAAAACTTGAGGGAAGAATCTTAATATCCTTTCATAGAGTAAATTAATTAAGCTTTTTTACGCCAGTAGCCTCTGTGGCTATCACCTGTGGCCTTCACCGTGTTAAAGCAGAAGATACTTGGGAAGGCTGGGCGTGGGCACGTGTGCCTGACGGGGGACGCCTGGAGTGGGGGTGTGCATACATGTGTGTGCGTGCATGCATGTGTGAGTGTGCACACCTGAGCCTAGAGGCTGAGTCAGAAGCCACAGCAGTGGTAGCAGCAGAGGACTAGCAGCCTGACTACGGCAAAATCGAGACCAGAGGCTTTCAGGTGGGAGTACCGGGAGGGAGCCCAGAGAAGAGGGTAAAGACTGCCAGGGCCTGGGAGGCTCCGGTGCCTGCCTCCTTGTACACCTGCTCCCTGCCTGGTGTGCCTGTGCCCCTGGTTTCCCTGAGTGAGTAGTAAAGCCTGCAGAACCCACCGAGGGTTCTGCGACTCCATCTGTCTGCACGAACGGTAGTGACCTGCCCCGTGCCTGCTAGCATGACGCCCCTGCACGCCTAAATTCTAAACTGCTCATGGGAAATGTTCACGTTGAGGCTTGATACTGTGCCAACATTTTGATATCAGCTCACATATATTGTCTTGCTCTTATGTGAACAGGGGAGACCTCAAGTTAAGTATGCAACAGTCACTGTAAACTCGGACTGTTTTTTAATGAGACATTGTGTGCTTGTCTGAGATGAATTAAGTCTGTTCTTAAACACAAACAAGTCAACTGACTGGCCTTTCAAAACCCGAACTTTCTTTTTACTGAGGAATAAGCAGGAAAGAGCGAAATGGAAGTCATTCCTCAACAGATTACCCAAGAACAGAAATATCAGGCGAATTCAAACAACCTTATCTGTTATAAAGAAGTGAATCAATTTAAAAGTGGGTCAATTTTGAAGTTTTGGTCGGTCTGTAAGTAAAAAAAGCAGAAAGTTCATCAACAGAAACCAGTCACTGTAAATAGCAACCAGGAGCTCCGAAATGTCAATTTCACAGTGCACTAAGCACATCCTATCCAATGCCACCAGCCTGCCGGTGGGAAATGCCAACACCTGCCCCTAATTCCTGGACTAGGTCAGACGCACAGGCCGGGTCAGGTACAGGCCTGCATCCATGTGGACAGATCGCTCAGGAACCACTGTCCATCTGTTAGATGTTTATCCCTTTTAAAGCACAAGTGCTAACTGACTAGAAAAAGCAGCCAATTCCTAATGAACTCCAATTTGGCTCAGGAATCTCTCAAAAAGCAAGTGGGGAGACCTCAGAGAGTTAGGACATGGCATCTGGGACTTCTGGCTGCCAGTCACAGAAAAGCCACTGCTTCGACCTGCCACTCTCCAGGCGCCTGCAGTCAGGGCCCACCCCGGCGCTGACAGACCTAATCTAGTTCACTCATTAGGCAACAAAAATTATTCAGGGAGGACTGCCTGTTTTCCATATGAGAGGTTCCTTTAGGACAACAGTTGAAATCTGGCCTCAGGGACTGAAGGCAAAGACACTGCCAACCTGACGATAAAGGAAAGAAATGTGTTGCTGTCTCACTCACACCCTCTGGGGAATTTCCTTCCTCCCGACACTACCCTGCCCCTCCCTCCACGCCTATATAAATGAGGCCTATATAAATGAGCGCAGGAGGGGCTCCAGAAATAGAATTCTCAAATTCAGGTAGATTTAATAGAGGGGGATAAGCCACGGAGACAAAAAGAGGACTAAGGCGCCCAAAGGGGTTAATGAACCCTTGACAGCTAACAGGTGGAACTCTCTGCACGTGCTTTGGGCCAAGTTTCTGCCAGGGCGTACGCTCATATTGCTATTCCAGGAACTGACACTGCTCCAAGTCAGCCGGCACTCACCTGCACTGAAAAGCCAGATTTTCATCATAACAGGAACCAAATGGGCTCCCAGAAGGAGCCCTTGGAAGGCTAAGTGAAGGTGGGGTGAAGCTGGGCATCTGGAGCATCGCTGACGGTCCAGTAAGCTGTGCAAAGCCTCTCCGGAAATCAATGCAGTAAGAAGTATATAAGCAACAAAATGTTCATGTCCTTTGACGCTGGGAAACTGTTCAAAACACAGAGCAACCTATGCCCAGGATGTCACCATGCCAGTGTTGTCTGTAGCGTGGTAGTGGAGAGCAACTTCATGTTCAACTGCAGATAATGCAAAACCATGAAATCTACTTGGTGAAATACCAAGGCATGGCATCGCTAAGATTTAGCAGTTTTACCAGAATACGGTTGTATTGTGACAAATGGTTTAGGTTTTTAAAAGCAAATGCTGTATTAAAGCAGCCAAACTCTTCAATGTGCACTCATGTGTCACCCAGCAACAGCGGCTGTCTCCGCAATGAGAACATCACCGCCCAGGTCACCTTGTTCTTGTTTAAGATTGCAGCCACGGTGGGGGGGCAGGGGCAGGCCTGAGCAGGGCGTGTGACCATCACTGACTGCCCGTCACAGTCCTTAGTCGCTTTTCATTTTGTTTCTCTCAACCACTGGATCTGGCTGGCTGCTTAGGCAACACCAGCAGTGGGTTGTGTGCTTAGGGGCCACATGGCACGGAATCACACAAGACAAAATCAAGCACAAGGGACAACGCTGCTGTGAGGAGGTGAGTCAAACACCAGACGCAGGAAGCCGGTGGGGGAGCAAAATGCCGAGAAGTTACAGGAAGGCGAGAGTGCCTCGGAGCTAGGATTCTGGGGACACACATTCCACTTGAGCTCTGCCACTGACCCACAGGTCGTCATGCAGAGCAAGGCTGTGATCTGACGCTAAAATAACAATTTCTACCACACTGCCTGATAAAGCAAAAGTGTGAAAGGAAATGTTTAAAGAGCCAATGAAAGTATAAAGCTAGAATATACTTTTGTTCATTATAGTTTATGTCTCTAAAAATAAGAAAACCCTGCATTTGTACTGAAATCATTTGTTTTCAGTGAAGAACGCAGAAATGAAGCTGCATACCTTTCTTTACTGTGCCTTCCCGAGTAACCTCCCTGGCTGTTCTTCCTGCACATTCCCACCCCCACACGCCCTTCTCTTAGCTAAGCCATTTGAAATGGTGCCTGGAGCCTCGTGGGTTATGGTTTGGTCTGTCTTATGTACACAGGAGGTGTACATGCTATTACTGAACTTTTCTTTTTAGCATTTTTGTCAATCTGGCTGATGCTTACTTGATTACTTGCCAGCCTAGAAGACCCTAAAGGGATACCAGGTGACTACTTCTGTGTCCTGATAAGAGATTAAGAGACTTTAGCAATAACTGACATCAATAAAACTTGTTCAGTTTAAGAGTTTGCTCGAATTATATATAACCACACAAGCTGGGGAAGGAGAAAGAGACCTACAACGCAAGGAGACCATTTGTGTGAGAACCACATGCCTTTTGCTGGTCACGAGCAAGATCTTTATTTCTGAGAGTGCACTGGGGATGTGGATTTCCAGAACGTGAGTAATTTTGAGGAGTTGCTCCATGACTGCCCACTCTTACTGCAGTAAACACAAGTACCTTCCACAAGTGGGAACGTACTTGGTATAATATGACTGAAGAGTACTAACAAAATGGTGAAAACAACAGGTAACAGAACAGCTGAAAATGTTAAAAGTAACCATATTCCAACAGTGAAGGGCAGAATTCATCTGGGAAATAAAAATTCTTTTATTTTTAAGATGCGAGTTTTATATTTTTTATATTTATTATATTTATTTTTATCTATCTTTTATAGCAGTTTTACTTACTCATTATCACCAAAACTTGGAAGCAATCGATGTGCTTTTCTTAGCCTATTAGAAAATAAACACTGACACATCCAAGCAAAGAAATGCTAATCAGTGACAAAGATATGGGTTATCAAACCTATATGCTGCTTTCATTTTTAATTGGTAAGTTTCACATTTTAAGCCTCTTAAGCCAAGACTATAACAGCTTGGGGTTCTAATAATTTCTACTCTACCTCATTCACTTTAAACTCCAAGGTTTAAAAAGAATCATATCTGCAATTTTCTGTACCAAGTATGGTCACTGAAGGTAATTTTAAGGGGATTATGTAAAGACAGCTAAGTTTTATAGCACAAACTACTATTCGAAAACATTTCCTTTGATATGGGCAGACCCCATCACCACCCCTCTCACCTTTGACTAAAAAATCCTCAAATTTTATTAATTTTGCTAGGACCTGGCAAGGTCAGTCAATGTGACTTCACACAGGAGACCTGCAGGGAGGCTGTACGGGCGACGGTGGCATACTGACCAGGCATAATCAATGCGAGGCCAGACTGGACGCAGCTACGAATGTGACTGCATCACCTCTCCATGAGCCTCAGACGTCCTCAGTCTACATGACCCTGCCTCTGCCTCTGCTCTGAAATCCCACAATGGCTCTGCCAGGTAGCTGAGGCTTGCCCTTCCCTAACTGCCCTCTCCATCAAGAGGTTCTCCTTCGGGATCAGCATCAGGCCTACCTGCCCCCACATGGGTTTGTCAGAAACCTGGCCTAGATGAGACAGATGGTGAAGGAGAAAGAGGGGCCGGGTGTTTACTCCTCAGTCTCACCCTGCAGTCACCGCGCGCTGTCTCTTCTCCACCCTGAGGTTACCACCCCTCACAGCAGGCTGTTCTGCCCCCTGCCCTCTCCCTCTTCTTGTCCAGAAGGCCTAGAGGTGCGAACAGCATGTGGTCCCACTCCTGAGTTGCGGCCCTGTCCCTTCCTATTCCACAGACCTTGCCTGCAACTTTGTCATTAACTTTCTATAAACAAGTTCCTTCTGATGATTCCAATTTTAATGTCATCTTTGCCTACTGGGACTCTGACTCACATGACAACTTTGTAAACAGTGTGATTTTTTTTATAAACAAAGGGTTTTTATAAACAAAGAAAAGTATTTAAAAACATCTTTTTGGCTAGATCATAGACTGATCAATGCAACAATGATCCAACTTACAGTGAACCATCTACGTTAGATGAGAGCAGATGGGCAGAAATGGAAAGCAATTTTCTAAGTTATTTTCTTTACTAGCACCTCTGGCAGTCTGATATTCTCTTTCTTTGTTTTGTTGAAAAAAATTAAACACATGTCCCCAAAGACCTGGAACTATGCAGTCAATAAAGTTGTTGAAAGGGGCCTTGACCCCATCCAGCCTCTCCCCGCAAAAAACCCTACATACAATTTTTAACATCTAGTTTGTCAGACGTGCATGAGCCACAGAACACCTATTTCCGCGTCACGGTCTGTCCAACTAAAACCTCCACGTAAAAATCGTCTGCTTTCAAAACACATAGTTACCTTGGGAGTTGAGTGTGCCCAAGCTTTAGAAAATATCTGCTGTGCCATTATCTGCAAAATTCTAAGGTATTTTTTTCAAGGAAGCATATAAATTTGCACAGACAACTATCTAATGTAATTAGTAATCTCAGCATAAAAATGAAGTTTCCTACAAATCATTATATAAAATATTTATCTAGAAACATTATGCTATAAATTACTAATAATGTAAACATACAATTTGAACAATGACTATTTTCTATTGATGACTATACTTTTGTCCTGTAGTTAAGGACTATTTTTCAAAATTCTTCTGATAATTCAATCTTGAAGAACACAGAGTCTGTGACTGCACAGCTATGAGGGAAATTTCCTTGCTTCAGGTACCTCTAATGTGAGTTAGGCCTAATTAAATACCAATAATGAATGGGGTTGGGTGCTGAGGGGAGATGGTTCAAAGCACAGGATAAAATACTTCATTGTATAGTCGAGTTGATTTTAATCACAACTGTCTGCAAAAGCACAGAGAATGCCAATTTAAACTGAATGAATAATACTAATTAGTTTTCATTCACAAAAAAATAAGGACTCACATCATTAGTTTTCCCTCTGTCTCTTGAATCTGATTGTGAACTTTTATACTTTTAAAAAAGTCTTAAGGTTTAACAGTATGAAGGGAGATTGTAAACTTAAAGACAAGTTACTTCGATGAGATAGTCAAAAGCAGTCTGGAAAGACCACCCGGGAGCTGCACCCTGGAGGAAGTGACTCTCTGCAGTGTACCGGGGAGCTGACACAGGGCTGGCTTGTGTTAATGGTGAGCAGAAGTCCTCCAGAGTAGCTGTAACTCCTGGCGTTAAGTGCCATTCTGCAAATGATGGGGCTGTTTCTCCATCTGTGCTCAGTGGAGGAGATGTCAAAGGCTGGACTAAATCCTTCACTGCAGATACCTTTGTTTCAGATCAAAGGCTCTTCCTTGGTCCTCACTGCTTCTAGACAACCTCAACAGCATGATCTATTCCATGTGAATGCTTACTGAAAATACGCCCATTAGTATTACATAATTTCTGTGAATTTTCATCCAAAGCAGCCTTATTCTGAAGCCTTAAAGGCTGTTATAATGGTACCCACTATCTGCAATACTGGAACTCTGAAAAGCTCTCAGGAACAGTCTTCGTTTGAAGTATCCGCCTGTGGCCTGAGGAGTGGCCATGCTGCTAGGGACCGAGCAGGTCTGCAGCAGTCCTCCAGACCACCGGCTCTCAGGAAGGGCAGGCTGAAGAAGATGGTCCCATGCCAACTACATTTCAGCAAAAATGAAGAGGCCAGAACCCTAGCCTGGAGCTAGCTAGACTCAGAAGTGAGCATATCATTACTCAGAGGTCCTACTTCAACCTGTCAGAGCAATTGGTCTCTGAAATACATTAATCCTTAACAATATTCATTCTTGAGTGGGTAATTTAAGTTATCAATGAATTCACAAATAGTACTAAAATACGATGGTATCATTCCAACTTGCCTATATAGTATTATAATAAATGACTCAGTGGAGTTAAGAACAAAACCTATCTCTTTGACTCCCCAATAAATTCTCAATTTGATCATTTGTATAGGGACCAAAAAAAAAAAAAAATCCAAGTAATCCTTATATTCTAGTTGGAATACGACTGTAGATACATTTATATATTCATATAGATACTTCCCGTGTCAAGTACTTTTATTTTGCCTTAAAAATCTATGCTCTTAAAACATATTATGTAACCTACAAACCAGCCATTAAAATCTCCCATGGTGATCATTCATGTGGGCTCTACTCACAAAGCACTTAAAAACATGGTCTGTAAGCAGGTTTTTGGAAGCCTAGTCCGAGGGGACAGAACAAAGCGTCAGATAACGCTGGGAAGAATATAGCAAATCTAACTTGAAGAAGAAAAGAGAGACCTTTTTCCTTAATAATAACTACAGTTAAAGCATACTTAAAAAAAAAAAAAAAGAGTATTTTCCTAATAAGATAATGTGGTTTAAAATAGAAAAAAAAGACCATAAGAACCCCAGTGAGCCAACAGTAGTGGGTTTAAAGAACCACAGCTGTGACCCTGTCACCAAGGGCCCTGCAAAGCCAACCTAGACATCTTTGTTTGGCTGTGGCTGGCCAACAGAGGCAACAACACTGGTGAGAACAAGCACCCTCCCCAGGGTTGCTCTTATATCTCTGGGCAGGCAGGTTCTTCTGCTCTACATACTTCTCTCTCCAATAGTTATACAGTAAGTCTTGACCTCGAGTACAGTGGTTCTCTCTCTTCTCTCTAGAACTGCTTTTTCCATATAAAATTTAGAAAAGCTTATCTAAATTTCACCTATAGGGATTCTGCTAAAAATTGTATAAAACCTATAATTTTCAGGATAATACAATTATTCAAGTGTTTCATATAAAATTTAAAAGGTTTGAAATTTTTAAATGGTTTAAATTAAGAAGGGCTTAATAAAAGTGTATCACTGAACCACTATAATAAAGGTGTATGTTGTATGATTCCTTTTTACTTATTTAGACTTAACATTTCACAAGAAGAAACTATAGACCTTTTAAAATTTCACATGAAGAAAGTAACAGTGAAAAATAAAGACACTTTTCCACCAGTTCTTTCCCGCCTTATATGGCCTTTCTCTTCAATAAAGATCGTGGCATAATATATTACTTTTTCTAAAATTTTTAAAAATTACCTAATGGTTACTTATTAAAAAATGGGGAAAGAAACTGGGAAAGGTTTACTAACAGACACCATAGCTGCTTGGGAGATACTTGCAAATCATAGGGATTGAGGTTTAACAGGTGACAGAGAAGACAGCTTAGCCCTTGACAGCTAGTGTTCCGGAGAGCTGGCTAACCATGACCACATGAAAGCTGAGACCTTGAAAAGCCATATTCTCCATGAAAAGATATGTTTTAAAAAAAACTCCTTCCAAATAGCAAAGGAACATGATAAAAGGTATTTGTCTGTTTAAGACTCAGCTCCTCAAAGAGAAGTCTAAAGGACTCTCCAGCTGAAAACTAATGCTAAGTAGTCTTAAGTTTTAGTACTTCGAGATGCCTGGCAAAAGCAAATATACATTCTTTCTACAGGAATTTACTATTAATCCTAGCCTCAGAAGATTCCCACACATTTAGGTAACTCAAAAATGAATTCTAATCTAAAATTGCAAAACCAACAGAGAAATAAGACACCAGGAGCAAAGTCAACAGAAATAACAAACAGAATTAAGACTTTTATGTACATCAGCTATTAAAAATAACTATGGAATAGGTACTAAATATGCTATAAAATGATAAAAAGAGGAAACTTGATCTTGAGCAAGGGAATGTTTATTAACAAAAACAAGCCAACCAAATATAATTTCTGGTAATGAAGGATATAGTAACTTAACTAAAAACCTAATTAAAGCTATTTTCCCCCCAAACTATTGTGGGGAAATGACTATAAACTAATTATTAGATGACCAAGAATTTTTTGTTAAATTTTTATTAGGTGTGATAATGATATGGTGAGTATTTAAGAAGGCAATATTTTTAATATCTGTGTACTACAGTAGGACATGTATTCTAGGATCTATTTCAAAATATTTCAACAAAGGAAGAGAAAGGACAAATGAAGCAAATGTAGAAAAATGTAGGCAATATTAAATTTGAGTGACATATACAGGTAACATTTTTATAGTGAGAAACCAATGGACATATAGTAGACATGTTAGATAAAGCCAAAGATGGATCTGAAGAGGAAACCAGGTTATGAGTAAAACTTAAAAGAGAGTAAAAACTCACCTTCTTTCGGGCTTACTGCTGCAGGAAGGTTATTCCAATCAAGGGTCCAGGCAGGGCAAGGGTGGGGAGAGAACATCACTTCAATGCCTTTTTCCTAGAAAAATAAACAGGCCCTTTCCAAATTAATAAAACCCTCTTGTGTTGTAGAATGCAAAATTTCTCCTTAAATACTAGCAAAGAGAAACATAAATATTAAAAATCAGCAGACAGTCCTCAAAATACTTAGTTACATTAAAAAAACAGCAACAGTTACTTTTTCCTTGGTATCTTCAGATAGTAAAAGAATAGCATTAAATGTATTAAATATTAATACTTAAATCATTACCTGAAACTACAGAGCAGTAATAAGCTACCTAGAAAAACAGTGGGTATCAATGAAAAATTTCACTTGATTTAGGTTATCAGCAATACCCACAGAGATAATACAAAGCTGATTCTGCGTAAGTGCATCAAACTCTGACTTCACACATCTGAAAGCTGCCACAGTCCTGGGAGTCGTACTTTCAGGATCAAAAAGTCCCACTTCAATTGACACCCAAAGTACCATCCATTCAAGGTTTTCAGAGGTTCCCAATATGAGAATTCCTCTGGTTTACGCAAATGGTTTCCAGTATTTTCATGAATGAGGATCACTTTTCGAATTATCAAAAATTATGGCAAGTTCCTTTGCCATGGTGAAAGCTGTACATTTGTGTGTTTGATCCGTAACAGTGGGATAGCATCCACTGTCTATCAGACCCCTTCCAATCATATTTTGGAGTGATGGTCCACAGCCTACATATATATAGCTCAATTGTTATTACTTTCCTTTAATCTTCAGAATATACTACACAAAAGTCACCATGAAAACCAACTGAATTCTATTCCCAAGGTACTAGTGAAAAGAGTCTTTAGCTGGGGTAGAGATAAACAGTGGGTCTAAGAGAACTTGAGCGCCTGCTTGTGTCTGGGAAGACAAAACACGCAGCTCTGCCATTTACCACTGGCCTTTGGCCTTACTCTAGTCTACTCCTACGGGCCATTCCTCATCTCACCAAACTCATTCTAACATTGGGGTTTTAAAAACACACACAACTGCTATATATAGCAAGATAAACTTTACACACCATAAAATTCACCTCCTTAGGGCACACCATTCAGTGATTTTTAGCGTACACAACCAATGCCACCATTCATTTTAAAATATTTTCATCACCTCCAAAGGAGCCCTGAACCCAGTAGCAAGCACTTCTACTCTCCCTTCAGTTACCAGGCCTGATCAACTACTTAGCTACTTTGTTCCTATAGTTTTGCTAAGTCTTTTGTACTAGCTGGACATTCTGTCTGGAATACTTCCTCTGAATCACTTCATTCTGGTTAATTTGCTCAATGTTTTCACCTTGTAAGATACACCTTCCTAAACACAATGCCTAAAGAGGACCCCAACTCCCATCACCACCACCCCCAACCACATTACTTTTTTTTTTTTAAAGATTTTTTATTTATACAAGAAGTGGGGTAGGCCAGAGGTTTCGGTGCAGGGAGGGCGGGGGGTGGGGGGCGGTGAAAGGATTCACCAGAGACAGAGTAGGGAGCAGAACAGGTAGATCACCTGAAAGACACTGCTGAGGGGAGCAGCAGCGGGCAAAACAGGAGAGGTCTGCTGTGCCGTGTGGGTCAGCTCCCTGGCTGGGGATTGAACTCATGCTGCAGTGTCTGTGGATGCTTCATAGTGCTGAAACTCAACCCCTTGCACCACTAGGGAGGCCCCTCTTTTTTTTTTTTTATAGCACTTTTCATTATCTAATGTTTTATGTTTATTTGTGGTTTTTCTTTATTTGCCTTCCACCAGAATGGAAGCTCTATGAGGGCAGTTCAATTTGTTCCTTATGTACCTCCCACATTAAGAACAATTCTTACTACCTAGGAGAGGCACATGTACCATTTTATGAATGACCAAATGAATAAATTTTAAAGCTCTGTAGATCAAGGGAAATTTTTGAGGCAAGATTGTGCCAAACAACACAGAACGCTTAAAAATGGTGAGATGTGACTCTTCCTAAAGTAAACTCTCCTCTTTCATACATCTACTTAGCATTAGTTTCATCTATCTCATGCAGCTGGCATAAAATACTGTGCCTATACAGAAATGAAAGTTACAGTATAAGTAAGATTAATATACTCACATAACTGACTAATTTAATATGACACTGTCTTTCAAAGTAAGGCACTAGAGAAATTAACTACTAAAGAGCCAAAATAATGCCATAAAAACAGAATTTATTGTATCTAATATGCACTATCAAGTCAGAATTCAATGAAAGCTAAAATTTTAACTTTTAGAGTTGAGCCTTTGTTTTCAAATAAATTGTAGATGTAATGTCACATTCATCTTTTCTATAATCATCACATTAAAAATAAGCTAATGTCTGAGAGGGAAACTTCTCATTTGTTGAAATGACTGAAGGCCACATGTTAGCTCAACTACAAGGCTGGGCCTGGACTCCAGCCCCTGGCCCCTGGAGAGACCTCGCTGGGTGCTGCAAGCCAGTGATGAGAGGGGCAGAGCCACGCAGACCCACTCCTGACAATGTGTAACTCAAGGAATGACTTGAGCTCATGGGTTCCTACCAAAGCTTCCTCAGAACTACACGGAAGCCTCAGCCTTTCCCACCATTATCATGCTTCCTTTCTTTCTTGGCTCATGCTCAGGGCCAAGCCTCACAAAGGACTGAAGTTTCCCCAAGCGCCTCTGGCTCCTCTCCACAGGCCTCCTGCACATCTAACCCCTCCAAGTTTGCTTCTTGGGGGACCTGCAGTAACACAGCTCCTGTAAATTAAAAATTCAGGATTCCTTTGTATTTTTTTAATATTACACAAAAGGATTTATTTTCTACAATCCTTTATTACGCTCAATTGTAACTACACTCTTTGTCTATAAATTTTTTTAAATATGCAAAATATCTTTCCTAATGCCATTTTATAGCTGGCAATACTTAAGGAGAAATAACTGAACTATGACTTTCTTTTCAATACTACACGAGCATGACTTAAGGCACAGATTTTTGGTGCTAAAATGTTTTAAATTACAATTTTAATATAATACAAATTACTTCCCTTTGATATTTCTTAATTTAACTACACACAAGAGGTGAGCCAAAGACCCCTGCACAGTGGGCCCACCTGGTCGAGACATATCAAGCTTTGGTCATGCTGTGATACCTTCTAAAACCAACTGGGTAATGATTCCTTCACTGGGCTACCAAGCTGAGCTGAAATGAGAAAGCTGGTGTCACATTAAAATATTGTACTTTCTAAATCAGCAACCTTTCTGTTAATGACAAAACTCAAATACTTCCTAACCCAACTAGGAATTATGACTACTTTTCCAGGATAACTCAGATGAAAGGCCCAATTACTACTTGTATTTTCCTCTATTCAAATAAATGTCCAGTTAGTCTACATTTAAAAAAAAAAAATCATTTTTGTAGATTTTTTTCAAAGGATAAAAGGAAAAAAATCTATTACTAAATTTTTTTCCCAAATAGTTCTATTAGAAACAAATTATACTGCAAAGAGAAAAACAGATGATATGTAATCTTACTATATGAAAACACATTAAAATCAAATAAAAACAAATTCAAAGAATTAAAACCTCTTATATGGAGACAAAATTTTGAAAAGTGAATTGAGATATTCATTTTCATATTTGTCTGACTTCAAGTCATCACCTTAAAATTTACAAAAGGAGAGCAAACTATTGCAAATCTTCAGGTTAAAGTGATATATCTGATTGGGTGTGATATGACATTGTTGTAATGAACAGGATAAAATACTTTAAGGAAAATACCATTTTATTTATATATATATATATATTTCTGACTTTTTTGGTTCCAAGGAAACAAAACAAAAAACTTTTCAATTTAATGTTTCACTTCGATGCAAAAGACAAACAAAAATGTTAACTGCTCAAGAATGATATAAGAGAACTACAAATAAGTTTTTAACAAAAATAATGTCAACGAATGATTTTAAGTTGGTGTAGAATGCAACAATGTCACATGGAATTTTTCAAAGAAAACATTAACTAAAGCAATGCAAGTACCATTAGCTTGGTCATCGTGGGCCTGGGTCCGCCTACAAATGAAGGATCATTCTGCTCCTCCATGCCTGGGGCCTCAGCTGCATTTGGCTGCCGCTCCCTGGAGGTGGTCTGTGATTCCGGTAAATGGAGAAAGTGGATGCCACACTGAAAAGCTGCTTTTTTCACTCTTGGAACGTCCTGAATCCTCCGGTACCAAGCAACCAGCAGTGGAAATTCTACCAATTTTTCAGAAAGATTCTTGCAGATAATTACCTAGCCAGAGAAAGGGCAAAACACATCATTCTCTATTTCTATTTATTTACAGCAGCTCTATTGAGGTAACTGCATACCACAGAACTCACACATTTGGAATGATTTTTACTGCATCTGCACAGTTGTGCATCTACTACTGTAATGGAGTACTCGACACTTAGGTCACACCATTGTGACACCCTAGTGACCATTTTCAGTCATTCAAGCTCCCTGGGCACCTGCAAGCAACCATTCATCAAGTTTCCTTGTTATAATTTTGCTTTGCTAGAATTTCATGTAAACAAAATCATAAATGTGTCTTTCTCAACTAGCATCGTGCTTTTGCAATTCATCGAGATAGCTGTGTTTATCAGTTGTTTGTTTCTTTTCATTATGATGTAGTTCTTTTTTTCTTTTTACTAGATTTATTTAATTGTATTTGACATCATTTGTATTCCCCAGGGAGTTCCCACCACCATTCCACCCGTGCACCATCACCTCAGTCCCTTGTGTTCTTTTTTTTTTTTTTTTTTCCCTTGTGTTCTTTATGCCCTCATCCCCTCTCTACCACCACCCCCCACACACACACAATGATCCCTTTGGCTGATCTTTGACCTTTTGATCTTGTTGAGTTTTTTTGTTTGTTTGTTTTGGGTTATAATTGCCCATTTCTTTAAGCTTTCTCTGGTTTTTTATGATATAGTTCTTAATGTAAAGCTTTCACTTATTCAAATTAGAAAAATTTGAAACGATTACTCCTGCTGTACTTTAATATCCCTTGGGCAGATGCTTTCTCTCTAGTATCATCACCAAACTTCATTTTCTTTAAAAATTAAGATGTTCTTGCTCTTTGTGCGACACTGAATGTTGTATCCATAGAAACAGTTACAGTAACACAAGCAGATTATGACTTATAATTATGAACAGGTAAGTAAAAAGGTCAAGTCACAGAAACTCTCTACCAATACATGTAGCAATAACCACTACCAAAGCAAGAGCCAGGAAGAAGAGAGTAGTGAAAAATTCACACACATACATAAATTTTACTCTACTTTAACTGGACTGTAAGGTTAAATAAGCACAAGTAATTGATAATAAAGCAGGGTTTATGTAGGGCTCTTTTGTCTACTGCAAGCACTTAAAATATTGTCATGCAAAAGATAAATGAAGTCACAAAATTGCTTAGGTTCAAAAATTAAATAATTCCTTAAATTAGCATTTCTCAAACTGTTGTTTGTGACCCATTTAGAGGTTGTGAAATCAATGTATGTTTTTAAAAAAATCAACATAGGATGCAAAGTAGGTTATTTTGCAAGTATTCATAAGTATGTATACTTCTAGATATAACACACAGAGATCTGTGTGTGCTCAGTCATCTTATAAAATGCACTATTTGCTGTGAGTGTAATAAAAGTTTAAAGATCATTATCTAAATGGCACTCTGGGAGACAAAAACTTTGTAACTTAGAAAAATTCTTAATTGCCTGGAAATAGATTATGTGCTAAGGGAACTGCACTTAAGTCATGATAAATTAATCAAATAAGAAATGTTCTTATTCTTCCACCTTCCTTAACTCTCCTTGGTAGTGATTTATTCTTATTTGTTAAATGCATATGGCATCTTTCCTTCCTTTAGAAAATAAGGTGTGATTAACTAACTATAAATCATGTTTAAGAGAAATTGAGGAGTTTTACTCTGCATGACAGGTCATCCCATTTAATCAACATGCAGGCTGCTCTACTAATAGCCACAGAGCTCAGGAGGTAGTGAACCGCATTCATTACATTCAAGGAGATATATATAAGGAAGTAGCTAATGAAAAATGTGTGCAGGGAAAATTAATTTGCTCCTGAGAAATGAATTTTTTTTTACCTAGCTGATAAGATCAAAACCACTATAAATATCAGTTACTTAGGGACAAGAAAAGAAAGGGACAAGAAAATAAATTTATTCTT
This sequence comes from Galemys pyrenaicus, assembly GCA_019455555.1. Taxonomy (NCBI): domain Eukaryota; kingdom Metazoa; phylum Chordata; class Mammalia; order Eulipotyphla; family Talpidae; genus Galemys; species Galemys pyrenaicus. The sequence continues at coordinate 1,683,902 of JAGFMF010011608.1, read as the reverse complement.
AAAACAAAGGTAAAAAAATAATTGCTAGCAAGAACACAGAATGCAACTCTAGTAGCTTTATAATTAATTGTAATGAGGGTCTGAATTGTCTGAATAAAAACTGAACTAAAGGGAGCAGGCCTCATACGAAATGTGTGTTCAATTTGATTCCTTTTTAATCTACCCCTCAATTTTCCAGAGGAGAGGGGTTTGTCAGGCCATCTGGGTTAACAGTACAAACCAATATCCACTGGAGAAGCAGCAGCTCAGCACAGGTGCAGACACAATATAGCCACACTTGCTGCTGCTGTTTGCATATCTGACTTTATTCTGTTTAGTAAAAGTGGATTTTTTCCTAACTTCTCTAATTTTGACCTCTGTTACTTTAAACTTTGACTTAGCGAAGTTGACTGCTCTTTTATATTCCTGGTCTTAATCCTGCACAGAAGCACTCCAACCCTAGGGCCAGCTCCACGCTGTGCTCTTAGTTCCTGACCGTGGACCTGATTCTGCGCATGTGGACCACCACTCCATCACCTCGATGTGCTGAATACATGCATAAAGGCTCAGCCTTGAGGCACCAGCTGAACTAAAACAACTGCTGCGCAACTGTAAAGAGGGTAAAATAAATAGAACAGAAGTAACACCAAGGCTTTGGCAAAGAAACTTTAATTTATAAAAGAGAATGTGCAGATCCAGGAAAAAAACAAACAAAAAATATTTTGAGAAATAGTTTATATACACATGTCAAAAGAGAAGAATTTAATCACACAAGTACATGTAACAGAACAGCCTGACTAGCCTGACTATACAAGTTTTCCCTATTTTAAACTCAGATGAAAACAAAGTTCCTTGGTAGCATCAGGTAAATTTACTCAGATGTTGCAGGCAGATGTCCTATCTAGTTGAAAGGGGGAAATCTCTACAATTAGGAATACTTCTAATTATCCTGACCAGTTAACCAGTATTTAAATTAAGATACAGTTAAACTGTAAATATTATAGCTCTCTGGATAATGATCTACAAACACTCTTGTTAAGCGACTCCAATTTTTTATGTTTAGCTGAGTTTGGAACAAATCCTTGTTTTCTCTATCGCCTATTTTCTTTGTAGCATTTCCTTTTATTTAAATACATATTATTTACTTACTGTGTATTTCTATCTTCCCCTAGCATATATTAACTCCCGAGGGCTGGGACCGTATCTGTCATGTCTGTCACTGGATTCATTATGCTTACCACAGCGCCTGGCATATATAGTAGGGTTTCGATGAATTAATGGACATGCCACTTTGATACAATTCTCATTCAAGAATAAACAAACACAATTATCCAATAAGATCAAGAAGATGACCAACAGAATTTCCTGATATATATCAAATGACAATTCCAGTGACTAAAGTTGGTAATAAAGGGGGAAGATGAGGGATATAAAACTTTGGAATCATTTATCTAGGGAAAAAAATCATGTTTTCTCACAACCTATTCAATATGAATGTGAATACATGAAAAGTAAAATACTGATATATAAAACAACTCCCGATTTTCTCCTTTACAGCCTTTAGGTGTAAAGTTATCTTGGTCCTATTCTTGTTTTGTTCCCATTTTCAAGAAAAGAAAATTTAAAAAAAAAAATTCCAACTGATTAATACCACCTAACTCAGTGAAGCACCATCTCCAAATATTTAGATTTTCACTAGACATCTTCTCTCATTTCTCAGTAGAGACAGCTAAGTGTCAGTGATACATAAGTATGAAATCTGATGTCTGATTCCTTAGTAGGGGAAGGCTGAGATGCTCTAAAGCAAGGGAAGCGCAGCACTTAAAAGGTAGCCGGAAGGCAGCACAGATGGAGAGCTTTCCATGCTCACGCTAAATTACTTTCATCTTGTTCCTTCCCCCCCCCCCCCCGCAATGTGGAGGATGGGGAGGGAGAGATTCATATAGATAGAGATAAATCTATGTCCATTAATATTTATCTGTATGTTTATCTCCACCTCCCCATTAGGAAAGAAAACTTGCCACGTAGTTTATGAGAACAGAGAATCACAGATGAGGATAAAAAATTTCTGATAATAACTTTACTTACCATAATTATATTAGTATTTAAAAGACTATTTTCAAATATATAGCTCATCAGATTCTTCTAGTGTTTTAATCCTGTAACCTCTAATATTGGAAGGTAATCACAACAGCAATTTGAACTGAAAAACAGTAACAGTTGCTAGCATTTTAGCAACTCAGAATGACCCTAACATTGAGGACATCCTACCTACCACTGTTCTCCCACACTTCACACAAATTCTCATTCATCCCTCACAGTGAACCTGTAGATAGGAAACATTAACTGTAATTGACAGAGAAGAAAATAGAGGCAGATATTAACAGATCGTCCAGAGCATAATGAATGAAGTGGAAGTGGGATTCAAAGCTAGGAAACTTCACAGACAAACTTAGAGAAGCGCAGCGACTCCAGGAAACCTTACCAGGAACTGATGGATGCAGGGCAGGAGCACTATGTCTGCCAGAGTGAAGTAGAGGCCTTCTGCAAATACGTGCTCCAGGGGCGGGAGGGCAGCGGTGCTGGCCTTCCTGATGTGGGCTGGCTCCCTGTTTGCAGCAGCCGGCCCCTCGTGCACCGTGAGCTTGGAGAACGCCACTTGCAGTTCCAAGCTCTGGGATGACGAGCCCACCTCATCGCAAGTGTCCTGTTTCTGGGGCTCACTCTTTGTTTCTCCCTTAGGCAGGGAAAGCCCAACCCCTGCAGCCTTCTGTTGCTTCAGCTTTTGCCTACGGAGTTTGTCATCATTATGGACTCTGACGGGCTCACCAAGCTTATTCTCTAGCAGCATTATTTCTGCAGGGATGGCGGGGTGCTGGCCAGAAGAGTCTTTGAGAAAATTCTCAATAGCTGAAGGGATGGTGCGTTCACACAACCTGGTCCACTGACTTACCTATGAAACAAAACAAGAAATGAAAGGATGCTTGACCTACAATCTAGTTTGAAGAAAAATAACTTCCTACTGGGAACTAAAGCTGGTTTGGAGAGTTTAGTGCTGGAGATGTCTAAGGTGGGCTTTTCTGCTCCATGGGCCCTATGGTGCTTCAGAATGCTATCCAACAGTGGCGGGCTGGTGACTCTGCCAGAGCCGAGCACACACTATCCTTCTGTATCTCTTCCTGAATACATCAGTACTTCCCCAGGCCTTGGAAGTAGACCGCCCTCAAAAAAGCAGGGCTTCCAAAGCGTTCAATTTGAGCTTCTGGTCACATATAAACATTCCCTTTAGAAGTCTTCAAAGTAATTTACACATAAGGTAAAGAAGTGGTTTGCTAAAATAATGCCTCCATACCTCAGGAATTCAGTCTTAAATTCTTATGTTTCACCTATTAAACTGATATACTGGCACATGTGAATGACTTCTTTAGCTATTTTACTGCTCACTGGAGGTTTTTTAAGTAAGTGAAATTTTAGTTTCCAGTAGAAAGTTAAAGTCAGTGTTCAGGTGAATGTTAACGCCTTATCACTGTAAGGAAGAGAAGAGACTGGGTACTTACTTCAGCACAAGCTTTCAGGCAAGTCTTCTTAAAACCCAGAAGTTCCAAGATCTCCTTCTTTGAGGGGTCTGCTTCATATGATTTTTGGATGATGTGTCTTAGTATAACAGCAAGTCCTGCTCTACAGAAATTGGCTGGCCTTTCTACTACTGCTGGTAAACAGCAGCTCTGGACTATTGGTGGGAGCTCCTGCCTTGAAATAATCTGTACATCCGCATCTTGGGACAACACATTTTTAAGTGATGAAATATCTGTACTTTCCTTGGTGAGAACTAGGCAAACTTTAAATATTTTACAGTCACAGTATGATAACAAAAATAAAGTCACAGACGTATGAAGAGGAAAAATGCATCCTTCAATTTGATGAGAAAAATCCAAGTATAGATATTCTTCTGTCGTATTTTTCTTAACGCCTTTCATTTTCTTCTTTCATTGGGTCACCTGAAATACAGTGAAGTGGACCTTAGACCTTAAGAGTATTCTATTAGTAACTTAGAAGCTAAAATAATGGATGACTGTTTTAAAAACCTGTTCCAGTAGTCAGCAAGGATTTGTTCTTAGACTGCATAAATGACTTCTAAAATAAAGATTTCTACTCTGTTCAATTAATGAGTCATTAATTGCTCCTTAAAATAAGTATATCTCTTTGCTTTACAATAGAGTCTTCTTAATCAGGTACTTTGGGGTATCACTACATTTGAGAACAAGAAAAAATGGTAAATACCTAACCAAGAATGCCAAGAAGTTTTAACAAAGCTGGTCCTGCCACATTCCTTCTGCATTACACCCTATAATGATAACTGAGGAGGATATATTCACTAGAGACAGATTATCTGGAAGTAAATGGATTTTGACAGTGAAGAGCTGTTACATCCTGAACCACAATAGAGAAATATTTTAATTTCTCCATAATGTTGATGTTGAGGGCTGAGACTTAACAAAGTTAACATAACCAGAATGAAGTTCCTTATTTTCCTTCCCCACAGACCAACTCCTCACATGCCATCCCCACCTCAGTTAACGAAACATTTATCTGGCTGCACAGGGCAAAAGCTGGGGAGTCATTCTTAGTTACTCTTTTCTCTCACACCCCCGAATCCAAACCATCCAAACTTACTTTGGCTCTCCCTTCAATGCAAATCTAGAACCTGACCAGTCACACCATCTTCTTGACTTCCAGTGTGATCCAAGGAACCACCCCCTCTTCTGAAATACGCCAAGTGCTTCCTAACTGCGCTTCCCATTGTGCCATCCCTGTCAGTTTGCTCTTAACAGAGCAGCAAGTCCCCCCACTCTACTCAGAGAAAAGGCTGGCCGCCAGGCTGACCTAATCCTGTTTGTACCCATCTCATCAACTGCCATGGCTCAGTGCTCCAGCCAAAAGAGCTTGCCTCTCTTCTAAAACACAAGGCACATCCCTACTCCAAGGCCTTGGCACTTTCAGTTTCCAGTGCCTGGAACACTCCTTTACCCCCTTCAAGGATTTCCTCAAATATCAGCCTTCCATTTCGCCTATTTCTCAACTGCAAACTTAACTTCACACTACCTGGAGAAAGCCTTTCTAGCTCTATGAACAGCACTAGTCAGTACTGTAACATACTACATAGTTACCTTGTCTCTCCGAACAAGAATGTTCCGTGAGTAGAAATGCTGTTTTATTCATTGCTAGGCCTAAAATAGGTCCAGCATCCTTGAATAAATATACTGATGCATACAGACTGGCTATTTTAAAGATGCAAATATATATAATTTGAAGTCAAATTATTCATGGGTATTTTTGAGTCATAATCCTTAAGATTTTCAACTATCATGAGTTTTGGTTTTTACATTTCCTGAGTCTGAAATTGCCTGTTTTAATCTGTAGCTCACAATTCCACAATTGTCACTAGATGGCACTCTTTAAAAGCATTCACCATGGAAACATAATCGGAAGATGGTGCTTTAGTGGAAAACATTCTTTTAAGTCTTTTAAAGACTTCAGAAGTACATTTGCAATTTAAAGTACACATGCAATTCTTTAAGTGTATCAGAAATATTACTGTACCCTGAATATTAGAAAACCTTCAGAATACTAAATGTCTCTTAATGTTCTATATTCCTTAGATTATTTTTAAATTTATGCTTTTTATTTACACAAATGATTTTAACTCATTATGATTTCTTCAAGCAAAACCAAATATATATTAAAACAGTAAATAACTTTTAAAGTAACTCTTCTTAAGAAATTGTTTTTTGAAAATACAGCACTACATTGAGAATTTTGAGATCCTGGGTGTAAGCCTGATTCTCCCAATTAATGCTCCTGGTAAAAGTAGACAATCTTCAACCTAAAGAATAATTTCCCAATGCCTATTTTATTTCATAAAGCTGGAAATAAATGTTTTATTTTACTTTGATTTCCATGAAAACATGTAGATGGTGATAAGTCTCACAGAAGAATTTGTTAAATAGTCTTTCTCCTTGTCCTTTTCCCTTGTACCAACCCTGCTCACCCACCTTAGTTTTTTCATTTTTTAAAAATCAATGTAACATAATCTCTAAGCTCCTTGGCTTCTTTTTTTTTTTAATCAAAGAGCTAATAAGCTACTATGATAAATGAATATAGTCAGTAAAATACTGTCTTAGAAAACCTGGTATTTGTTAATGAAAATAATTACTGTTTATAATTTTTACCAAAACATAATAAATCTGCAGCATGGCTTGTTATTGCTTTAAAAAGATTATCTAAAGGAAAGTTGTTTCATGTAATTTAAAAGAAAGAACTTTTTAACCCATGGAATTTGTTTTCTCCATGAGCTTAATTACTATGGGGGGGGGGGGGCGTGTGGCGGCACACAGAGGTGATTTTAGAACAAAACATTAAAGGCTATTTATTAAAGCAGAAGAACCAAGCACATTTTCTAGGGAACTGATGGTCTGTGCAGGGTGGCTGCCCCTGTAACCTACTGCTGATTAATTTACCAGCCCTTTCAGGCTCCTCTTCTGAGAGAGGAATACGATAAAGAAGATCCCCTAAAGTGCTTCAAGAAGCAGATTTGAAAGAAAACATGACTGATTTCCTCATCTGCCCAGCAGTTGAGAAATAGCAATAATGACACTAGTCCTGAAACACTTAAAAAAATAGTCATTATTTTTTTAAGGGTTTGATTTAGACACGTATAAATATACACAAAAAACAGATTACATGTGTATTTGCCACTTTCAAAGGCACTTAAGACAACCTTGAGTATAGATTTTTACATATTCTGTGAACTCTTCTCACTATGAGCATGTAGTAAATGCTAAATGCCAACAAAACAGAAGAGTAATAATCTGCCTATGGAGATATCTAAAAATTAATGAGATGCCTTAGAGAAAATGCAAAACAATGTTGATTCTTAACATATTTTCTTGAAATATACATGTTGGTGTTTTTCCTGGGAGATTAAAAATGTTTCTTAATGATTCTGTAGTTAAAAATAATTCTCACTGGCAGTCCCCCCCCCATTAAATACTAATGTAATGTCTAAAATCAATAGTATTAGCAAATCTGCACAAATTTAGTATCTATTTTTGTACTGTCTTTAATTCTTTAATACTTTTTTAAATTAAAATAACATTGATTTACAACACCATATATGATTCCAAAATATAGGATCCCAACTGTGTTTAATTTTTCAAGATGATACACAGTTTCTGCTTAAAGTTTGCAAATGCCATAGGAAGAGAAATCCCTCTTCTTTCTATTTCTGTCTAGAGGATTCTTTAGCTCATTGATTTTGTGTGATAAGCCTTAGAGAGGTAGGTACTGCAGAATCATTTTCTGGGTCTCCATGACTACTAGGGCAAAGCTCTTGTCACTCCATATTTCATTCCTCCTAGCACGGAAGTAGTGTCATTTGCTCTTTCTAAGCTTTGACAGGTGCCATACTGCACCTACTCCACAAAGGCAGTGAGAGCAGCAGGCAAACCACAAACTTGAGGAGCCGACCACAATTAAAGGAGTGTGCAGCACTTTCTTAGATGTGAGTTTGGTTGAAAACATAGAAGAGGGAATCAACAAGTAAATCAAATTCAAGCTCTGGTCTCATTACTTGGGAATCTTCAAAGATATTTTAAAATTTAAGTGGCTGAAATCACAGGTTTAATATTTAAGTTATTTATAGACTTTACTATATTCTCATTCTAGTTAATATAATTGTGTTGATAACTGAAACATTTCCCATATAAAAAGGGAAATGAGTTTTATAGGTTTTTTTTTTTGGTATCTAAAACCACTTTACTACTTCATGTACCCATATTTATGTCTATTTCTATATCTATACATATAAAGAGAGGAAGAAGAAAAGACACAGAACATATAATGGAAATAATTATACTTCTACAGAAGCTAGAAAAAAATAGAAAGCTTTGTACCCAAAATTCACAGTTGGATCTGTGGTAACTAAATACTATACAGATAGCTATATACTATATAAGACCAAAAAATGTGTAACTCCAACAAAATATTGACCAACTACTTCATATTTTCCAAATAAGAAATTATCACTGTGCCTGGAATTTGATAGAAACTTAATGTTAAGTGAAGGGACAAAAAAATACAATCCTAACTATTATTACATTTTACTGCCCACCAAATATGTGCTAAACATACAATTTTTATACATATAATACACAGAATGCTTAAAGGCAGTTTATTTCTATCGCATGCTTAAGAATTATATATCAATCCAAAAGCATTAATCTAATTCATACAGATATCTTACTTGAAACATTCAAGGATAGCTATTTTTTTCTACAGTAAAAAGCTATTTTATAAACTTTGGATTCCATAAATTGGAGTATACTGAATTTTATTGCAGTAACAATTTCACCAAAGTGAAACTCATCAGAATTATGTTATTCTAAGCAACTATGCTGATCTCAGCAATTCTTAACAAAAGCCCTGGTGCTAAAAGCAGGTTATCTGACAATTCTCAACACTGGATTATATTGTTTTGATAGTTCCTCCTCCAGCTGCTTTTACTGGGCCCTTCTCCAACCTCTCAGTGACCTGCAGTTGGTGCTCTACCCTCTTCTCAAACTACACTCCATTCATTACTGACTTTCACACTTTTGATCATGCCACACAGGACATATATTTAATGATGCAACTCCATATACATGGAGTAAACCTGAAACAAAACCATGAAACATGAACTACTGATTGGTATATATTTAATAGCTTTTACTCTGGGTTGCTTGTTTGTGGTTTCTTTTTAATACTGACCAGCACTCACTAAATGGGCCTCACAGCCTGTTAACTCATCATGAAGCAGCGCTTCAGGTTCCAGGAGACCCTGTGCGACACCTCTAAATACCACACTTCCTCTATGATCCCAGCCACACCTTTCCCTGCACTTCACACTGGACATCTCCACTTGGACATTTTTCTGAACCTGTTCCTCCTCCCTTAGTAGTCTGCTTCTCAGTAAAATAGCAACACCAGATTCCCTCACCTTTTTTTATCTTGCATATCCTACTATTTCTATCGTTGAAATATGTGCTAAATCCAAAATATTAGCATCTCCACCTCTATCACCTTAACCTAAATCATCACCAGCTTTTACAAACTCTACTGCAAACATCTATTATTTTCCTCCACTCTACACACAAGTCCATTCTCCAACTATAGTTACAGAGGTCCCTTAAAAAAATAAATCAGGTGGTGCAGTGGGTTGAGCGCCCCGCTGTGAAGCATCTGTAGCACAGTAGCGCGCGAGTTCGAATCCCAGCTGGGGAGGGGGCCCACATGACACAGCAGACCTCTCCTGCCTCCCTTGCTGCTCCCCTCAGCAGTGTACTTCAGTCCATCTGCCTGCACTGCTCCCCACTCTGTCTCTGGTGAATCCTCTCACCTCCCGCACCTCTGGCCTGTACCCCAACTCTTTTACAAATAAATAAATAGGAGCATAGCATCGTATCCCAATTACCCCAAAGCTCCCACATTTACTTAGAATAAAATCTAAATTTCCACTGTGGCTTCAGGCCCCAAGGAGACCCATCCTTTTCTAGCCTGAACTATCCTTCCCTCTAACTCAATCCTCTCCTGCCAATTCTACTGCTGTTCCCGGAGATGCCAAGAACACCACTGGGGAGATCTTGTACATGCTGCTCCCTCCACCTAGCTTGCTATTCTCCAAGATGTTCACATGGCTTCTCGTTCCTGTCATTGGGGTCTCTGATTATTAACTGAACAGCCTCTGCAGACTACTTGAATTCAAAAGTACTCCCTAGTCTCTTATTCTTCCTTCCTTTACTTTCTAGCATTTACTACCTTACATTTTTATCATCGATGGTCAATAGTACTTGCATTTTAGTTCAAGGAATGAATAACTGAATGAATGAATCAGCAAAAATGAATGCCAGTAATCATCAGTGAGGAGACTCGTGAGAACTTCAGTCTCGGTACAGCGTGAGCCTCACTCTCCCTGACACCATTCTCTCTTCCAAATGAATACAACTACTTTAATCACCAACTACGTACAAGTCAAAATGAACAAGATCACTGCACTGAACTGAACAAATTAACTAGAATCCATTCTCACTTGTAAATCAAGAAGAGACAGAAGTTTTTATGTATTGATACTTAGGCAAGAGAATTAGGAAACTAAATTCTAAATACTTCGCAAGTAGATGATTTATAAACTAACAGATAAGAACGATATGCTGATTTTAAAGTCAACTAACAGTTCATATATTGGTTTTGATAGTTAGTTGCAATGCAAGGCTTTTTTTCTGCATTATTAGCATCTACGTTTATAAAATGGTAACAATAACAACAGTATTGGGTATTTATTGTGTTTTGAGAACCAAACAACGCCTAACACCTCAGCAAGTCCCTAAATACTATTATTACTAATTTCTAATTTATCCCAAATTCCTTACCTGTTGTTGTCAAAATCCATAAATTTTGATGAATAAGACCCAAAATATCTTTATATTTCCAAGCTTCTGAGGAAATACAAGGATTTTGGTTGATAAGGAGCCCCCCTCTACTAGTATTTAAAAATCTGTTACTGAGGTTGACAGCCAGGGAACCATAAAATGGTAGCAAATAAAAATTATAGTGTAACTTCATATAGATATTAATTGCTTATGTTGTACAAAAATAGATCGAGGGCCCCCCTGGTGGTCCGAGGAGTTGAGCACAGCACTGTGGGGCTTCCGCAGCCACTACAGTGTGAGAGTTCAATCCCAGGCCAGGGAGGGGACCCACATGGCACAAGAGGGGACCCTCTCATGCATAGCCTGCTGCTCTCCTCCCAGTGTATTTCAGTTGATCTGCCTGTTCTGCTCCCCACTCTGTCTCTGGTGAATCCTCTCACTGCCCACCCCCCACACGCACCCAGTCAGACATTTGTGGGCTGTACCCCAGCTCTTGTATGCATAAATAAAATCTTTAAACATAGATTGACCAGTATACAAACATGAAAAAATTAAAGAAATTTAAACTCATTTAAATACCCTACAATAGCAAGTGTTTAACATGAATATTGTTTTGTACATTTCACAAATTAACACTATTTAGTTGCAAATCTCACCCTATTTTCTTACTACAACTTAAATGTTTTAAGTTTGCTCCTATAGTTAGAGAACAGTTAGACAACCTTAAATATTAGTATTTTATTTTTTAAAAAGAGATTTACTTATTTATGCACACAAGACCTGGGGTGCAGGTCAGAGGTGTGTGTGTGGGGGGGGGGAGGGTGTGAGAGGATTTTCCAGAGACAGTGGGGAGCAGAATAGGTGGATCCACTGCAATACACTGCTGAGGGGAGCAGTGGGCAAGACAGGAGAAGTCTGCTGTGCCATGTGGGTCCCCTCCCTGGCTGTGTGCGGCATGTGACTGCAGATAGCTTCATAGTGCTGAGAGTTCATCCCTTGCATCACCAGGGAGGCCCTAACCTTAAATATTTTGTTTTAAAAGATTTATTTATTTATGCATACAAGCACTGGGGTACAGGCCAGAAGTGTGGGGGGGGGGGGGGTGAGAGGATTCACCACA